>CM067510.1:13530177-14047677 GCA_034509495.1 Acestrorhynchus altus | reverse complement strand
TGAACTTTCCGATTTGCACTACTGTCTATAATTGCACTATCCACTAACCTATAGACCTAATCTGTTGGTGCCTATGCCACCTTAAAGGGCCCTTATACAATTAATGTGTATAGTTTTTTGGGGTTTTTTATATTTACTGCATAATGTTTTCTAGTGTCTATTTAATTTTTTATATTTATTACATTAAACAGTGGTTAATTTTAAGTTGTTTTTCTTTCTCTTTCTCTCACTTTATAATGTAGTCTTATCTGTTAAGTTTTTTCTGTTACCTTGATATTGTTTCCTTTTTTTATTTACCTTAAACCTTATTTTATTAGCTAAAACATATTTTATTTTTTCTTTCTCTCCCTGTCAATTGTCAAAACTCAGCTACACTGAAAATGATGGCCATCATCAATGCATTTGGAAGGAAAATAGAGGTTAAAAGCTTCATTGATTGTCTGATTCATTGACTGATAATGAGAAATTCTAGGAAACACTAGGACACTAAATGGTTTTTATGGCACTATTTAATGCTGAGCTTCCAGTTTCAAAACCACCTCACAGATCAGTACTGTAGTGTGTAGGTAGTTAGCTAATACAGATCAGACAAATGTGCTCTTATGCTAACATTATTTCAATTTCCCACACAAAACCTTCACCCTCACTGTCCCAACAGTGTGTTTACATAAATAAACATTATCTAAATATATAATATATAATATATATAATTAACTCAATCTACAAACTCAGTTTTATTATGGGTGAGACATCCTGAAATCATATCAGAACACAGCATTAAAGATCACTGAATTATTGTATGTTGTTTATGTTTTGAAAAAGATGGGCTATGCCAACCCAGATCAGGCTGCAGGGGGGATCCACACTCGTTTGTTCAGCAGGGCCTTCATCGTAGATGATGGCAGCAAAAGGGTGGTGTTTGTGAATGCAGAAATAGGCATGGTCTCTCAGAGATTGAGACTAGAGGTAATTTATTGTTTCTGAACATTTCACAGTAAAACACTGGGTTTCTGCTGGGAAGGTGGGTGGGTTGGCTATGCGAAAGTGTTAGAGTGTGTGAGTGAATGGATGTGTGTGGTATTGTGTGATGGGCTGGGGACCTGTCCAGGGGGTATTTCTAGCTTTAATGTAAATGTAAAGTTTAAATGTAAAAGTGCTAAGTCATCATTTGTATCTCACACTGTTGTACCTGCTTAGGTGCTGCAAGAGCTCCAGCTGAAGTATGGTGATCTCTATAGGCAAGATAATGTGATCTTAAGTGGAACCCACACACACTCTGGCCCGGCAGGGTATTTCCAATACACTCTTTTTATGATCACCAGTAAAGGCTACATCAAGTCATCTATCCAAGCCATCGTCAATGGAATTGTGAAGGTGTCACCTGCTGCTTTACTGCTTGTCATTGCTGTACAGCTTATTTGAGGAATTTAACCCATTAAGAAAACTTGAAACATAGTTACAGTATCATATTAGACTGCTCAGTTATTTCCCCTTAATGAAATAAAATGTCCATGATCTCCTGAACCAGAGCATTGATGTGGCTCATAACAATATGAAGCCTGGAAGAATATATCTGAACAAAGGAGCAATTCCGGGCAATAACATCAACAGGAGCCCTCATTCATACATGAACAACCCTGAGGAGGAAAGAAAAAGGTAATATTTTATTTCAAATATTAAATATACTTGTATCAATCATTTGCATTGTAATATATGCCTTTTATGGAACCACATAAGCCTTTTAGATATGCATATACTCATATCAATATTACATTAAAGTGACTGGAAATCATCTGTTCCAGATATAACTCCAATACAGATGAACAAATTGTGACTCTGAAGTTTACAGATTTGGATGGGGATGGAATGGGAATTTTTAGGTATGTTAACTTATATTCAGTACTTTTGAAACATGAAGACTTCATCACTTTTGATACATGAATCTTCGGCTGTTTCTCTGCCATCTCGACGTATGTGTACAACACATTTTCTTCCACACGTCCTCGTCCCTGTCCCTCCTTTCCCACCTGTGCACAAGCAGGAACACCCCTTGCTGGAATAGTCACTTCCATTTTTTCTTAAATGTATAGCATTTAAATCAGGAAGGCTTTTGTGTTCACGGGAATAATGCGAAGGCAGTTGTCCAGCTTAGCTCTTGAATATGCACAGAAAATGTTTTCATTTAGTTTGATGGTTTAAGCTGGTCTATAAGCATATCAAACAGTATGACCAAGCTTGATCAGGCTGGTTGTCCTGCATAACCAAGAAGACCAAGCTGGTCAACCAGCATGACCAGTAAGATCAAGCCTGTCCTCTGTCATCAAGCATAACCAAAATCAAATACAACTTGAACTATTTTGGTTATTACCAGCTTTTCAATTACCTTGATAATCAAATACCTGCTTAGGCCACCTGAAACCATTTACCAGCCAAACTTGGTCTTGAGCTGGATTCTTCAGCTGAGTAGTCAATACAAGAAACCATTTTAGCTTGTTTATGAGCAGAGGGGTATTAATGTTTGATAATCTGTTTTCAGCTGGTTTGCTGTTCATCCAGTAAGTATGAATTACACCAATCACATGGTGAGTTCGGATAACCTTGGCTACGCCGCCTATCTATTTGAGCAGGAGAAAAATATTGGCTCATTACCTGGTAAGGTAAGACATTGTTCTTCAAAATTATCTTTTAATTTATTTTATGAACAAGTTTACTCACTTGATTATATAAGTCGGATACACTATTTTGATAATCCCACCATTGCTGTACTGGTTTTGGCATGCCTTCATCTACTATCCTTCTTATGCTCTGTTCACACATTCAACTCTAATTCAACTCACCATCAGTTTTTGTGATGATTGCCAAGAAATGCTAGGAGTCAAAGACTTTTTGTCATGTGCTCAGCAATGGGTCATATGTCGTATCACAAACTGACCAAAGATGCAATCAAAGAACTTACTGTACCCTCACAGACACCTGGAAGATACTTAGCAGGATAAAATGTCTGGACCACTCTTTGAATCCTAATGCAAAATTGTTGATTGTGAGTGTGGGTAAAGTGATGGGCTGTAGCCAGAGTTTGAGGGGCAACCCCTGAGGAGGAGTCATAGAATAGCCCCCGAAATTTTCTTGGGCATAATATCACTTTGTGTGTCACTTTTCAAGTTATTTTTATGACAGAGGCCAGGCAGACTTGATGGGGATTTATTGTGGTCAATGATCTTATAATTTGTGACACCCTGACATTGATTAGTCATGTAGTGGCCAAACCACAACCACATAAAGATTCTCAGTTGTGTAGTGTGAACACTGCAACAATCTAAGGCTTTGAAATTTATGTGGTATGTGCAGAGCATTAGGGGAATCTCAGTTTAGAACCTAAGATCCTCATTTTGCCACATTCAAACTACATGATTTACCCTGTCAAATTGTAGTTTCATCATTGTGTGATCAGCCAGTAATTCACCAAGAAAACAGCTAAAATTCCCCTAATTACCAACTGAATTAATTAGGCATTATAGTGCATGTTTACCGCTCTGTCCACACGTACATGTTTAACCTGCATATAGACTCTGACTGATCAGTGTGGGGGTGGGGCTACTGATGTCACTGATCCAGATCTTGGGTTATGGAGGAAAACAATAATGTTCAAATTGTGAATAATAATGCCCATGTTGTGGAATAAAAGTCCTGAAAAGGGATTATACTCATACATACATAAATGATGAATAATAATATATTCTTTCATTTTCAGCTCAAAACACTCTGGATAATCAATTGCTTTATGCATTAAAGCCAAAAAAATCTAAATGGTTATTCAAAACATTTTCAAATTTATACAAATATCAAAATTATTATCATTTTGACATCGCAAATGATGAAAAGAGTGCCTGGATCTCTTGAAGATAACAATATCTGATGTGTGAAGGTCTCCTATAAACTTTTTTTTTTTAAGTATGTCAAACTATGAAAAGATCCTGCAAAATTAGCCTAGGGACCTAGCGTTCTAAGGGTTAAATAACCTCTTGAAGGAAAGAGGGACTTGCCCAGAAATATATATCTGATACCATTTTCAGGAACACTGTTTACATTTATATATTACATTACATTTTTTTAATTGTTACCTTTGTAAGTGGGTTTTATGTTCCAACTACCCTTTTGTTATACATTGCTTTCCTCTGCTTGACGCTAGTGCTTGAAGTTAGACAACAGTTTTTTGTCACAACGGTCAAAACTCGAGCTGTACCAAGAGGCTTCCAAGCTTCAAGTACAGCTGGGCTTGACCCACCATCCCTCAAAACGCAAGGAAAACATGCATCCAGACTCTTTTCTCTTCTGGCACCAAAATGGTGGAACGAACTTCCCCTGGGGGTCCCTCACTGTCTTCAAACGCAGACTGAAGACTCATCATTAACTCCATAAAGACGTTTGTTTCAACAGGATCTAAGTGTGAGGAATCTCTAGGTTCAAGCCTTGTCTACTAGCTAAGGATATTCTGAGTGAACAGCAAAGCATTTTTGTAAGTCGCTCTGGATAAGGGCGTCTACTAAATGCCGCAAATGTAAATGTAAATGTTTTCAGTGATAACTTTAGTAAAAAAAAATGCTGAGACTCTTTTTGACAGTTATCCTTATTTCTAGACTATGTGTGTCCTGTTAAAAGTTAGGTAGTGGAAAAGGTAGCTGGTCAGATATGTGTTGTAAGGTGGGTTATGCCTGAAAAGCTCTGTCTGGCTTTGAAATTCATCTGAGGGCAAATTTGACTCTGATTTTAATGATTTTTGTCACCTTATAGTTTTGAAGTACAGAGAGATAACTGAAAACAATACGAGAAAGGATTTCCACAGCCTCTTCTATTTTCCCAACTGGTAGGGTCCATTTGTAGCAGCATTTGCCACTGGTAATAGTGGAGATGTGTCTCCTAACACTCGTGGTCCATACTGTGTAAACACAGGAGAGAGATGTGACTACCTCAACAGCTCCTGTCCCATTGGTGGGGTGAGTTAAATTTCTAAATATAGTACTCCAATACACTCATATCAGTGTTCCCTAATCCCTGTTCCCTATTATCCCTGTCACATATGATTCTGAAACATACAGAGCAACAACAAATTTAGGGAAAATAAACAAAAGATATTTATATGTGATTTGTGTGATTTTCTTAGTTTTTTTTTTTTTGTATGAAAGGGTAATTTATGATCAGAAATTGATCAAATATACACAGTCAAGTCATATTACTACCACAACCTATAACAAAGTAGCTGAGTCATTCTCAGCACTGCAGTAACACTGACATGGTGGTGATGTGTTAGTGTGTTTTGAGCAGGTGTGAGTGGATCAGACACAGTAGTGCTGCTGGAGTGTTCAAACTCCTCAGTGTCACTGCTGGACTGAAAATAGTTCACCAATAGAAATATCCAGCAAACAGCATCTTGTAGGCAGCATCTTCTGAGCACTGATGAGGGCCTGGAAGATGACCAACACAAACTGTGCTGAAACAGGTGAGCTAGGTAGGAGTGTCTCAGAGTGCACAATGAGTTGACACAATGTTTGAAAACCAACAGCACTGCTGTTTCTGATTCACTCATACCAGCAGAATGCATAGTAATCCCATAGAGTCCTGACCATTGGAGATCAGGGTGAAAGAAGACTAACAAAGAATGCAGAAAAACAGATGGACTACAGTCTGTAATTATACTACAAAGGGCTCTTGTATGGTCAGTGGAGTTTAATAAAATGTGTGTAGAAAGTGTAGAAAAAAGGATATCTTAATAATGTGACTTGACTGCATATGTGCACACAGACATAGTAACAATTCAGTATAGTATGTGCTTAATATATTACATTTCTTTAAAACATCATCATCATCATCATCATCATCATCATAATAATACATATTATTATTATTATTATTACTATTATTATTAATAATAATAATAATGATAATAATAATAATAATAATAATAATAATAATAATAATAATAATAATAAATAATAATAAAGAATTATAATGAATAATGAATAGTAATTTAAAAATGTGTCTTATTTCATCTCAGTTTTCTTGCTCAATTTGATCACAGACTAAGATGTGTGTTGCTTTTGGTCCGGGTAACAACATGTTTGAAAGCACCAGGATTATTGGAGAGAATATCTACAGAAAGGCAAAGGTACACTGCATATACAGCTGTGTTTTTCAGTCCTTAGCTTTGTCTCCTCCACACTCACTGACACAGTGTACTGATGTGCAGGAGCTTTACGGCAGTGCTATGCAGGAAGTACAGGGCAGTGTCCATGCTGCTCATCAGTGGGTCAACATGACAGACGTCACTATCCAGCTTAATTCAACCTATAGTGTAAGTTTTTGTTCTAGATGATTATGGGGCATGTCTTAACCACTTCATTGTTTTTAACATGTTGCATATGAATAAAACTACATTTTCTTACCCTTTTAAAATGAAACCCTAGAATGTATTGTACATATTTCTGTACAGATCTTTGCTAATTGAATTTATGCCATTAGGCTAAGACATGTAAACCTGCACTTGGCCATAGCTTTGCTGCAGGAACAATAGATGGAGGAGGAGATCTTAATTTCACACAAGGCAAGTAGTTCTTTTACATTTGGCCAATTTTTATTTGGTGTGAAGTAGAAAGCACCTGGCATTGGAATAACAGCTTACAGCTTAAGGCAGGGGTACTGAGCTTTTACATGGCAAAACGCACCTGTATGCACCTTTTCTCTGTATACTGTTCTTTTATAAAAAAAAATAATATACAGTAAATAAATAAGTAAAACTAAAAGAAAGTACATGACTGTTAATTACTCTTATTTATTTACTTCTCTTATAAAGCTGCCATTTTGTAGATACAATGATTTTATGGTGATGATTTGTTCTGTGTTCATCTGTAATCTGCAGTATGAACACATTTGTCCAGTAATATTTAGTGGTGTTTAAACTGGTTATTTTACCAGCACAAAAGATCACTACCTGATTACCGAAATGCTTGTAAATGTGTTAGTTGGATTAGTGACAAAATCTAATTTTCCATATTGTGATTATTATGGACGTGTAAATGGACTCATTGATTTGATAACTCCTTTGAAACTCAATGTTTTTTCATAATTATTGGTCTAATTGGCTCCACCAAGATGAATCCACCAGGTTTCTGTATCTGATTTGTGTTAATTTCATTTGCATTTATGCATTTTAGGCTGTGGTCAATTAGTTATTATGGAAAGCATTTTGATCAACAGTAGATCAACATGCAGTTTAAAGCTTTAAAAATCTGATGTGTGGTTGATTTGAAATTCCAGACATTTTTCTAAATCCTAAATGGGGACAGGCCCAGTAAAAAGATAACAGAGGGTAATCCTGTAACATAGTTCAAGCTAAATACTTTGGTAATGCTGGTTTCTCTACAGAAGGCTGCTGACACATTCAAACCATCTGTGCACAATATAGAATTGTACTGGAGTCTCATTAAAAGTCCTGCAGTCACAGTAACTACTGCACTACACTCATAATACTCTGTGGTAATATTTCTGATCACTGAACTTGGGGCTTGTTTCCTACTACCATCTGCTGTAGGTGAAACTTTACTGCAGCTGCTCCATAAAACAATTCCCTGCTGGAAAATCTAGATCAAGGCCAGTTTTTGCTGGAAGCTGGTTACAGATGGTCTAAGGCTGTCTCTTTTCGTCAGGGTGATTGAAAAACTGGTCATCCAGGCATAAATATACACTATACTGGTAATATACCACTGATAAACCAGCTCTTGACCACCAAGACCACAATGGTCATGCTGGTCAACCAACTTGCTCTTGCTGGTCATGCTCTTTGACCAGCTTGGTCTTATTTTTTCATACTGGATGGCTTGGTTACATCGATCATGCTTTTAGATAGGGATGACCAAATGCCTAGTGGACTGCTATGGGTGTGTCACGTATTGTTCCTGTTCTACTCCTCTGTCTTCCCGTCTTGTCTTTGTTTGTCTTTCCCCCATGTGCCTCTGAGCATGTGTTTTGTTCCTGTCTCTGCCCTTTCCCATCTGTGTCTCATGATTGACCCTGCCCCTTCATTCCCCATGCTCCAGGTGTGTGTAATGTTGTCCCTGTATTTCAATACAGGTGTATTTCTATACTGTGTCCCTTTGTTTCAATCTGTCTGTGTCAGTCCTTTTGGTTCTATCAGTTTCTTTAGTTTATTAAATCCTTAACACCTACACGCACATCCACCTTCCCTGTCTTTGTCTACTCAGCACGTCCAACCGTTACAGGGTTATGCTGCTGAGACAGTGGGGGAAAGAACATAGACCACCTTTGCACCCCCAGGTGTGAATTAAGCTGCCCGTCACTATACTGGTCAAGAGCTGGACTGGTCAAACAGCTTGACCAGATTGTATTTTTCTGCAGGGTAATAGAAAGAAAATGATTTTAATGATTGGTCATGGGTGCCTTCATGTACTATATGAGGGAGACTGAGGATCAATTCCCTACCTTAGCAAGAGTGCTAAATTTACATTCTCTTCTACATCTTCATGCTATGAATGTGCCAAATAACATTTAAATATTTGATCTCTAACTTTATGTCAACAACTCCTTTATCTACAGGGGCAGTGGAAGGAGATCCATTCTGGGATGGTATTAGGGATGCTCTCCTGGGTGCTCCCTCCAAAGACATTCAAGATTGTCAAAACCCCAAACCTATTCTCTTTAGCACTGGAGAGGTACATTTAGGCTAGACCCATTCCCAGACCACCCCCCAGTACCCTCTTTGTATAGTTATTAGCTGGGAACTGAAACTGTGTTTGATCCCTAGATGAACAAGCCTTTCCCATGGCATCCAGATATTGTGGATGTTCAGATTATCACTATTGGTTCAGTGGCCATAGTGGCCGTCCCAGGAGAGGCAACGTAAGTGACATCAATTAAATTACTAATTAAGACATGTTTGCTGTTTAAGTCTTAAAAAGGCTGGTGCCATTGTTGGACCCTTAAGCAAGATTCTTAACCCTCTCTAGTACAGGAATGCTGTAGCATGACTGACTTGTCTTTCTAAGCTTGAATATGTGAAAAAAAGAAGTATAATGAAGGATAATGGATAAGGATAATGAAGCTCTTGAATATTGAATGAATTAAATATACTTTATATCCTTTGGGAAATTTGTCTTCAGGTCCCAATTCTCACAGTCTAATGCATCTTCAGGCCATGAGATGATATACACAATAGTTTTTGCACAATAGTATCAATTTTTGCACAATTCATAGGATGTTATTGTGAATTTTAATGCAGAATGTTTCATGTTCTTCATGTGTTTCTAGCACTATGTCAGGAAGAAGGATCAGAGAAGCTGTCAAACAGGTGAGCATTTACAGTGCAAACATCCAGATCGAGGGAAGAGTGAATGCATCCAAAAAAATCTATTTTTACTTGCACTTATCTGTCTAGATTCAAAGAACATGCAAACTCGTTTCTTTTTATGAATAACAATTTATGAGAATCGTCCTACATACATTGTCTTTCAGATGTCTTTGCTAGGATGTTCAGTTTTGATACATAGTAGCAAGTAGGAAAAGCTAACCTACTTAGAAAAAAGCCATATGTTTCTGCTAAACTGTCTTTATTGATTTGATAAAAATGAGCTGATCTGAGCACCAGGAAACAGCCACAGAATAGATGACTCAAAATAGTAGGTGAGTAGGTGAGGTTAGTGAATAATGTTGTGTTAGTTTTAATGTCTTATCTTTACTCTATTTTAGGAGCTGGAGATGCAGAAAGCATTCACCAATGCAGAAGTTGTGATTACTGGTCTTTGCAACATCTACACACATTACATTACTACCTATGAAGAGTACCAGGTAAATAACCACAGAGATACGCTGTTTTTTGTAATTATTTAATTAACAATTGTCAAAGACAAACACACTGAAACGTAGGTTTATTATTTAATACTCAAAGTATTAAATAATAACTAACTAATAACTAAGAATTCATCAGATTGCTTGTCACAATAATTTACTATGTGTATTTAAGAGTCAAGAAAATGATACCATTAATTAAACGACACTGAACATACTCTGATGTGATTATTGTCCACAAAAAAACAAAAATATAGCAACAAAATCTCCAAAGTAAGGGTGTACTTTACAATGACTTCACATCATAATAAATGATTAATTTTGTAAAACTGTGTCTAGTGGTTTCCAGTGCACTTTGAGCAGGTGTTCACTCTTTACAAAACTTTTTCTATTTTTTTCATTTGCAGGTGCAGCGATATGAAGGTGCTTCCACTATCTATGGTCCACACACTCTTTCAGCCTATGTCCAGCACTTTAGAGGCCTAGCCAAAGCCATTGTAGAGGTAAACATATCTAACTAAAGTCTAATTTCAAGATCCTAGTAGTACCAGATATTCCCCATCATTTAAATTCAGTAAAAGCTTAATTTAATAAAATGCATTTCTCTTTGACAGGGTAAAGTGGGTGAGTTGCCAAAAGGTCCTGAGCCTCCATTTTTCAGTAAGCTTTTCTCTCTACTGCCAGAACCACCTGTGGATAGAAGCCCACAAAACACCACTTTTGGACATGTTCTACAGCAGGTTCATTCTGTTTATAAAGTGGTGAGAGAAATGTCTTGTAATTATCTATCTATCTATCTATCTATCTATCTATCTATCTATCTATCTATCTATCTATCTATCTGTAGTGATGAAAATACACTAATGTTCATTAAACTGATTTATTGAAAAGATAGATTTACTTTCAAATACACAGACACTAAACATTAAGCTGTGTTGGGCCTGTTGTGTGCTTTGCTGTGTGTAGGGTGAATGTTGCATCTGTGACTTTTGTTGCTGGGAATCCCAGAAACTCCGGGGACATGGTGAGCCTAATTCATGCTAACAAATGCACTTAAAAAGGGTACACAGTATACACTGATATTGAAAGACAAGGCAATACTCTAAAGAACCTGCTTCTGACCAAAGAACACCAAATAGATGCTCGTATGAGGACTGTGGATTATTTTCTGTGGACTAATGACTTGTTTCTTATTACATCTGATGTAAATCTAAGACTGTATTCCACCATAATGACATCATACTAATAGTCAAACATGGTGGTGGTAGTGTGGGGTTTGGATTTGCTTTGAATGATCTGAAATCTGCTGTCTATCAGAAAATCCTGAATGAGAATTTTGTCAATCACTTGTGACCCAAAGCTCAGGCTGGTTGGGATATATAGCTGGGTTGTATCTGAGCACTTCTCAAAGGCTAAAAAAAAAACAGGTCTTTGAGTGGCCGTGTCAAAGTCCTCAATTCCACTGAGATATTGTGAAAGAACGGGCAGTTCGTGTCAAAACTCAACATAGCTGAAATAAAACAACTCCACAGCAAAGGTCTCAGGGCAAGTTATTGCAAACACTTAATTGCAGTTGGTACTGCCAAGGGTACACAACCAGTTATTAGGTCAGAAATACTTTTTGTCACTTTACTCCTGGACAAAAAGAAAAAAATGGGGAGAAATATAAAATCAAAATGAGCGTTATTCTTTGACAGTCAATGGAACCATCATGTAGGAGTCTATAATTAAAAAACACAATGCTAAAATCAAAACACGTCACTTTAAACAGTTTCCATTTTTTCAGCATTAGATGTGTTTATGACTAGTAAAGAAAGGGGTGGGGTGGTGTTCTTTACATGAATGCTGCACTTCAAGTGTAAATTGATGAATGCAATACAATGTCCTAATCTGTATCTTTCTGATATCAAACAAGACTATATCGGTGGAGAAGTTTCACAACAACCGCGGGCACACATGGGAGGTTGTTCATACAGATGCATCGTGGGAGACCAGGTAAAGAATCATTAATTCATGTAGATGTGCATTAGGACATTGTTCGTGCTGTTTCATAGTGACCTCTCTGCATTTACTGCACAGCTGTTTAAATCTTTGCACTTACTGCTACAGAGCAGATATAGGCCACTCTTTGACACTGAGTTAT
This sequence comes from Acestrorhynchus altus, assembly GCA_034509495.1. Classification (NCBI taxonomy): domain Eukaryota; kingdom Metazoa; phylum Chordata; class Actinopteri; order Characiformes; family Acestrorhynchidae; genus Acestrorhynchus; species Acestrorhynchus altus. Next base: position 14,035,679 of record CM067510.1, on the reverse strand, counting down.
CTCCTGGGGTGTATTCTTTGATAAGACAAAAGCTGAGTCAGAGCCTTATCAACACTTATCATTTCCCTACTAATTAAACATAGGATTCTGCAGTTTAATATGTATCGAGAAAACTGTAACTGAGTCCTACTAAGACTTTCTGAAGTGTTTATTTGTTCTATAAGCAAGTTATCTATGACTTAAAATTAAATCAAATTGTGATTTTGCAGATAAGTCTCTTATAAGAGACATGTTACTACACCCTGTGTAAACAGGCCAATACATATTCATTTGTACATACAGTGAGGAAAGTATTTGATACACTGCTGATTTTGCAATTTCTCCTTCCTACAAAGAATGGAGAGGTCTGTCATTTTATTGTAGGTACACTTCAACTGAGAAGACAGTCTAAAAAGAATCCAGAAAATCACATTGTACGATTTTTAAATGATTCGTTTGCATTTTATTGTATGAAACATGTTTTTGATAGAAAAGAAAAACAAATTAATATTCATTACAGTAACCTTTGTCAGACATTTCCTGTAGTTCTTGACCAAGTTTGCACACACTGCAGCAGGGATTTTAGCCCAATCTATGACAGCATAATTGTGTAATCTTTGAGACTGTGGTCTAAGCTCTCTTCAGGTCATTGACAAGGTCCTCATGTAGTTCTGGGGATTCTGACCTATTTCTATTATGAGTTTGTACATGTGACCAAATGAGAATTTCCAAATCTGCAAAAATACATGCATAAAATACAAAAATACACTTGCACTGAACTTCAGAATAGGCTCCTGTCCACTGGTTTTACCAAACCAGTTTACAGTGGAAACAGAAAAGAAGCCCTAAAACAGAATATGGTGCCAAACTTTCCTGCTTTTTCATGAAAATAGGAATTTAATAAAGGAATTTGAAAGAAACTCCACTTTCTACACGAATGGTAAGGGTAGAGTGTAAAGTGTTAGGCTGACATTATGTGCAGTTTAGATTATTATACCAATAGGGTTAAGTTTGAATTAACTTTATAATAACTTTACATTACATTCACAGTTAGGGTTAGAAAAAAGGATAGGATTAGATTTTCTGGTTAAGGCATGGATAGGTCATCTTGGCACTGAGCATAGTGGCCATTTGCTGGTCATCTCCACCAAAAATAAAAGAAGGACTACTCACTGAAGATGAGCTGATGCTATTCTGAATGACTTCATGACCGATATGGCACACAACGATGCAAACTCTAAAATTGCTCAATTTGCTTTAGAGCTCTTCTGAGACATACTTTGTTTCCAACATAGCATCATGAGACAGAATGGAAGCATATACAACAGGATGACCTTATATATAGTTAAGTCAGGTAGAGTGATAGGCCCATCCTGGTTTATCACGTGAGACTGAGTGTGAAACTTAAACCATTCCTCCAAGTCTCATGATGTCAAACCTACCAACCAGTTTCATTAATATCAGTTAATAATTTCCTTAATAATGTCCTTGTGGATGCAACTATGTTTTTGGATGATGGGTGTAATTAAGCCTATTAATCTGTTAGTTAGAAGATTATTTACAACACAGAAAGATGAAACAGCACTTTAAGGCCATTGTCCATGTAGTGGAAAAGACATTTTAAGAATGATCTATTATTACAGGAGAGTTTAACTGTTATATAATGTCTTATTATTTTGGTCTATTATTATTTCAGTACATTCATTTTCAGTACACACAGATGTTTTAATGGTCAACTATGTCATATAATACTGTGTGTGTTTTTAGTATGTTGTGTGTGTGTGTGTGTGTGTTGTGTGTGTGTGTGTGTGTGTGTGTGTGTGTGTGTGTGTGTGTGTGTGTGTGTGTGTGTCCAGATTTTATTGGATTAAGAAGTCTGGTAATCAGAGCAATGCCACTGTGGAGTGGCACATCCCTATCTCAGCAGAGTCCGGCATCTACAGGATCCGCCACTTTGGCCACTTCAAAGAGCGCATGATCTTCCCTGTCATCACTGCATATGAGGGAACTTCAGATGCGTTCAGAGTGACAAAAACACTCTATTCCATTTAACACTGTTCTCTCTAACAGTGGATTCCCTTTAACACTTCAAAACTCTACCTCTAACTTAGAGTTCTGTATTTCCTGCTGGAATCCACAGATCCCGCAGGCCCCTTCGCAATATCTTGTGCATGGGACAAATTCATTTTCATGCAACAACTGCCAGTTAACCAAACCAGTGGGTACAGGACCGGGACAACATGCACATGTAGAAAAATCCTACAAATGAATAAACAGTATATATGAAGTCATAATAATCACATTTAGCATGCATAGTTAACATAAGTGAAAACAATAATCAATAATTAAGTATTAAGCTAATTGCAAATATTTGTGAAGAAACTGAATGTGAACGCCACATTACTTGTGTGTTAATGTGCTACAGAAATTGCAGAACCTGTTGGCAAGTGTTTCTTATCTGCAACAAAACTGATTTAACTAATTAGTTTGTTAACAAAACTTTTCAGAGTTGCAGGTGATGTGTTAAAACGGGGAATTTTGGACCAGGGTTTAGAAACCTCAGCTTTGGAAAGTGCTCTATTGTGTGAAAACACCACAAGTAAGCCACCTAAGTCTGTTGCACTAGACTAGACTGACATGTGTACAGTGTGACTGGGAGTGGGACAAACTCTCCTGAATTTTCATGGGAGCAGAATGAAATCTAGCAAAAGTGTGTGGGATTACTCTATCAATGCATTTCCTTTACCACGCTATACCACTCAACAATTAGAAATACCACTAATATGTTTCTATCCTTTCACCTTGTTCTTCAGGTTTTACTAATGTTTTATGACTTTCATGTGGATATAATATATGGTTTATTAGCTGTAAAAATGTTTTCATCACCATAATAAAAGAATTGACAGAGAAACAGCTTCAGAATTAAAGTTCATTTATTTATGTTACATGACACATTCAGATTATTCCATTTCTCCCTCTCATTTTACAGCACAATGTTTGGAATTTTTCATTCTCCCTCTTATGATTTTCTTTTGAGTTTTTTTGCCATCACTGAGACTGATGATTTGCAACATCCTAAAACAACATCATACAAATAGTGTTGGAATCCTGGTATAAAAATAAGTTCTAAGTGCTACACACACTTTAATACTGTCACTGCTTAGGCATCTCTATATCTGATAAAACTGAGAGAATATGAGAATAGTCACACATTCTTCATTCATCAATGGATGATGAGGTGGGATGTTTAAAACTTGTAGTAGGTAGCAAGCCTGGAACTATTACAAATCTGATATTAAAAGGAAAAAAAGGACTTTCAAACTAAAGGTCTAAAAAGTAAAAAAAAAAAAAAAAGACTTCTAAACAGACAAATAAACAGTAAATACGAAAGCTTATGTTTTCGAAACCTGCTTTCCTTACATGAATATCATCCTGATATTTTGTCATTTTAAATATCAAAAAAATATGATCATGTAAGGATGGGATAGGCTTCTGATTCCTTTTAAGGCAGCATTAACAAAAATGTCCAAGATGTATGAGGTTGTAAATAATTCAAAGAGAAATGAAAGTCAAATACAAAACATGAGCGGGTGGTTCAACCTCTCATGTCTCGAGTCATTATCTAAATGACATTAATGTCTTCCAGGCACTGGTCATAATGTAGGTGACATGGTCAATATGGTCAGTGAGTTAAAGGTAGTCTAGGTGTACTAAAATAGATAGTGAATGTGCTTTTCTATAACAGATGGGGTTGTCCCTTCCTGAGTTAAGTCACATGACTTTATAATGTTCTAGAGTATTGGAAAGTGGGCTAAAACCATCCCAGATAACATGTCCATGTGAGGCCAATATAGGCAGCCCAACTGGGAACCAGAAAGGTTTGTCCTTGGATTCCATCTTGACCCCACAAATGGATGCCCACCAGGGTAATTGATGGAACCAACTGGGTCCCAGTAACAACACATGTACAAACTTACTCAGAGCCCATACCCACTTGGAACCCACATAGCCCAGGTTTCACCCATGTGAACCCCATGTGAAACACACATGAGCATGCAGGCTGGGATGATGGCTCTGCTCCACTAAGGCAATGTTTCATGAGGCATTGTGCAGAAATGGACATTGAATTGAAAATGGCTGACTGAGTTGTTGCTGGATTTTAGTTGCTGCTGGATTTTAGAACACACCGTAGCCATCACCACGGGTTGCCACAGCAAATGCTGGATAACCCTCATAGGTGGCATATGCGGTCAGGTCCTGACCCAAAGAGACAGCCTGTTTGAGCTGGGAAGCAGCAACTGTGGCAGCAGTGTTGGCTATTGCATAACCTAGAGCACCAAAAGTGAGACACGAGAGAGACTGTTACATTATACAGTGGTGTCTTACAGAGGGGAAAAATGTGAACTGGTTCTCTTGAGACTAACTGGAATTTGTTAACATTTGGATACACTTTTAAAAACACAAACAGACTGACAGAAAATGAATAGCTCAATATGACTGTATGCATTTCTCATTTTCATTCTTTTTATGTTAAATAGTAAATACACAACACAGTACATACTGTGCCCCCATCTCTCTGTCTTATTTTTTTAATGCTTAGATTTACAAGGATATGTATATTAAGATCTTCAAAATACTTGACAGTAGTCCAAATAAAACAAAACTAAAAGCCATCATGAATATCCTTAATTATTTTTGCAATTATGTATGTATGTATCAGTTTTATCCCTTGACTTTTATTCTGAAATTTGAACACTGTGTGAGGAAAGCAAGAGAACACACACCCCCTGCCTTCTATAATCGAATTTCTGGGTGAATGATGTCATTAGCCCCACCCCCTCTGGCTGATCAGTCTGCATACAGGTTGAGCATGTACACATAGACAGAGCAGTAAAAATGCACTGGGCATTCCTTTGGTATTTAAACTGGGATTTAATTCAATTTAAACTGGATTACTTGTTGATTGATGAAATGATAAGATTGACCGGGTACGTCTTGTAATTTGCTATGATATGTGTATCTTGTCTGTAGGTTAGTCTGATACTGAGTATGAAGCCTGTCTGCAAAGTGTGGATTTTGAGTTCTAAGTGTTAAAATCAAACCAATCACATTAATTGAATTTAAGGGTTTCCTCTCAGTCTCCATCAGTTGTATTGGGGAGTGTTGGTGCACAGCCTTTAGGTATCTCCAGAGATGTTCAATCGGGTTCAAGTATGGGCTCTAACTGCCCGAAGCCGATCCTCGACCCTCCTGACTAGTCTCCAAGTTCCTGTTGCAGAAAAACACTCCCACAGCATGATGCTGCCACCACCATGCTTCACTGTATGAATGGTATTGGCAGGTGATGATCACTGCCTATTTCCTCCAGACATTATGCTTGGAATTCAGTCCAAAATAGCTAAATATGTTTGAGAGACCTTTAGGTGCCCTTTGGCAAACTCCAGATGGGCTGTCATGTCAAGAATGGCTTCATTCTGGCCACTCTACCATACAGGCCTGATTGGTGGAGTACTTCAGAAATTATTGTCCTTCTGGAAGGTTCTCCTCTCTCCACAGAGTGACATTGGAGCTCTGTCAATGTCAACATTGGGTTCTTGACTAAGGCCCTCCTACCACAATCACTCAGTTTGGCTGGGTAGCCAGCTCTATGAAAAGTCCTGGTGGTTCCAAACTTTTCCCATTTACGGATGATGGCTGCCACTGTGCTCATTGAGACCTTTCGATACATGTTATACCTATGTACATGTCATATGTTTGTGTTTTTATTTTTAATAAATTTGCAAAAAAATTCAAACAAACTTTTCTCACTTTGCCATCTGTGTGTGTAGAATTTGAATTTTATCCATTTTGAAATAAGGTTGTAAATAATGTGCATAGAGTCATCTTGAAGGCATTTACAGGAAATTAAACAGATAAGATGTTGTTGTGCATCTCAGAATTCATGTTATAGCCTTCACTAGGTACATCATCGATACCTGTAGCAGCAAATATGCTCAAGCCATGACACTCCCACCCCCATGTTTCACAGATGAGGTGGTATATTTTGAACCATAAGCATGGGCATTCTGTGTAGTGGTTGCATCTTGCAGTGTGGCCTCTATATTTCTGTTCATGAATATCTCTTCATGATAAATCCACAGCCATTTCATGAAGGCTGTTTCTGATCTGTTAGATAGACAAACTAATGTTTTTCTGAGCTCACCAGCTGATTTGATATTCCAAAGGGTTGGCTGATGGCTCTGATCGTTTTATTCTTGTTTTTCAGCAACATAATACCTTATTTTATGTTGGCACAGATCTTCAAAAAGGGCAACTAGAGGATCCTAATCTTAATCCAGTACTAATGAACACACCTGAAATAAATGTCTCTAATTTGGACTTTAACTATGAAGCAAAAGGGTACATACATATGTATATTGCACATACAGTCCATGGGCCTCAACACACTCTTCAAGAGGAGACAACTAAATGGCATTCGCCTAATGCACAGTTTCATTACTGAAAGTCTTGTGTAGAACTTGAAAAGTTCTCCTAAGAACTTTTTGAGTTATACCATATATCATTTTAGCTCCTTACACTGCAAAGGCCTACAGTTGGGAAAATAAGTATTTGATACACTGCTGATTTTGCAAGTTTTACTATAGAGCTTTTCACCTATTATCCTATAGCCCATCCCAGCCTTGTGCAGGTCTACATTTTTGTGGTGATTTTGTGGTCTTTTTGGTGTCCTTAGACAACTCTTTGGTCTTGGCCATGGGGGAGAGACTGGAGTATGATTGATTGAGTGTGGACAGGTGTCTTTTTTTACAGGTAACAAGTTCAAAACAAGTGCAATTAATACATGTAATGAGTGCACAGTAAGAGGCCTTCTTAAAGAAGAACTAACGGGTTTGTGAGAGCCAGAATTCTTGCTGGTTAGCAGGTGATCAAATACTTATTTCTTTCACTAAAATGTAAATTAATTATTTAAAAAAAACCTTACAAGGTGGTTTTCTGGATATTTTTTACTGTTTCACATTTGAAGTATACCTATGATAAAAATTTACAGACTGTTCCATTCTTTGTAGATAGGAAAACTTGCAAAATCGGTAGCGCATCAAATACTCATTTTTCCCCATATGTGGACCCACACTTGAATTACTCACATCATATAAGGGGTTAGGTTGTATACACATTCTGTCTCATTGATTTTTACTCATTATTTTTGACAGGCAGAGAGACTCAGTAGATACTTTTCTCAAGCTCAAGTGCTTCTTTAAACAAGAATATAAGCAGTCAAAATAAAGTCATAATAAGTGTCTTACAGACCTTACATACCTGGGAATGCTGCAGCGGCAGCAGTGGCAGCAGCAGCGGCGGCGGCGGCGGCAGCAGCAGCAGAAGCGTCAGTGCCCTCTGTCTGCAGGCCCAGAGTCTGCAGTGCATGCTCTGCAGCATGGATTTTTGCTTCATCTACTGCTGCACACAGCTTTCCTGGGGTGAATGGGTGTCTGTGGAGGCACAAGTAAAGTAAGGATTTAAGGATGCCTTTTTGTCCCTTATGCCTTATTTGGTTCGTTGGTGTAGATGCAAGAAAAATAGTACACTAATAGTACACAATATTTACATTTCCAGCATATGTGAAATATCCTCTAAAGCTACCATATAATATATTTAAAGTACAAAGAATGATTAAATAAAGCTCACATATTGGGGTACTGGGTGGCCAGAGCAGGAATAGTGATTTTATAAAGGAACAGTTGCCTCTGATCTGGACCAATGGCAGAGTGAAGCTGGTATACAGGCTGTCCCCAGTTATTCTTCTGACAGATATCCTCCAAGATCTACAGAACAAAAATCATTACTCTTTTGAGTCATTGTCTCCAAGCCAACAATAGGAAAACCTACTTGTGTGTGTGTGTGTGTGTGTGTGTGTTTGTGTGTAAGCAGGCGTGAACTGGAATCAGTAATTGGCCCAGTGTGATTGCCTTTATACCTGTGGGGAATGCTTGATGCCCTGGGGCTTTAGGGTCACTGGATTCATGGGTGTCAGCTCCATACCAGGAAGCAAATCATAGAGTTTGTCCTCAGGGCGTTTGTCTGTCTTTAGATAGGTGGGGCAGCCACGGCCCACACCTGCATAGGCGAGGTACCCCCTGCCGCCCAAACCACGTACGCCCGCCGCCCCTACAGGCACATTCATGTAAATTTCTAGGAACGCAAGAAGGCATTAAATCAAATCAAATCACCAGAAATCACCCAGGTTTCAATCAAGACTCCAAGCCAGCACAGTACAGGCTCACTTCTGATTTTCAGTTCAAGTAGCTCTGATTTTCCATGTCATTGGATTTGTAGATTTCAGAAAACAATAGTACCCCAATTTATGATGGTTTGATTAAAATGACATCACTGTATTATGCAGGCATGGAGAACAGAAATATTTGCACAGTTCTTGTAGTGCCTACAGCGTTAACAACAAATATCACAGTAGGACATTTCTTGGCAATATTTCATTCTTGGCAAATGTAATCTGCTTTTAGCAATGGTAAACAGGCATTTTATTTTTGACACACTTTAATATTTAATAGTTTATTGTGTTTTACTGTCATGTCTGTCTCTTGTCAGTCCTGTCTCCCCTTTCGGTTCCGTGCATGTGCTCCTTAGCACATGGTTTGTGTTTGTTTAGTCCTTGTCTCCTCCCTAGTTCCTCCCATTACCACCTGTGTCAAATCTGTTTACCTGCCCCCTTGTTAGTTTGTCCCAGCTGTTTCCTATGTTATGTAGTATTTAAGACCTGTCTTCCCATCATTTCTGGCTCGGTCCACTGTTATAGTTACTGTTATACTTTGTTAGTCTTTGTTATCCTGTTGTACTGTTTCTGTTTGCGTTTGTTAGTCTATGTCATGTTTTAATTTCCGTCAGTCTAGTATCCTGTATTGGTCAGTGTATTTGGTTTGTTTTGTGCTTCGTGTTTCACATTCAATCTTCAACCCTGCATTTACCTCCGCACCCCTAGTCATCTGTTTTGTCCACCTCTTCCTGACATTTACAGTTTTTTTAAAAGAAAAAGATTTGTGAAAAAAAACCCAAAAAAACAATATGCACACAGTGTAGCACAGAGAAGAGTCCAACATAACGTGTCACTGGTACCTGGCTCTTTATTTCTGCATGTGACTTTTTATTATTTAGTTTAATTTAGTTTAGTTTTTATTATTTACTTAGTTAGCTTTCTCCTATATGCCTATATGAGAATGTTTATTATAGGTTTCAAGTAGTGATGCTAAACTAGCAGATTAACTATATAACACAGCAACCTAAACAGCATATACACAATGTCACAGTAGTACATCACAATTTAATCCCTATTCACATACAAAAATATGTGGTACCTGGTAGCAGATACCAAATTTTCTCAGTGAAGATGCAAAAAAAAGCCAAGTAATAATAGATGTACCAAGAATAATTTAGGTACCATGCAGTGAAAACGCACCATAATAACACTGTGTTATGCCTGTGCTTTCTGGCTTGCTATGATTGAATCAGCCAAGACATGCATGGTGTCTGAAGCTTGCCTCTTTAGGTTTACATTGAATCTGAGGCTTATGTAGAAAATGATAAAAATAATTAATATAAACCATTTTTATTGGTTTATATAAGCACAAGCCTCAGCTCTTCCATGTAAAATTAAAGCAGCAGCCTAAAGACAGTTTCAAATCAGTTTGATTTCATTATGTTCCGAAAAGATTGATTAGCCAGTAGTTTAGTTATAATACTCACCTCTGACTGAGGGTGAGCGCACCAGTCCCCGAGCCCCCAAGTGACCTTTGGCTGCGGGGAATCGGAACTGACTTGGGAGAGCTGCGTACGTATGTGGAGCATAAAACACAGGGGCACCCAGGTATGCAGCTGAGGGGTCATACATCTGACCCAGTGTGTATGCATAGTCTCCCTGGAGCAGGGCAGCACCACGGCCCCCTGTGCCACGAGTATAACGGACGTAACTGTCCTTATCCACTGGCTTTGCTAGTGTCACTTCTATAGGAGATCCATCAATGACCTGTAGAGGACAGGTGTTTGCTGAACATTAATAACTGTATTAGTTCCAATATATACACAATATATATATTCTTCAGATATAAGTAGCTTTATTTTGAGTAAATTGAAATTGCATTGTATTGCATTTAACAATATCTTGAAGATTGCATCTAGATTGTTTGTTTTTGAACTGTCCAGTGTAGATAATCCTATGTCCACTGCAGCCTCAACTTTCTGTTCTTGGCTGACAGAAGTGGAGCTTGTTGTAGCTCATCAGCCTCAACATTTATGCTCTGTGTATTCTTAGATGCATTTCTGCACACCACTGTTGTATAGAGTTGATTCACTGTAGCTTTTCTTTAATTGTAGCCTTTTCTGAATAACCCCAAACCCCAAACCAGCCTATCTGGCACCATTAATCATGCCTTGCTCACACTATTTCCCAATCTGATGATTAATGTACGCATTACCTGCTGGCCTACGTGGCTCTATGTGATGATTAGATAATTAGAAAATTAGATAATTGCATGAATGAGTGGGCATACAGTGCTCCTAATATAGTTCTCTGTGAGTATATGGGAGCATATGGGAATGAAGTGTTGAAGTGGCAGCATTAAAAAATATATACAGTGGGGAAATGTATTTAATACACTGCAAGTTTTCCCACCTACAAATGGATGGAATAGAGATGTCTGTCATTTTTGTCACTTCAGCTGTGAGAGACAGAATATTTAAACATCATGTGATTTTCTAGAATTTTCTTAGATTCTGTCGCTCACAGTTGAAGTGTACTTACTTACGTCTCCATTCTTTGTAAGTGGGGAAAACTTCTGCAGTGTGTCAAACCCTGTATCAGTCCCCTACCTTTCCATTCAGTGCATTCATAGCTGTAATTGCATCTTCTCGCTGAGAGAAGTGAACGAATGCATAGTCCCTGATCTTCTTGACTCTCTCCACAGCACCTGTAAGAATATAACATGTTATATACAACATAAGATGCTTTAATTTTGTCTATAAATAATTATCTAATTTGATAAGTTTTTTTATTTAAAGTACACAAGTATGTTTGTGTTTTTTAACAACATTCCTTCAATATGAAACATGCTGATCTTCGGTAGGCTGAGTTGAGACATTTCTTTTTTCATTTTAACAATATTGAGGGATGGATGTGGTCTAAATAAACACTGAATGTGTTCAGAAATGTTTTTTTTTTTTAAATCAAAAGCAAATGTCTTGTGAGACAAAAGTACACCTCATTTATTATTACTTAAAATGGTTAAAATTAGAATCAGATGCAGCACATCAGCTGCAAATGATTAGACCATCACTGGAGAGGACACGGCAGCCTTATTTAAACTTCAGACATCATTTGGTTGGCTCTTGATTGTTGAAATGAGTGGCATCACCATGATGAGATCCAAAGAGCTATCTGAGGCCTTCAGAAAGATGTTTATCGAATGGATTTTAAATCAGCAATTCTACTGTCTGGTAAAAAAAATTTACAAGTGGAGAAAAAAATGCCAACACATCCAAGTCAGTCCAAGAGCAGACAGCAAGATGCAAAAAGAAAATATCATCATGGGGCCTACAGGTAGCCCTTGCCACAATTGATGTCAAAGTGACGCATCTACCCTCAGAAGAGCCTGCACAAGTTTGCAAGAAGGAAACCCTTACTGTGTACTGATACGTGCCAGAGAACTCCAAGATTATAATATGACTGTTACATTAGTATGTTTTCTGTAATTGTTAGACATTTGGATTACCAGGTTTGATACTGTTGAATTCCTTCTCTATGATTTCTTCTGTTGTGGCCAGCATCAGGTTCCTCACATAGAGAATTTTCACAGTGGCCATAGTGTCTTCATCTACCTCCACTTCTGGCTCTGCCCAGTCCACAGCGATGGCATGACCCCACAGCTGGATCCGGCCTGCAGAAACACAGAGAGTCACACATGGTTTGGCAAAAATTTCTCATAATGGCAAGTATCATTGCTTTAAGGAAGACCACACTACCATTCAAAGGTTTGAAATCACTTAAATTCAGTTGCCTAATATTTTTTATTTGATATAATAGGTGTCCATGGCCAATTATCCCTGGCTTCCTTAGTTATTTTACAATAATATACAGCTCCGATAATCTCACAATTCTTCTAGATCACACAGTATGTCAAAATGGCTCATCCGATTGGAAAGACTTGGGCCCATCAAGCATGTGCTACATGTATAAAGCTCCCTAATACTGAGCTGTGGATCAATGCAACAGTCTCTTTGGAATGATGGTACTCTGTCTAGTTCTTTTAGGATGAGCTGAGGAACTGGGGATGAGACTGGGAATTGGGGGTGGGCCTTCACTGAGAAGTGGAGACAGTTACGCCAACAAAGAGGAAAAACTCGTTTTAATACACTTGATTTTGAGAAACGCAATAAATGAGTAGATGTCCCAAAACATTTGTCCAATTATTCTGTCACATGTTTGACAGAAAGTTATTCTGGAAATATATAAAGTAGATATAAATATATAAAATAGATTAACTGTTACCTGGCAACAGTTTCCTCCGAGCCATGGCAGCAGCACGGTGGCTCTCATACTCCACAAAGGCAAACCCCCTGTTTTTGCTTTTGTCTGCAGCACTTGGATAAACAATCACTTCCACTACTCCATCCGTCACCTTCTTCATCTCAGCCAAGATTTCCTCCTTCTTCTTGGTCTTTGGGATACCTCCCACAAAGAGGCGACAGTTGTCCACACTTGCACACACACCCAGGAGACGGCCATTCCTAGAGTAACACCATGCATAAATAGCCTTCTGTTGGATGCAGCAACACAATGGCACTACACTAGTCCTATATACTTCATTAGCAACTTGTTAGTGTACGGTTTGAGACTCCAGTATATCCTATCTCCTTATGCACAATTTGTGTTAGATGTCCCCTAAACCCTCATTATTAGACAATTCTAAAATGCAGTACCGACAATGGCAAGTATAAAAAGTCCAGCAGCACTGGTGGGACCTATATTCATACTAGCTCCACATGAACTACAATATCATGACCATGCTATTGTTGAAGACCCAAGATCTGGTCAACAGCAGTCTTGGTGACACTTAACTGGCTACATTTCCATGATCAATTTACATTTCTTCAGTGAATGTAATGTTTAATATTTTCCCTGTAAAACTTTTCTCAGGGAAATCATCTTCAAATGACAAGAGTACACTGTTTATTGATATGTGTCATTCTTTATACATGGAAAGACATTTTTTAGACTGTTCAAACTGTTTTTTGAGGCTGGTCAAAGTCCATATATGGACACCTTGTTCTTTATCTAAAAGAGTTGTGTTTAACTTTTAATTAAAATCTCAACATACTTTCATATTTCATACTTAACATTTTTATTGAACGTTTTATTTTCTAAATGAAGAATGACAGCAAATGTACATTTAATGTGCACATAACCAATGTAAATGCTATAATTTCAACATTGTTTTGTGTATTTCAGTACTTTTCTGTTTTGTTTTGTTTTGTTTTTTGTTGGTCAAAAATGTACAGAAACAACACAAATAACAACTGGCATAAAAATATCCCTTCTTGACATTCTCTGGTGCTGCTGCTTTTACAATATATTTAACATGAAATATGCACTGCACAAAATGTTTAAGGAAATTGGGTCTCATTAAGTGGCCAGTGGGAGAAAATGTGAGGTGAGTGATAAACACACAGATAGTACCTACCTTATTTCATAATTATTCAGTTGCTTCATAGCATTTTTGGCTTCTTGTTTTGTGCTGAAGGTAACAAAAGCATAACCTCGATTGTTGCCATTGAAATCCATCATCATCCGTACTTCATATATTTTGCCAAACTGTAGAAAGACAAAGAAAGACATGATTAGTTATGTATGGTTTAGTAAACCATAACCACATCTTCACGTTTTGCATTACATTGAAAGGCTTGTTAAATGAACTGTACTTGCCACTTGGATTAAACTAGATATTAGAGATACTGGAAAATATTTTGGCTTTAAATGTACTCTGAAAGTCAGCTTTCAGTTTTTATCCCTATATACAAAATATCTATGCATGTAATTCATACACTATATATTCAAATATAATGGGACACCTCCTCATTCATTAAGTACAATTTAACCAGACAAAGTATCATTTAAGATTTTCTTTATTCTATAGAAAAAGGATTGTCATTATGATCCCGTTAAAACACATTTAAGAGTGTGTTTAGATCCAATGACATTACTGCTTAATTAATAGCTATACATAGCATTAAATGCATGAATGTATCAATTTTTCAATTTCCTTTCTATTCATTTCAACTGAACAATGACAAAACTTGCAAAGTATACAATTACTTTTCATCAAATTCAAGCCATAGTTAAATGGGTTTCCACAGTCATCTCATCTTCTATTAAAAACACGAAATGAATGAATGAATGAATGAATACAATTATTCTTACTTTTTCACAGAGGGGTACCAGTTCATCCTCAAAGAGGTCTCGAGGCAGCTTGCCCACAAAGATTTCACTGCCCCTTTCTGGAGGTGGACCTTCCCAGCCAGGAGGTGGACCCCCATATCTCCTCTGGCCATTTTCCTGCAGGACAGGACATAAGGCATGACAAATTTCTCTGAATCATCAGGTAAAGGTCAGTTAAAGAGCAAAGTGATGTGGACACTCACTGTCCACTTCTTCAAGTATATTTGCTTTAACTGGTTGATTGCATTGCTTTATAATTACACACTGTAGCTCAACTGCAACTGCACCGTTTAGCAGCCACACTGTATCCTATTCTTTATCGGTCAAGTTTCATGGGTAATAATGGCACGGGGTGTTGGGGCACCAGAGCATATGAGCGAATGAGATCGTACATAATAAGACTGTGTAGATGTTGAAGTTATAGGCACATAACATGTACACCAAAGGGTTTCTATGAGGTTGGGGTAAAATAAAGTGTATAAAACTATTTTTTTATGGCAAAATTAGAGTGATGGAGGATGCTTGAGTTTGGTGCACCCAAAACTGTCTGACTACCCTTCAGACCTCATTTAACTTGATAATGTCCTGATACTTAGCTGCACTGAAAACACTAATTCATCTGATCAGCATACGTGTTCAGAGAAGGTATAATGTTGTGTCATGAATGAGAAAATTCTAATCTCATCTAGTTCTAATATTCCATTAAATTTTACTTATGCAGATTACATTGAATACGAAAATACTGAATATTCAGAAACTCCTGAATGATACATATATCTCTTACATCATTTAAACAAGCTACTCTGGGACAAATATAGACAGCAATGTTCATTTCTCACCACATGGTGGTAGTACAGTATATTTTATACGCTTTATTGTATGGTTCTTTAACCCTTTGTGGGCAAGTGTATCATATTTGAGTCATTTCTTTTTTTTTAAACCTTTGCAATGAATGGTAACTATTAAAAATTTATATTTTATATATTATTATAATTATTATTACTATTATTATTATTATTATTATTATTATTATTATTACTATTATTTAGTTACTTTATATAGTTACTTTTTATATAACAAATAACTATATTTTTGTTGTAGTTATAGTTATGTATTATATATTATATGTTTTGTAGTTATTATATTCTTTTTGAGTGGTTTTAGGATTTCACATATATCACAGGTTTCCTGCAGTAAAGCTACTCCTCCCAGGTTAAACTCCTCCCATCAGATCAGATTATGGGATGAACA
The DNA here is from genome assembly GCA_034509495.1 of Acestrorhynchus altus. Taxonomy (NCBI): domain Eukaryota; kingdom Metazoa; phylum Chordata; class Actinopteri; order Characiformes; family Acestrorhynchidae; genus Acestrorhynchus; species Acestrorhynchus altus. The sequence continues at coordinate 14,019,949 of CM067510.1, read as the reverse complement.
ACTTTGTGTTTCATGTTTTAGTTGTTTTTTTTTTACTTTTTTATGTTTAAAAACTAAACTGTTTTACACAATTAATCCTTGATGCATCAATTGTAATACAAAACAAAAGTCATACATGCAGAGTGTTGTTTTATTTCTTTTTTTTAACATTTGTTCAGAAGATCAAATAAACACTCGATTTTAAATTGTTTGATTTTTGTAATTATTTGATGGTTTAAGCAGGGGTGTAAAACTGGGACAGAAACAGGTAGGTGTGGCTGCAGGTTTTCAGTGTAAACACCCAGCACCTGATTCTACTCAATCAATCCACCAATCTTCAAACATCTGATCACATGAGCTTTTGTTTGGCTGGAATGAAAACTTGCAGCCACAAGGCCGTTTCTAACCCGGTTTAATGCCCCTGTTTTAAGGGTTAAATAACCTTTTACAGAAATGTGAATCCTTAAATATTCATTTTTAAGAGTGTAGAAAATGCCAATGTTGACTCATTAACTCTTGATAGACCACTCTAAATTGCCTGTGCATCTATATCAATCCCGAATGCAGCTCCTCTCCGAACAGAACTTTTCCCTGAAGCTGGTCATGTTGGGTTATGGAGTCTGTTGTTGTTGGCAGCTCCTACCTGGTGTAATTGATATCCTGTGCGCTGGATGAGAGCACGCAGCGTTGTCTCTTTCTGTGTGCCAGTCAGTCCATCCCCACATTTTTGATTGGTTTCCATTGTGAGTGATTATCAGCAATAAATCAGCAGAATTAGGGGTGCTCACTGAAATTAAATCAAAGTTCAAACACAACGTGAATGACAAGGCAAGACTTGCTGATTCATACTGAACAGCTGTGCCTGACAGCTCTTAATGTTGCCTTGTTGGGTGGCAGACAGAGATAGCCATTTTGGTTATGGTTCCATCCCACATTTCAAATCTCAGAGCGAATGACTGCTGTTTTATTAGTAGTATTATCTGAGCAGCCCACTTCTATTGATTTCTCTTATAATCATTATTTGGGCGAATTTCCACTTAATCTTCGGCTTGACTTTTAGGTATAAACACCTCATACAGTTTCTGTTTCTCGAGTGGCTAAGTTAACAATATGAGTGCAGAGAGAGGGACATTTCTCTCAGCTCCAGGTCAAGGACCATTGTGTAATTATTAACTGCTCTAATCCAAAGCAGTAGGCGACTATATTTGCTTAAATTTGAGGAATAGCACTCCATGTCTTTCCTCCAAGCGACATTACATAAAAAAAAGTGTGGCTTGGAATTGACACGAAGTGTATATTGGTTTTACATCAATGACATTTTGGATATTGTGTCATTTTTATTGGCAAGAGGAGGGAAATTGTATTAATGCAATATATTTGGTTCATGTGGGCTCATTGTAATTAAATCCATTCAAAGCAACATTATACCAGTGTATAGGAAAGTGATTGAACCCTCCCAAAGAGTAGAGCACACACCAGCTCAGCAGATCAGCCCAAACCTCATCTGTCCACACAGTAGATGCTATTGAAGCTGTTGTGTAACATGCTTGATTGAATCACAGGTAGTCTAAAGAAAATGGACTACCAGAAGCCCTAAGCCCCTCAAAATAATCAATGGAGTGCCCGTCTTTGTCTCTTTCAAGCTTTACTTGATCAAAGGGGGCACATAAAAACAAAGCCACACTCCTGTAGAATAGGGGTCAGAGGCGACAAGACTGGGATTCGTCTTCAAAGGCACTTAAGCACCGGTCTTCAATCACGACTGGGGTGATGATCTCACGCCTATTGTTTTCTGCTGTACGTGTCCCGATATGGGCAGACTGCCTAACAGGCTTTTCTAGGCGACCTATGCTGCCAGGGTGCATGCCGTCTCCTGCCTTGGTGGTAACTGTACTGAAGCTGAGTTGCCAGATACAATAAAGTGACACATGAAAGTTGACCTTTCGGCTGGTCTAGCATCCTTTCAGGCCCTTCCTGAAAGGAGAAAGGAGCATCTCTACATTCATTCCACAATGTCGAGCAAGGAGACAGTGGCTTTTGATCTTAAAACCTGCAAATAGCTTTTCTGTCCCCAGGTTAAAAAAAGAAAGGTTTGTATTGCTGATGACTCACAGGGAACCAAACCATTAGTATAGTCTCTCTCTCAGTCAGCAAATGCAGCTATTTGTTCATTGCCCCAGAAGAGCAATGGTGAGATAAAAAAAATCCCTACAACTGTTGCAATAATCACATTCTATTGACAGAATGAAGCATGAGTAAACAGCTGTCATAATAGGGAAAGTCTGCTTTGCAGCTAAGCATTAAGGCACCCATTATGGAGGCTGCCATAATACAGTAGGAGAAAGCTCCATTAGTAAGCTCTCCACACTAGCCTGGTTACCGTTTGCATAAACAAGATAACTAGACGGGGGCTTATCTCACACAGATCGGTACCTGCTTTTTGGGGCTTTGTTGACTGAAGCTTAAATACACACTGAACTGAAGGCCACTGAGCTGGCTTGTACTGCCTGGAAGCTCAAACAAGAAAGAACTCTTTCTGGAGTGGGTATTCAGTGTAATATGAATTAACTGGTGTTTTTCAGGTGTGAGGCTCGTTTTCAGCTTTAAAGAAGTTAAATGTACTCCTGATGGCATGATACACCTGATGGCATGATCAGCTGCAGTGAGCTGGAAGCTGCTACTAATCATTATGTCTTTACAAATATATATATATATATATATATATATATATATATATATATATATATATATATATACAAGATATATATGCCACAGATATATGCATAGTCCTATGGAAATGTGCACAGTGTATATATAGGACTATGCACATTTCCAAAGGCTCCAAAAAGCAATTCACCATGTGTAGCAGCTCCTTTCACCCTTATCAGTTGAAACTAGGCAAATAGGTGCCATCCTGTGTGCTCTGCTGCATCAGGCCTCAAAAGAAGTTGTATTTTACAGTTTCCAATCCCTTTCTTTAAACACTACCCACTTCTGTCAGCCCATTTGATCTCACATGTTACACAAAAGCATATTTTAGCTTACCCTGAATGGGACTTTTGAACAATACTGGTTTAGCAGACTGGCAACTGGCAAAAAGAAAACAAAAAGCACCAGTAGCAGAGCCACAAAACTGGGCCAGCTGGTTGAACATCTTCCCAAGTTTCCTCAGTCAGGGTCAACCAACCTGAGAGTGAACAAAATAAGAGAACTTACCTGAGCAATTTCAGAGATCACCTCCCGGAAGACTCAAACCTTCATTCTGGTGAACTGGGCAACGTGTCACTGGGGTGATTCTGTAATCACATCATATCAAACTCCAAAGGTTCACTGTCCTGGAGCTGCTTTACAAGCTGGGCGGGTTAAACGTTAACCAGCCCTATCTCCCTGCCTCTCTCTCTCTCTCTCTCTCTCTCTCTCTCTCTCTCTCTCTCTCTCTCTATCTCTCTGTACCTCTATCTCTCAACCTGGCCAGGCAAAGCCCTTTGACCAGGAACAGCTAGGTCTATGTTCGTGCCTCCAGGCAGCAGCTCTGGAGGCCTGAGGTCTTCTGAGAAATGCCTCTGAGCACATTATAGAGCAAAAAATATGTTAAATGTGCTACATATCGACATCCAATAAACAGCCTTTCTTTGGTCTTGAGGTTTTTAACAGTCTTTAGAACTAAAGCATCTGTGCCAGATCATCTTTCTCCTATACCTGGGAGCAATTAAGTAAGAGATTATCTGCATGTCACTGTGTTCATGTGAAAGAATTAATGTCCTGCCATGCTGATAGTTGTGATATCAGGCAAAATGACAGAGCTCTACTTTGGTGTCATCATTAAAGCCCCTTTTTAATTGTCTCCAGAGAAGACAGAAATGAACCCACTATGCTTGGATAGCTTTCTAATGCTAAGGTTTCTTGTGCTAAGGTTATGAATATTGTTTTTCTGCCCACTGGTGAGTCTAGCTATCAACCATATAAACAAACCATTTTGTCATGCTGATGGACCATATGATGTACCAATAGACTCACTACATGGTTCCCAATCCTTGGTTCTACAGTTATCACACTATTCAGTCCAGTTTGTTTGGTTAATCACTATTAAGTAAATAATTAACATGAGAATTGTGGATCACTATAAAATACTGCTTAAGTATTTCTTAACTAAGCATTAAGTAAAGCAACACAATTATGATAAACCTCTTTGCTGATTCAAGTGTAATTAATCAGCCTTTATTTATTGCAATAATTGTAGTAACTGTTGTCCTAATGTTTGTGTGTAATTAAACATTAATAAATCAGTTCTCCAATAATTACTCCTCCATATTATGAACTGTAACCTTAACATAAATATACAATTTAACTACATTTTTAAAGTGTAAAAAAGGAGCAACATGTCATTACTTAGTGCTTTGTTAAGAAGTACATAATCATTAATTATATATTAATGAAGAAAGTGTTACTGAACTGTGCTTGTTGGGGAACAGTTAGAGACAATCATGCACAAACAGGTTTTTTTTCTCCCTAATGAATATGAATAAAGGTTTTTTTTTTTTCAATTGATTATTATGAGATAAATATATACTTTTACTATTAATATGAATTTCAACTGTTGTTCAAATCTGCTATATAAATTGAATTATAATAATTAGATAAGATAATTAAATTTTAGTTTTAATTACCTGAAGATGTTTTACATGATTACATGTTACATGTTTACATGATAATGTAAAGATTTGATGATGGGAAAGATTGAGCTTATAAAGAGCTTATAAAGAATTAAAGTATGTTATGGGCCACGTGGCACAGGTCATTTCCAAGGGTTCTCTTGCTTGTTCTTACTAACATTTATCTGCACTGAATTCTGTAATGATGTCTTTTGGCAATATTGACTGAAAGCAGTGAAAATTAGGTTTACAACATTTAGTTTGCACTACACTTTATTGTACTTAATTAATTGACTCTAAATTTTAATGTTTAAATGAAGTGGCACGGTGGTGCACTGGTTAGCGCTGTTGACTCACAGCAAGAAGGACCTGGGTTCAAACCCCGGGTGACCTGGGAAGTTTCTGTGTGGAACTGTGTTTCTGAGTTTGCATGTTCTCCGTGTTCGCGTGGGTTTCCTCCGGGTACTCCGGTTTCCCCCCACAGTCCAAAGACATGCATGATAGGTTTGGAGACTCTAAAGTGGCCCTTAGTGTGAGTGTGCATGTGTGCGCCTTATGATGGCAACCCTGCCCTTGCCGGCTGGGCACAGGCTCATCCGTGACCCTATTCAGGAATAAGCGGTTCAGAAAATGGATGGATGTTTAAATGAACCATTAGTATAAGCTTTTTAAGAACAAGTAATGGCAGGTAATAATGTCAGTTTTTTTTAGGTAAATAGACCCTAAATCACGGATCTAATCAGACTATTCTATTCAGCAGCAATGACACACTTTAATTTCATCTAAATTATATAAATGATCTTTATTGATGTAACTGTATAAATGGTTATGACACTACTACTAATCCACAGGAATACAATATATTATTCACTTTTCCACAAATCAAAATGTCACTTTTCTATAATGTCTGAAATGTGCTCCCATGATGCCCATGAAATCACAGGGTGTTGCAGAAATGACAATACAGGTGGTTAGGGAACCAGCCTTGTGACTGGAAGGTTACTGGTTTGATTCCCTGACCTGGCAGAACCTGACTGAAGTGCGTTTAAATCCTTGGGTGGTGTGCTTACTGCCCCCTAGTGTGTAAATTTCCCAGCTCCAGGTGTGTGTAATGTTGTCCCTCAATTTAAGACCCTTTGTTTCATTTACGTGTATGGCATTTAGCTGATGCCCTTATTCAGAGTGACTTACAAGGTTACTCATATTACAGGGGTGAGCTAGAGTAGTGTTAGGAGACATGCTCAAGGACGCTAATTGGTGTAGCACAGCATAGTTGCCCAGACTGGGAATCAAACCCAAGTCTCCCACATAGTGTGGTGGCTCACTGGTGGTGTCATCTGCTGTGCCGCACCAACCACAGTCAGTCACTTTTTGTCAGTCCTTTTGTTGTTGTAGTTGTTTTTGTTCCTGTATCATGTGTTTGTTACTGTCTAGTGTTTGTCAGCGTGTTTCATTTGTTTTTCTTTTCCTGTCGTTCTGTTATTAAATCCTCAAACCCTGCAAGTACTTCCACCTTCCTTGTCTTCATGTTCATCTGCTCAGCTCACAAAACGTTACAGTACATGTGTTTCATTGCGTGGATGGGTTAAATGCTGATGACAATATTCCCCGGTGGGTCTATATCCACATTTATGTTTTAAGTTTAGGACCACAGCAGTGAAGTAGAGTACTGATGTTAAGCAAAAGAAGATGATGATGGTAATGGGGGACATTTTTGGTGGAGCAATAAATAAAACATTTCATACCCCAGCTATTAATTTTATAAACAATGCTGCTGCATTCAAAAGTACACCAAATGTATATCATATGGAAAGGAGGTAGCCCACTGAAAATCTGTGACCCAGTTTATTTACGAAATAGATGCCAGTCAACCGTTCCAAAGCTTATTAGTTTCTAGTCTGAGATGAAAGACAAGAATCTACAGAAGAGTCTATTAAATGAAGCCCCAGAGATCAGTGCTTGTGTACAGTATGTAATGAATTGCCAGTGAATGTTTTTGCCAGGATTTCAGAGTAATGGGCCATAACAACTACCTTGCAATGAAAATGATAAGGATGGGTCACTTGGATACGGATTCTAGTACACCTGTGTGGTGGAGTATTTCACTTACCTGGAAACTGGGGAAGAGATGGGGTACAAAGGGCATTGATCTGGATGATAACATAGTCCATTAGGGACTCACTCAGTGAATCCCATAGCTTGAAGCCTTTTATATGCAAATGTGTGTGGTAGCAAAACAGCTAAAGAATCATAACATCACGAGGAAAGCAGTGTCAGTGGTAGCTGCATATTTGTGTTGGGTTTAAAAGTGTATTGCTTAACAAACTGATTCTGAAAGAAAGGATTTATAGCTACAGTATTTTTAGTTCAAACAGGAAGAGGAGTGAGAATATCTGAAGCACCGTAGCTGGAATAGCACACACACTGAACAGCTTAAAATAATCCCATCTGTGTGAAGTCCCATGGAGTGTGTGTGTTTTTGTCTGTGAATCGTGTTATGTAACGATTTTTGAATTAATCAGGCAGTCCTCATAGAGTGTAGATTATATCTGGCTAAGAGTGTCCACTGTTTACCACAGTATATCTCTAAAGCTCATGCTACTCTCCTGAATGACCTCCTTTAATGCTAAAAAAAAAGGAAAGAAAACACATTAGGTTAGCTTTCACAAGAGACCTATCAGAAATGTAAGATGATTACATACCCAATCACAAAGTGATATTTATAAAATAAAGTACTTTTAGTTTCAGTAGCCAAGGATTGGAACACAAAGGCCCTTCCCTTTGGACACAACCTGATCCACACGTGCTCAATACAACCCTTCTCATAGATGGTGGGCCCAAGGAAAAGGAGACCTATGCTGCTCCTATGGGACCTATGTTGCCACCAGATGTTCATCAAGGAGCACCTCCCAATGCTTGGATCCAGGGTAACCCTATTCTGGGTGAGGGCAAGTCCTGTCATTATTTCTGCTTCTGGAGGTGCAAATGGATATCTCTGTTTTGTCACCAATTTTGTTTTATATTACTTTTATAGGCAGAATTCCTCTGCCTTGCCAATTGTGTCCAGTTCAGTAGATTATGCTTCTGCTTCTTGATATTGTGGTCCTGTTGGCTTCATTGAGTCGAGACCTCCAGCTCTCACAGGATCATCCCATATTCTCCAATCCTTCCCAAAAGTATTGTGTGGAGCACTGTCATTCCACAGAACACAGTTCCACTTCTCAGCAATGCTGGGGGCTTTATTTACCGCTACCCCGTGCCTGGTATTAGGCATTGTGCAAATAGGTTCATGTTCATCTGTTCCAGATCTGTTCTGAGTCCTATTCTATTGGCAATACAACATGGACTAGAAAAGTTGTGTACATGCGTGTGCACATCTGTGTCAGCAGTGATAGCGGTTGAAAGTAGCTGAATGTGTTCATTAGAAGGGGTGTCCACACACATTTCAGTATATAGTTTAGCATATAGGTCAATAGCAGCTATTTCAGCAGTGTCAGTATCACAGTCCTGTTGAAGGCAGTGTTTGACTGGTTATTCAAGGCTAGGCACTGAGCTGGCATATGCATCTTTGAGGAATGCTCCTTACCCAAGACATTTCACTGATAAGCCATAGAGCTACAGTTATATTGCATGTAATTCAGAGATCATGACCTTCACTATCATCCTGGTTCCTATCAGAGAGATTGATTAGATCAGATCTTTACACAAAAATAAAGGCCGACTATAAATGTGAATCATAGCAAAATAGTTGGACTATAGGTACTAACATGACTGACCTACTAAGTGGTATGCTGTGTTTGTTGTCTGTATTCAGATTTTGCTTTGAGATTATCTTAAAACATCACAATGACAAGCAAGTTGATTGTCTTGCAAAAAACGGGTTCAACATTCTTGAAAATGAATCAAGAACACCCCCATTGATCAGTGCTTTATAAGTCCAATTACTACAATATAGAAAAGTGATTTGGGCTGAACTCATTTAACTGTTAGGACCTAGATTAATTTTGTGAGATGTTTTTGTAATTTGGCATACTTTTATTTGCACAAATAGCAGATATTGTTATTTTTGTTATTGTAAATCCTAGGCCTAATCCTAATCCTAAAATTAAGAGAATTTAAATATGACCATGTTTTTATCAAAATGTACTTGAATGTACTTGGACTAAAAACACTTTACATCTCAGACATCTTGTTGGACATAAGATAAGATAATATGTTGATAATCCAGAAGTTGATCATCCAGACTGTTTTTGAACTGAAAAAAGTTGATGAAATATTTGTAATAATTATATTGACAAGGATATATAATAAAAAGTTATTCCAACATACTTGACTGTAGTCCCAATAATATAAAAAAACAACCTAGATGTAATTTATTGTTTTTATTGTTTATTTATTGTTTTATTGTTTATGTATCCATCAGTAATATCTCATCTCATGACTTTTATTTTGAAATTTGGCCACACAACTTGCACAACTTGGTGCAATAACACCAAAGAGTTACAAGTGCAATAATAATGTGCAATACCCCCTCCTACAGGACTCATTTGGCATGCGCGATTGTATATTATAATATAGTCTCTATATTATATATTTTTTATATTTATATTGTGTTTTCTTTACTAAACTATTATAACTTTCTTCTCTATCTGTACTGTACTCATGCTGGTACTGGAACAAGATATCAATGAAGTTCTATCCTATCCTATTTCTGTTGCTTGTGCACCTTTTCCCACCACATTTTCACCTTCCAGTCAACTTTCATTAATATGCTTTAATACTGCATTTTGTATCTTACCCTCTTGTGGAGGGTGTTGATGATTATCTTATGGACAACTGTCAGGTCCGTAGTCTTCCCTATGATTGTGGTTGTGTGTGTGGAAGTATTCATACTGTTTGAATAGTAATAGTATTAATATGCATTTGCACATCTGTTTCAGCAACTGAAGCAACTTAAAGTAGCTAAAAGTATTAATTAATCTTCAAAACATATACAAACACCTTTTTGTATATTTATACAGCTTACCTTTTTGAATTAATTTATAAACAAAAAAAACCTATTCACAATGTTCTAATTTTTGAAAATTACTGAATGCTTTTAGCTACTTTAAGTTGCTTCAATTGCTGAAACAGATGTGCAAATGCACACACATAAAGTCCCTGAAGAGAAGTATTGCCAGTAGAATAAGACCAGAGCAGATAAACACAAACCTATTGACACCATGCCTAATGCCAGATATGGGCTGGATGGGTATAAACCCACCAGCACTGTGCTGTAGACCAGCAGAACCCTGTTCTCTGGAAGGATGGTGATACATCCAGTAAAGTTGGGATGAACTAGGGAGTTATGGATCATCCAATATCCTGAACTCATGAATGCACTTGTCGCTGAATGCAATCAGAGCCTCTAGTAAAATCTATTTCCCTGGACAGTACAGACAGCGACAGGATAAACTCTTTAATACCATTGATCTTTAGAAGAAAAAGTGAATGAGCAGGTGTCCTAATACTTTTGGCCATATAATGTATGTATGCCCTAACCATCCTATCCTATTTTTGTGTAGTTTTGTATATAAACGTGTGAAGTGGTCCACCAACATAGGTACTGGATCAAATCTGGCCCTGCCCTTGCAGCACACGCCAACTTCAAATGAACCTGTGTGAAGTTCCAGTTACTACTACAACTGGAACAGCTTTTGCACAAATTCCTGCCTAAGAGAGCAGACAGACTGCATAAGGGCAGAGCTCCAGATGAGCTCAGTAACCCAAACTCCTCAAGCACTTACAGCTACACAATGTAAACCAAGCCATCAGACCTTTCTTCAGTGAATGATTTTTGTATAGGTTAGAGCGTTCCTTTCTCTCCTCTCTGACTGTCTCTCTTGCCTTTTTCACTCTCTCCTGCTATCTCTCTCTCTTTCTCTCTCTCTTTCACTATTTCCTTTCTTGGAGTCTGCATGTGAAAAGGTCAAGGCACTTGCATTGGAGTATTTTCAACACAGCAATAAGAAACTGTCAGAAGGGATAAGCTGCTCCCTGTTCTTCCGATGGAAAGAGAGACTGAGGATGGGAAACTGTCCTAAGGGGCAGACAGCCTGGAGATTTTGCATAACTGTCTAATTTCTCAAAGAGAGAGAGAGTGAGAGAGAATAGAAGCCATGGATTTCATGTAACATGCCCTCACAAGTGCACATGCTCTCTGAATTGTATAATAAATTGAAGGGTGCACCCAATGAAATTGCTCTACTGATTGTTATTTATTTTTCTTTTATTCTTTGCTTCTTCTTTTAATCTTTGCTTTAATCTTTGCTGCTCTCCTCTGTCATTTGCTTTGAATAATGATTTGATGATAATTATGGATAACATTTCTGAACAAACTCCCCATCTATGAAGGGCATCAGCAAGAACAAAAACTTTAAATTTATCACGTTTGTGATGTCAGAACCACAAAATACATTTACATAGAACCTCTGTTTCAGTCTGAAGATGTGTCTCTTATAACCTTACAAACATTTTCTATATATCAAACTCATCTTAAAAAATGTCCAGAAGGGGTCAATCAATGGAGACATGCCAGACTATAAAAGACCTTTATCTTCAGTGACGAGTTCAACTTTTGTTTTGTGGGACATGACCAATGAATCTGGGTGTAGAGGCACCATGGTCAGTGCCAAGAAGGTGTCATGCTGTGAGATGCAATTTCATATGATTCCAGATAACATTTGGTCTTCATTTGAGGCACTTTGAAAGCCCAGTGTTATGTTAATAAGGACCTGGAATCATTGGGAAACCAGCTCATTCATGGTTTCTTCTGAAATCAAGAGTATTAAAAAGAGTTTATCCTGCCTTTGTTGGAGTAACTGTATTTGCTATCCAGGAAAGACTTTTTACTACTTTTTAGATTTTGGGGTTCCAGAACGTTCTGTTATATTGGCACTACTTCTCTACAAGGACTACACAAACTTTGTGTTTGATTGCACACCTGTGGCATACGTGTACATATATAGAAATGGACAGCAGTCTAATGTGTAGAAACAAGGAGGTGGTCCTAATGTTGTGGCTGATAAAGACATATATCAGATTTCTGTATGAGTAATAATAAGACATTCAGTGAGGGAGGGAAGGAGAGAGAGAGAGAGAGAGCGAGAGAGAGAGAGAGAGAGAGAGAGAGAGAGAGAGAGAGAGAGAGAGAAAGCGAGAGAAATCTGTCTTCTTATATTGCCTCATTCAATCAATAAACAGTGTATGAAAGGCTAGTGTTCACCTTACTGACACATTAATATTCTGAGCTGCCTGAAGCTGCAGCAACTCAAGCATGGGAGAAAAGCCAATGAGTTTCTTTTATAGTCTGAAATTGCAGAATATCATTTCATGATATTCCAAAAATGGTTTTAGTGTTTACATTCAAAATGCATATATATATATATATATATTTATGTTAACAAAAGTAATGTCTTTGAAACAGATTAAGTTATGAAATAACTCAAATTTGGGAGAAGGGCCATGCCCCAAATCCTCCTCTCCTCTACTACATGCCTTAGCTAACCACTCCTCTTTCTCACCTTCTCATGATGAAAATTTGTGCCCCAACACCTCAGTTCTTCCTTTTCTTCAAAATTCTATGCTCTGTCACTACTCGACAAGGAGAGTCTGGCTTCACCCATCTTTAGCCAAAGTTGCCCAGATTTCTGATGTTCCACACTTCATAAAAACTCCTGTTTGGGTTTGTTTGACAGCACTCCGGGTTAAACAGAGTACAAACCCTTTCTGTAAGTTGTGAAGTGTGAGGTGTGGGCTCCATGCCCAGCAATGGACCTTGCTGCTGGTTGTTCTTCCTTACAGCACTTTTGGAAGTTACTGGCCACTATATACCACAAGATGTCCCTATGTTTTGGAGATGTTCTGACGCAGTGGTCTATTCATCACATTGTTCTTGTCAGTTTCCTTGTACATTGTTCCTTGTCAGATTCTTGTACATGCTCTTTACACCTTCACCAGTGACACACTTTTAGCTCCAACAGTCCATGACAGAACCATATTCCAGTTTTATGTCTTATTGAGAGTATTTTGTGCATATTTCAGGAGAAATATATACTGTATATATACATACACACACACACACACACACACACACACACACACACACACACACACACACATATATATATATATATATATATATATATATATATATATATATATATATATATATATATATATATATATATATAATTCTCTCTGCTGTACTCAGCATCTATTATTTTTGTTATTTCATCGTGGCCCTTTGTGTTTTGTTGGATCTTTTGATATTGACTACAGACTACTCTGGATTATCCCCTTATCTCAGCCCTGTATTAAAGCTACCTTCTGATTGCACTCTGTGTGCCTCCCTTCTGTTCAGTCTTGACAGAATATTTGGCCACCATGCAGGTAGTGGAGTACAAATCCATGTTTGATGCTGTATTTGCTTAGGGTCAACTGCTTGGACTGCACCAGCAGATCTTGTGGTCCTAGTGCTCTCTCCTAGCCAGTGGAGGAGTTAACAGCTCAGCAAAATCACCAACAGCAGCAGCTCACGGAAATACTGACCAGTGTCATGGAGCTAGCTATGCACATAGCACCCTCTAGCTCTCCAGCTGTTCCAAATCATCCAGCCACCCCCAGCCAATTCTCATTCCCTATCTGTAAGCCAGAACCGTATAATGGGAATCCTGATAAGTGCAGTGGGTTTTTGATCAAAGCTCGGTATACCTAGCAAACTCTCCTCCGGGTTCTGATGGATCCAAGATAGCCTTCCTAATTTCATGTCTCACAGGTAGGGCAATGGATTGGGCTACAGTAATGTAGCATTTGGTACAGTCAATGTATGCCCATGAAAGGGTCAATTTCTAAAGCATTCTTTTTACCTGTTGCAGTCAGCTGCCAAAAAAGATTTGTGTTCCAGCACTTATCGATTCTGGGGGCAGACGGAAACTTCATTCACCACAACCTGGTGGAGCAGCTGTAGGTGGTAGTCGAAGCACTCCCGCATTATCATGGCACTGGATGGACTACCCAGTGGGAGATTCTCTCATCACCAATTGCACAGCCACTCTGACTCTACACTCCACCTGTTTATACCAGGAGGGGATAGGTTTTTACCACAGCCATGTCAAACTATGCCATCATCTAACCATAACCATTTCTCTGGTTAGGCCCCTGTGTGATATCCTGTCTCTGTCACCTTATTTGAACCTTGTTTTGAACATTGTCTCCTAGCCTTCAAAGTCCTGTCCATATTCATGATGTCTCCACACCACTAGAGATATTCAGTAAAGTTAAAGCCACTCACCTACCTCCCTGTCGCACAAATGACTGTGCTACAGAATTAATAAATGGTGCCCCTTTGTCTATCCCTAACACAGGAAGAGGAGAGGGTGATGGAGGCATGCATAGAGTAAACTGTGGCACAAAGCTTAATATGCCTGTCCACATCACATGCAGCATCAGGTTTCTTTGTTGTTAAAAAGAAGGATGGCAGTATTCAATCCTGCATAGACTACAGAGCTGCCAACAACGCAATCCCAAAAAATGCAACTTTCAAAAAAGTCAGATCTTTGACGTGCATATAATATTATAAGAATCAGAGCAGGAGATGAATGAAAAACAGCATTTGTCACCACCAGAGGCCTTGCAATTTTTTTGGGACGCTTGAAATTTACCAGTGATTTATTAGGAATTTCAGTAAAATAGCCACTCCACTCCACTCCACTGACGGTGCTGCTAAAGTGTGCTCCCAAAAAAGTGTCACCTTGAATGATTAAGTTGATCAGACTTTCAACAACCTGAAGGCCTTTCACTACCTCCTTTGTTCTGAGTCATCCAGATCCCAACAAACCATTTGTAGTTGAAGTACATGCTTCCAAAACAGTTATTGGTGTAGTGCTATCACAACAGAAAAGTGACCCCCCTAAACTGAGGCCTGTCACTTATTACTCTCACAATTTGAGCCCTATGGAGAGGAATTATATCACACTATTATTTACCTTATAGACAAGGAGAAGATGGTCCTGAGGACAGGAATTGTGTCCCAGCCATGGAGGTGCTAGATCCTCTCCTCTTCGCTGATTTTCAAATACATGTAACCTGGCAATGCAGTCCAGAGGCCAACCCAGATCTGCTCAGTCTGATTCCTGCACAGTGCATCAGGTCCAACAAACAGTGAGTGCTTGCTCCATCCAGTTCACTGCTGGTACAGAGGTACATTTGATGACTGACTCTGGTTCCTTTGGGTCTGTAGGGGTTCAGTTCAGGGTCCCTAGGACTCCTCAGTTGGGGTAACTCTCACATTTCTGGTCATCACACCAGACTACACTACCCAAAATGCTTCCAACCCTACTGGTAGACTGGGAGACAATCACATGATGGCTTGCCAGTCTCCAGATCACATTACTGCTCACAGGTCCCAATTACCAAAATTCTAATCAAATGGTTTCGGACTCTGCTCTGTATCTTCGACTATAATACTATATATGGTATCCCCTTTGTGTTTTGTTGAAACTTTTCGTACTGACTACAGACTGCACTTGATTATCATCATCTCAGCCCTGTATTAAAGCTACCTTTTGCTTGAACTCCTCTAGTCTTGACAAAAAGAAAAGACACTATTCTTCATATTAGTCACAAAATATACAATCAGTGGACAATTTGATTGTTGAAGGTTGATTTGCTGTTAATTTAAAGGTTTACTAATTTCTATGTGAGAGAAATATTCTTTTGTGGGATTGTGTGACTATGTTATAAAATAGCTTTTAAATAATTCTGCTGAATGCGTAATCATATTTGTAAAAGCAACCTCTATATAATGTCACCTGCGTTCTGCAGTTTCTGAAGGACAATACACTGCCATTGGTTTCCTGTCTCTGGGTGTGTGCTGAAAGAACTCCTCGGAGAGCTAGTGAGGCATGTGGAAAATTTTTACCGAGGGACACACAAGTGAGAGAGGTGTTAAAAATGCAAGGTAGATCCCCTGGTAATTACAGCAAGTGCAGAAGAAATATGTGACACTGTTGAGAAAATAAAGTGAACAAGAGAGAATGAGTGAAAGAGAGGGTCTAAAAATAAACAAATCCTCTTCTCCTGAGTGTCATTAGGATGCACTGATATGGAATTTCTAAATCAGTAATGATAATCAGCTATTACTAACTGTAATCAATAACACCTTTCTGTCGCCAATACTGATCCAAATATCTTCCATCTTCTTTTTCGATTTTTCCTGGTCACGTCTATAATGGGAATCTGGAATATTTGTGCACAAGACTGGAATACCCCTGGATAGGGGACCAGGCAATTGTGCATAGCCATTTCTCCTTCAGTGTGTGTTTGGGAGGTGGGAGGAAACCGGAGTACCCAGAGGAAACCCTTACAAACACATCAAACCCATCACAGACAGTGACTGGATCAATCCCACAACCCAAGGTCTCTGGAGCTGTGCTGTAATAAGCTACCTGCTGTGATTCCATGCAAACACTGCTCCAAATACCACCTAAGTCTAAACCACATAGAAAGTATAATGAGTAAAGATTACATCTCAAAGCATCTCAGTACAGAGTCCCTAAGGTGACATGCCATCAATGAAAAATAACCGTG
This sequence comes from Acestrorhynchus altus, assembly GCA_034509495.1. Lineage (NCBI taxonomy): Eukaryota > Metazoa > Chordata > Actinopteri > Characiformes > Acestrorhynchidae > Acestrorhynchus > Acestrorhynchus altus. Next base: position 14,003,690 of record CM067510.1, on the reverse strand, counting down.
GACACAATTTACTAAGATACAAAAACTGGGGAACCAGAGACTACCTTGTTATTTACAAGGGATGTCACCTGCAGGGCTCTGTATTTCAGAGTTTTATGCGTGCCGCAGAAAAATGTAATGACAGGTAGACTGCTCTGAATCCTAACTACAAGCTTCTTATTCTGCATTCGTGACACATTCCTCCAACATCTCACTTCAGCTCAGCAGGATATGCTACAGAGGAGCCTGTTATAACTGGAGAAAATACACATGCTTGAATTACTGGACAGAAATGTACACAGCAGCTCACAAATGATATAAAGGCTTTATTGACCAATTTTGTGTGATCGTTCGGCAATCATTTCTTGGCATTATTCTGTGCTCTGTTTGAATCAAACAGGATGGGTAAGTTAACACTACTGGAGACTACTTTAGCTAGTGAATGTCTTGTCTGGTGGCAGAGCTGTCCACACTGTAAGGTGATGACAGACTTATAATATCTAAGGCAATAATAGCTAAGTAAAACTGAACCAGTAACTTTAAAGGCAGGTTGAACTTCTTCAGTATCCTGTTGAAGCTCATGTCAGAACACACATATGGCTTGTACACACATACATGTCTGGAGGGGAATATAGCCCCCCAACATTGATCTGTGGAGCAGTTCCAGTGGCTCTTTTATGATAAGTTGAGGTGATCATTCAACATTCTGACTTCACTCATGCTCTTATTGACTGCAATGATCCCAAATCTAGCAGAAAACCTAGTTATGAACTAGTTACACAAAACAGTTACATGTAGTAAATCTTCCAAATATTATGGTGTCATAAAATTAGCAGGACTATGTAAAAATGTTGTATATACACATTTGAATAACGTTATTATGAACACCTCCTTGTTTCTACACTTTGTACACATTTTTAGTAAATTCTACTTACTATTCATGAGCATCTTGTAGTTCTATAACTACAGACGGTAGTGCATCTGTCCATCTGCATAGTTTTTAGCACCCTGGCCACCCTGTCAGAGACTGAGCTTTGCTCCCTTGCCACCCCATCTGAGATGGACCTCAGGCTTCCCTGCCACCCCATTCACACTGGCTGCCCACCTTCCAGCTACTGGACTTGTAATAGTTTCCCATCCTGCCTTGGACTTGTTGCCCACTTGCCATGACCTCCATCAAACCTGAGCATTAGAACAGACATGTGGTGGTCCAGTGTTCCCTTATTTATACTGTAGTGGTTTGACCAGAGGAGGATGGGTCCCTCCTTGTGAGCCTGGTTCCTACCAAGCTTTCTTTCTTCTGAGGATGTTTTTCCCTGCCACTGTTGTCTTTTGGTTTGCTCCCAGGGGCTTTGTATCTTTATCCTTTGCTTTGTGTGTTGTTGATCATCTTATTATTGATTTCTGTAAAGCAGCTTTGTGAAGTTGTAAAATGCGCTATACAAGTATATTTGATTTGATTTGATTTTTGCCCTGCTCATCAATGGGCAGGAACCCACAGGACCACCACAGAGCAGGTTTTATATGGGTCGAAGGTCATTCTCAGCACTGCAGTGACAGAGACATGGTGGTGTATTAGTGTATGTTGCACTGGTATGAGTGGATAAGACACAGCAGTGTATTTTAGTAGGATTTGATATATACACCATATTGAGATTTCTGAATTTAAGGGCCTGTATACAGCCCAACACTTCAGTTCAAATTCACACAGCAATGTTCCAGAATCTATCAGAAAGCCTTCACTGGACAGTAGAGACATTTACTCCAACAAAAGCAGGATCAACTCTTTTAATACCCTTCATTTAAGAAGAAACAAGAAATGAACAAGTATCCTTTAATTTTGTACACAAAGTGTAATAGTATATTGTTAATGGTGTAACGTGTGTCCAAATTTTAGATTGGTACAATATACACAGTGTAATCATTGGATGTGCCTGTAACACTATTAGATTAAATTTAATATATGAACACTATATTTGTGAAGAAAATTCAGACACACACCATTTCTTCTGTATAAGAAATGCTTATTTGAGACCACCATAGTATAAATAAATAAATAAATAAATGTATTGATCTTCTTATCTGCTTTGTTCTGTTCAGGGTTGCGGTGGGTCTGAAGCCTATACCTGGAGTCATCATACGCATGACAGGAATGCCAAGGCAGCAATACCACACACAACCATTCATACACTCATACCTAGGGGCAATTTACCCAATCCTATTGACCTACCAAGTGTATTTTTGTTACCCAGGTGGGGGTCCTTGTCATGGGTAACACATCAAGCTCTTAGCAGATGGTGACCCAAGCAGGGACCAAGCCCATAACCTGTACGGCACATGTGCTACCTGTGGCACCACTGTGCAGCCCCCACTATAGTATGTTCAACATAATTTAACAAAACAGTTAAAAATAAATGTTACAGAAACATATTTTTGTGTCTTTCTTCCTGTCGCCTGTCCAATATTTAATGTCTGTAACGTATAGCCATGACCATGCACTCAAATGCTTCTCCATTCATACACTGATATTATTTTCCCAGAGCTCCAAAGCTTACCCTGAAAACACCCCTCCCATACACGCCTCATCCTTTCAACAGAAATGGACCCATTAATGACCCCTCCCTCCTCTCTTTTCATCTAGATGGCTTTTGCTGGACAGGCACATGAGATAAACACTTATCGATTTTGCAACATCCTGTCTTCGCATTAGAGACACTCTACAGTTTCGATGGGAGAAATTGTATGCATTACAGGAAGGCCGGTGACTAATGTCTGCCAGAGCTCCAGTGAAAGCTGAGCCCCCCCCAGAGAGAGCAGGATGTTGTGTGTGTGTGCACACGCTCGCGCACACAGACACACTTTCATTGGATGTGAGAGACAAGCCACACTCAATTTTTGTGAATCGCAGCAGGATTGTCTCCATGTGAATCTACGCAGGCCAGACCAATTTGGAGTCAAGGTGACCTGCCAAACCAGATGTAGTTATCTGACTAAATAAGGCTCCATTAGAGCTCGGTGATTTTCATATGTTTTTCTATTGATAACAGTGATTATGTGTCATACATGAGAAAGCACATTAAGTCTACTGAACTGAACCAGATTAAAAGGTGCAAATATAAAAGCACCCTCAGGGTGCTTTGGTCTGAAACTTCAGACTTTTCATTTGGGTCTAAATTAGATTCATTAGCAGGTTGTAAAGGTGCCTTGGACAATGGAACAAAAGAACAAAATTTGGTCTGACTAAAATAAATCACTTCCTTTGAAAAATAAATTAAAACACTTCCTTTGCAGTATGACTTTCTGACCAATTACAGGAGGTTCAGGATGGCTATTGCTACACATTAAACAACAGAAAAGTAAAAATGTTCAGTGGGAGCACCAAAATCAATGGTTTACTGTCATACATCACACTTCCAAAAGGCCTGGTGTCACGGTGTGAGGTGCAATTTTGTACAATGTCAGTTCACCTTTGGTCTTCAGTACAGGAACGTTATTACAGCTCAATATTATGATAATGTAATGTTAATACCTTTTCTGAACACTCACATCCGATGGTCAGCAAGACATCTTGCTTGATGTAATTATACCAGAAACCACACTGAGAGAAACAAATTCTGTATGTGTAGCTCAATAAATGCTGCTCATAACAGTTTACATTTTTAATCATTTATTGTTTATATTCCTATTGAATGGCATTGCAACTATTGGTGAAAGTGTTTTTGAGGATGAGTGTATATATTATTATTATTATTATTATTATTATTATTATAAATGAGGTCTATCAGAAAGATCCAATACTGTCTATTACCGAGACATTTTCAAATGCATCACCTTATCCATCTAAATTAAACCACTGACTGCCTTCTTCACAGGATCAGCACATATTCAACATTTATTTGTTGCATTTAGTAATTAGTGTTGCACTATATTCTCTTCATTATCACTGTATTGTATCGAGCAATTTAAGTACATTAAACATTAACCTCATTTTTCATCACTTATTAATACGTATTATCAAATTATAATTACAATTAGACAGTATTATGATCATTTGTTGGTGATGTCATTACTATTACATGAAATTATTCTTGTCTCTTGTCTCCAGTGTTCACATCATACACAAATGGCAGGGGAGCAAAAACAGCAGGTGACAGACATCCCGCATATAATGTAACCAAGCCTTGGCCATTACGTTTTTGGGCAGCCTGATGGAACAAAGAGAGGGGGAAGGCTTTTTTTCCATACTCCAGACCAGTGGCTTTGTAAAGATTAACTTTAGTTACTGTTGGATGGCCATCAGGCATTCAAAAGAGCCCTCAGCTTTCACTGTATGAAATATGATACACTTATGTTCAATTAGTATGAAAATGGTTTGTTGAGAGACAAAACAGCCTAATTACTTTGAACTACCAGAAAATAGACGGAAATGGGAAATTATATGATGAACATGATAATCAGATATTTTTCTTGTTCGCCGGAAAAATTACAGTTGTGTTGAGACAGACATTGGAGATGACTTTATAGTAATGAGCTGCCACTTCTCCTTGGATTGAGCTCTGGCATCCTGACACCTTAAAACATCCAATCTACTCAACTGTCAGAAGGTAGTGGCTGTTCAGTAACACACTGGATGAAGTGGAATTTGCTTCTAAGAGCCTCCCTCATATGAAACAGTTATGCATAGGTCATGAATGTTTTCAAGGTTACCCAAGAGGCATTTATGTCTTCCTTTGGAATGTACTTGAGTGTGAGCTTGGCAGGGTGGACTGCTGTTCTAAGAAGAACCTTTCATTGATTGCTTTAGGCAGACTTAATACCACTGTTTTAAGTCTGGTCTTGTAGTCAAACTTCCCTAAAAAGCCTTCTCTATTCTTTGATTTTAATAAACATACATCCTAAATAATCTTACGTTTATGTAGTACATATAACAGCATTCAATTTTCCTTCTAAACATTGAAAGTAAAAGTGTTTTACTCTTTTTTTTCTATAAACCTGCCTCTACAAGTCACATTGAAGCAATATTAGGGGCTGCATAATTGCCACTTCCAGGGGGGGGGGTACAAAAAAGAGATAGAGAGTAGTTAGACATGTTTACAACTGAAGGATGCAATAGGTTGAAATTGTCTAGTACCTGAAACCATATATCTGAAGACTTCATAAAATAAATAAAAACAAGAAATAATTGGTTATTGAAATTAAAATGTCTTGGTCTTCATATTTTACCCTATAAAGTATAAAATCCTGCAGGTGACAATCCATTTAAATAAAAAAATAAATCCACTAGTGTCTGCTCACTATTGTGCATTCATTGCACAAACGGTTTATCAGGACAATCCCAATCAAACATTTATGGGACCAGCTAGGATGCCACACTTGTGCATCTACAGGCTCAGTTGCAATGTGTCTCAATGTGCCACAGGATGTTATACAGAACCTGTAGCATAGGCCACCTGCCATTAGCCGGTCCAAAGATTTCCCCAATTTCGGAATTAAATTGGAAATTCCTTGGAATTTCCTCCAATAGATTTGGCAAAGGGAGAGAGAGCAATTGAACAAGACCCTGAAATGATCGATATTTGGACTGGCTGAAGATAGGGGTCATGACGCTATGCCTTCATGTCCAACCATATTTCATCTTATATCCAAGCTGGAGGTGGGTATGTACAGTTTTCTCCTAAACATTTGTATAGTAGAATAATGTAATCTTCAGAACTGACCAACCCAAAGCCTTTGTTAAATGGACTGAAACAAATGCTTTAGGTTTGACAGTTTTTGATCCCCCAGTGCTGGGTTAGGCGTGTGAACTGGGCACAACCCTAGCACCAGCATGCAGACTCACTCTGTACACCATCAACCTCAACCAAGCATGGTCTTCAAGTGCTGGGTGGACTTCCTTGGAGCTCTACGTCACCAGTCATAATCATATGGTAATTTAGGCTATTCAGGTGCTTCTGGAGGACTTTTCTTCTCAGGGCAGTGTGTGCAGCCTTCCTTGGTTGGCTGCTGAATGCTGACTTGCTTACTTCTGAGTGAGAGAGAGGGGGGTTTGAATGAAACACGAGCATTTGCCAGGCAGTCTGCTTAAAGGAGCATCATCCGTGTACAGCAGCTGGATCCACACTCAGCACATTTTGCTCTGGAGTGAAGGAAGAGCGGGTCTGCGTGGGAGAGCACAGAGCCAAAGTTCTCCCCTAAAGCCATGGAGGAAGACCTCGCCAAGGTTCTCCTGCTGAAGGAGGAGAGGATCCGGGAGATGGAGTTCAGGCTTGCGGAGAAGGAGGAGGAGATCGCCGAGCTGAAGAGGAAGCTGCACAAGTGTCAGTCGGTGTTGCCCAGCGCTTCTGTGATGGGACCCAGGACGAGGAGGGCTCAGGGCATTTCTGCGGAGCCGCAGCCCTTCACCTCCTTCCACCAGCTGACCAGCGAGGCTCTGCGCAAGCACGACAAGTCTGACAGGCAAGTCCGCGCGCTCGTCCGTCTGCGGGACACCGGCGCGTTGAACCGGAGGTCCGATCTCTGATATTTCAGAGAAACCCACCTCCTCCGTGTTTATGGTGTCATAACTGACCGCTGGGGCTGGATGAGCCCTGATTTACACCCTGAAAGTCAGCCTCCCCGCTCACAGACTGGGATCACACCAGTTACTCCACTCCTAGACCATTAAGCCCAGTCACACTCTCCTCTTACCTTCCCAGCGACACGAGCCACTATTATAAGACCCCCAGCGTTTAACACGGTTCAGCGGCCGACGTCGGACCAACTTTCCCACACCACACGTTGAAACGACGTCGAGCCAGTGTTACATTTGTTGACACAGAGTTAAAAGGCTTAATATTACGAGTCAATAATGGCGTTCGCTTTCTTTTACATCCTCACGTCGATTGACGTTGAAACAAGGTTGAGCCAATGTTGATTCACTTTTCAAAACCACACACTGAAATAACATTGAGCCAATGTTACATTTGTTGATTCAGTGTTAAAATGTTCATGTCAAAGGTGACCTGCCAACCTTGAATCAACATTTATTTGCTTTGTTTTGAACCGCATATCCATTCGATGTTGAAACAACATTAAAACCCATATTGAAGCAACGTTGAACCAATGTTGAATCTTTTGACACAACCTTAAACCTGAAATGATGATTCCTAAAGTCAGTAATGATGTTGAATCAACATTGATTCACTTTTTTAAACCACACCTTGATTCAACGTTGAACCTATGTTAAATCTGTTGCCACAATGTTAAATCTGAAATGGTGAGTCAATAATGACATTGAATCAACATTGATTGACTTTTCAAAATCACACTTTAATTCAATGTTCAACCAGTGTTACATTTGTTGATACAATGTTAAAATGCTTGAAACTATGAGTCAATAATGACATGCTGATGTTGAATCAACATTGATTCACTTTTTTAAATCACACATTGATTCGACATCGAAACAATGTTCAGTCTGTAAATGCAACATTAAATCTGAAACGATGAGTCCTAAAGTCAATAATAAAGTAGAAACTCCATTAAATTAACTTCTCAAAATCATACATTGATTCAACGTTGAAACAACATAAAACCAATATTAAGACTGTTGACACAATGTGAAATCCAAAAACGACGAGTCCTAAAGTCAATAATGTAGTTGAATCAACATTGATTCATTTTTCAGAATCATACGTTGATCCAACCATATGGAGTTGCTTGAACTGTGACTAAACATCAAAATGCCAGCTAGGTTAAATCAATTGCTTGTACTTCACCATTCAGCCAGTTGAAGCACTTCATGTTTTGAATGAATAAAGTGCTGGAAAGGTGCAAATGCCCATAGATTACAGATTGGATGATTCTCCATCAGAAATGAAAGCAGTCTTTGTCCACTCCTGCCCTTTCCTGACTAGCCTGCACCCTCCACCACTCCCACCCACACTCCTCCTGGATCCTAACCTTGCTGAATATTTAATGGTGATTGTTAAATATTTAATGTCAGAGGAACCTGCTACCATAGTTAGGGTGCACTGAGGCATGAAAACGGTTCAGTTTTATAGTAGCCTTATGATCACCCAGTTCGGTTAATGAACATCTCTATTAACATATTAACTTATTCTTTCATCTTGTCCAGTATAGCTATCTTTAGTGTCTAGTGGAGCACTATGAGAACATTGCAATGAACCTTTCTTAATATGACATAAAAGTAATGTAGAAATTACATTATAAAAGTCTTGTAGATTTTTCTTTTGGTGGGTTTATGTCAGTTAATAAGATATTTCTCCCAGTAGATGTCACTAAAATACTCTCATCATGAAGATGTTGGTGGGTCAGTTCTGAAGTGTTTACAAAAACCATGCTGTACTGTACTGTACTGTACTGTACTGTACTGTACTGTACACACACACACACACACACACACACACACACACACACACACACACACACACACGTTAACAGTGGAAATAAATGTTGTTTTTGTTCAGCAACTGAGAGATCCTGATATTCTAAATTGGGCCAGCATGATTTGAATTAGGCCACAAATGACTTGTTATTAGTCCATAATAAATGGACCCTTGCCTATCTTGATCTGGCCCTTGAATAGATGGAACAAATTAAACTTGCCATAACTCACATTGATTTGGCCCTTAAACATCCACGATTGGTCCATTTTAGGACTATATTTGACTTACTGTCTTGATAAAGAAAAAACAAATAAAAGAAAATATTAGTGAAAAAGAAAAGTTATATTTCGGTCTTGTTATAGTTGTGGTTTCAAATAAAAATGCTCACTCTTTACACTATCATCTCAAAATAGTAAATGGTATTACTGGAGGCAGAGACTAGCATAACCTCTGCAAACAGTCCACATGGTTCTGTGTTTATGTGACTTTAATGTCTTTCCTTCCTGCAATCAATCCTAAATACAGTTTGCTTACATGTTGACAAGATAAGTGAACACCATGCACACTTTTTAATAAATCATTCACTAAATGCTAAATTGTCACTCTAATTGTCACAATAATTACAATGGTAAACTGCTGTACATGAAACAACAGGAGTGTGGATGTGGGGTGATGGTGGTGTTGAAGTGCACATGCAAGGGGTGGGTGTCATATGATTTCCTGACATCTGGGAGTCACTATCTATATGTGGGTGTGTCACAGATCTTCCCTAGAGAGGTGAGATGTCATCTTTGTACCATGATAACATTCTGCTCACCACAGAACATGCTCAAGTCTGACTGACTGAAACTATAAGTGTTTAGACCACAGTGGCTCAGATCAAGTGCCTGCTGTTAAAAGGACAAAGTTAAAGGTAATCTTTTTCGTGAAGGATCATTTGCTTAACCAGCTTTACTACTGCTCCACCAGCTATTAGATATCTCAGTGCATCTGCTGCTGACTAACTGAAACAAGTGCTGACAATAAAAAAAAAATCCGTACCTGAGAGGGCAAAGTTGATCCTCCTATCTGAAAAATAGGAGTGTTTTCAGCTGTTTTCAGGCACATTCAGGTAACTGGTTGGTCCGGTTGGTCCTTACTGTCTCCTCCTGTCAAACATGTGCATGTTGCTAAACTCTAAAGTACGGTGGAGAATGAAATTGGTGAGTGTGACGTCACCAATCAATGAGCTCCCACACTGCCAAATTTTAATTGCACATTAATAACTGAACTATTAGTCCTGACTAGTCTCCTTCAGTCTTCATTTCCATCTCTACTCCACTTGTTTCCTGCCTTATGATAAGAATCAATATTTGATGTGCAATATGTTGAAGACAGAGAGAATCGTCTTGTCTTATGCTGTCCTATCCAGAAGTTCCTCCTAGGCCTAATTAAGCAACATTGGTTTAGTAATAAACAGTCAGCGTAAGCAGTGCCATTTTGAAAGTAAACAGATCCTAGTGAGTGAAGAAAAGAGGCTGTTTGAATACAGAGACACTGCCTCCCACTCCTGGCTCTGCATGTTCCAATTTAGATTTCCCTATATAATCAACAAGCTCCTTGAAAAGCACTAGAGCCTGGAAAGTGCATTATCTTGTTCGGACACATAAAAGGCTCATGTTCTGCCTGTGGCCTGTACCCCCACATGGCTCACACCATGCTGGCCCTCCCTAGATTAGCATCTCTTCCACTCTCAGCTTGTGAGACACTTTGATGTGCATGTGTGTCTTGTAAGTCTTCTTGAGGATGGCAGAGCCCCTTTAATTGGCCCTCTTCTCCAGTATGAATGGGGTGGATTCAAATTTGTCTCTAGTGGAGCTCAGATGGAAATGAAGAGTGATTTGGAAATCACTCAAGATAGATTTGGAAAAAAAACTAAGAGAAAATTAGGCCTATATTAGAATAATATATTGTTTTAAATTATATATTGCTTTGATATTTTGCTATATATTCATATATAATATATTGCTTTGAGCCCTTCTACCTGATAGTACAGTAGCATATACTTGTTGTACTCTCGGCTGGCCTCAAGAGGGAGCCTTTGCACTATATTTCAGATAATACTGTAGGTCCTGACATGAAGTTGTCAGTTAAATGATGCCATATTCTACAACACTATTCACAAAACGCAAAAGTGAACAGTTTTGTGCACTCTAACATAGCCAGCATTCTGGGTTTCTATAGTTTTGCACAGGAGTTATCAGTTTATCAATCAATAATTCATCCATCTTGCTATCCGCTTCTTTCTGTGCAGGGTTGCGGAGGGTTTGCAGCCTACCAGCCTACAAGACTGAAATGCACCCTTGGGCAGTACACTTATCCATCGCAATGTATCACACACAAGCATGCACACACACCTAACAATTTAGCATGGCCAATTTACCTATCATGTGTGTTTTTGGGAGGCGAAAGGAAAATGGGGATTGAGGCCCCAACCCTAGGTTTCTGGAACTGTGTGACATACACCTCCTGCGGTGCCACTAAGCCAGCCTGTCAATAATCATCAATTAGCAATTAGTATCATGCCAACAAACTGCCTTAATCATCCCAGTCTCAAACTGTTAAACTGTTACTGAGTTAAAGTATCTCATACAGTATGTCATACGGTGTCTGAAGGAACATAAGCAAATCTATTTGAGCTACATTAGCCTCATAGCTCCAGTACAAGGAGGACTTCTTGTTTCATTACATTTTTTTGTTGACCTATTGATGTAACACAGTGTAGACTGCTGTCATAGGTATATGTGATGCATTGCTGAAGGTTAAAGTGCAAAAGGATGTGACTGGACTAATTTCCTCCTCATCACATCAAAGCTACCAAATGAACTGAGTAGCCAGGTGGATTTGTAGTCCATAGCATTCTCTCACTGTCCCTGCAGGGATTAAATCCTTGCTGTTTGCTGGAGATTATTAGGCCTCCTTGCTTATTAGGGGTAGCCCTAGAAGAGCAGGCCTAGAAGATTTTGTTCAGGGATGGTTAAACTATGACCTGCCATATACTGGAGAACCTGCCACAAGCTATTTCAATGAATGGTCCTTGCTACAAATGTTCAGGCACAGGCCATAACCCTATGATAGGGCATCATTGTTAATGTTGTGGCACATTGTGTGCATATGAAGTAAGGGTCGTGTTCATCAGACTGCTCTTCGATGACCACTCCATGACCTTTTTGGTTGTATGTGTAGGTCACTTTTTCTCAACCAGGGGCAGGAAGACAACCATTTGAACCATTTTGAATAACAAAACAGTGGTACCACAATGCATGTGTCACACAGCTCCAGGGGCCTGGTGAAGTGGGTACAATTCCTGCTCAGATCACTGTCTGTGAAGAGCTTGGTGTGTTCTTCCTATGTCTTCAGGAAACTCCTGCCTCCCAAAAATGCATGTGGTAGGCAAATTGGCCGTACTAAATTGCCCCTAGGTATGTATGTGAGTGAATGGGTGTGGGTGGTACTGATGCACTGGCGCCTTGTTCAGGGTATATTCCTGTCATGCACTCAGAGATTCCAGGTAGGCTCAGAGCCCACCGCAAACCCTGAACAGGATGAGACGGAAGAAGGAAGAAGATGAATCAATGAATGAATAACAGTCTATAATAAAATTATGTAACCATTATCTGTTAGCTGCAGGGTTGCAGCTGTACTGGCTTTCAGGAACTGCTTGTCAACTGACAGCTAGATCACTGTCAGTTGGATATGCTGTGGTGATTTTGATCTATGGAATCAAAAAGCTTGTAGCTACTCTCTCATCCATGTTTACGCACTGTCACTGAAGCTTCGCCTTCAGATTCATCTCCTAAAAACTCCCAGAACAGTGAAATGGAGGTTGTTACACTGCTGTGAGTTCAACTTTTTCAAGTCATGCTGTGCACAGAAAGCTCCTGTCAAGGACATTCAACCTGAGGGGTTTTGTGCACCAAACAGCAAGCTAAACATGTCTTTCCCACAGGAAACAACTGGAAACGACAGTTTCTTAGGAGCTGTCAATGGCACTGATTCAGTGACCCTGTTTGCACCTGGTCACTTCATCTGTTTTGAGTATAAGGATTGTTTCTGGATAATGCCTACCCTCATTAAAATGCAAGTGTAAACACACTTCTGTCACATTCATTTTTAAAAAAGACACAAATACACACACTCAGACACTTCAGGTGGTGGTCTGGGACATTTTTAAGCCATTTTATTCATTTTCAGTGTAAACCCACCTGTCTCTTCAAGAAACATCTGAACTCCTCCCGGTACAACCTGAGTGTTCAGTAAAAATTGCCTTGCAAAATGCGATTTGGACCACACTCACAGTGGTTAAAGCAAGGAGGGGAACTTTTGGCTAGGGTTTTGGATGGATGATGCTTGAATCTGGACCCCCTCTTACAAAAGGCATTGAACTTGGAAGGGAGGATCTGGGGTGACGGTGGGCCTCAAATCTTCGGCATGACAAGTTGAGGGAGAGGAGGTGTTTGAGCATGGTCCTTCTCCCAAGCTTTAGTTATTGCAATACTCCATTTGTGTAGATCTTACCAGGATGCTATCCAGATACTAGTCACATGAAGTGCCAAGGCGTAAATTGGGACCCTGTGTTACAAATGGATAGTTCTTGTTTATCTTTTTCTTGTTTGAACTTTCTATTTCCAATTCCACCTTGCTCTTGCCAGAGCTGCTGGACCAGTAATGGTGTAATGGAAAATTCAAAATAGAAGCCATGAGTATCAATATAAGAGGCCAACTTCAGCCTCATAATCCCCAGTAAACACCAGGGATGTTATGATCAAGGCTGCTGTCCAACTGTATTTCACTCAGGTGTGTTTTCCTGATTTACACACTCAGTTTTTTTGTTGTAAAAATGTGATTCACATCAAGAAATGCTTGATCATTTGCTCATAATATGACACAAGTGCAGATAATTTACTAAGCTGTGCCGTGCATGTTGCGTACACAAACACGTTGGACCATATTAAAGCAGATTAAAGTATTAGACCAATATTAGACCAACTATCAAACACTACCAATCAGCCATAACATTTATACCACATGCCTCGTATTTGTGTAGCTTCCCCTCCCCTTCCTGCTAAAACGGCTCTGACCGATCAAGGCATGGACTTATTTGGTCCTTAAGTTGTGAGGTGGGACCTCCATGTGCATCAGTGAGCCTTGACACCCAATGGTTGTCCTTCCTTTGAACAATTTGGATAGGTACTGACTACTGCATAACAAGAAACAGACCACAAAACCTCCTAATATTTTGGAAATGCTCTACCCATTACAACTTCATGTCGAAGTGACTCAGATTCATATGCTTGCCCATTTTTCCTGCTTCCTAATACATCTCCTTCAAACTGGACCATTCATTACTGCCTAATATGTATAGTAGATCCATGACAGGTGTTATTGAAACCAGATCTTCAGTGATTTTCTCTTCATCTGTAGTGGTATAAACTATATTATGGCCCACATTATTTGAATGATGGGTGAGGCTATGGAACAGAAATAGTAATGCAGAGACCACTAACTGTAATGACTCAAGTAGTGGCTTCAGCTCATCTATGATGAGAAGTAAAATAACTACCACTGTGTTGGGGTGGATGACCAGATGTTAGCTTTGAATAATTGAACGGAGACTGATTCCATAGATTCTGTGAAATACTGCAGCTGCACAGATAATAATCAGCACTGCATATTTCTAGCCAAGTAGACCTTAAAGTGGGCACAGTTAGTGAATGGTAGTAATGAAGGCTGAGGGCTGATATTTGCTGCATTTTTCCTTCTATGTTTTCCTATGTTTTTTTCCTTAATTGAGGACAATGATATTTGTGTTCGACAAGCTCTCTGTGTGAAAGCTCTGAGTACAGTGAAGCTCCATGTGCTGATGAAAGCTTGAGGAATTTGAAGCTCTGTGTGCTAGTGACAACTCAGAGTTAGCTGAAGGTCTGTGTGCAAAGGCAAGCTCTGAGGTAGCTGAAGTGATGTGTGCTAGTGAAAACTCTAAGATAAGCTCTGCATGCTAGATCCAGTAAATGCATGAGTTTGAGTTTGGTTGAAAAGTCACCACATTATTAAGGTAATTTTGTCGCTTTTCCTACTGCATGCAAAATTTCATAATATACGTGATGAGGTTAAAACATATGAAATGGGAATAATAATGAAAACACTATGAAAAAATAAAGAAAAAGAAGTCTATTACTAGGCTAATACTGCATGAAAATACTTATTACATATTAATAAAATTCAATAAAAAAATAAACTAGAATAAATAATTACATTAAATGAAATACTGTAAACAAAATGCAGTCATTACAGTAATTACAATTAATACAATTCAAAAATAATTACAATTAATACAATTCAATAAATAATTACATTTAATAAAATACAATAATGACATTCAATAAAATTCTATAAATAATTACATTTAATAAAACACTATAAAAATGCAATACATAATTACAATAAATAAAATACAATAAATCAGAATGTGGGGAGAATCCTTATCGTATTAAATCATTGGGTTCTAACAGGTGTTACAGACACATTGTTCTGTATCTAATGTCAGGCGGAGAAGCCACGCCCCCTGTTGAAGGACAGGCCGGAGCAGGAACTCCCGGCCAATCAGAGGTCACTGGGGGCGGGGCCTGTCGGAATCCGGGTGGGAATAGAAAGCCTGAGCGCACCGCGGGTGAGCTCCAACTTGTTACTCCCCAGCAGAGGCGAAGTGCGCGGTATGTGCGCTCCGGCGGCGACCCTCCGCGCGACGCTCGCCTCCTCCCCCGCGATGTGCGAGCAGCCGCGGAGCGCTCGGGCTCCGTCCTGCGTCCTGCCCCAGGCTCTCTGAAGTGTGGCTGCTCGTTTCCTCGCCTTTAAAGCCTCTCCAGCGAGCACGCAAAAAGTGGAGGCGATGGGCACTTTACGCGACCTCCAGTACGCGCTGCAGGAGAAGATCGAGGAGCTGAGACAGAGAGACGCGCTCATCGACGAGCTCGAGCTCGAGCTGGACCAGAAGGACGAGCTGATCCAGAAGCTCCAGAATGAGCTGGATAAGTACCGCTCCGTGATCCGGCCGGCCACTCAACAGGTCCACAAGCCCACCAGCGAGCTCCAGGAGCAGCAGAGGACCAAAAGGCAGGCGATCTCAGCCGAGCCAACAGCCCTGGACATCCAGGACCTCAGTCACGTTACGCTTCCCTTCTACCCAAAGAGCCCAGAGTAGGTCTTCACAGTGTTCTGTTGATGTTCGTGTTGATCACTCCATGATGCATCTGCTCTCCAGATCTCCAGACAAGGCTTCTCTAATGCATTCAGGTCTCTTTACTCCTATGGCACTGGAGGCACCTCTGCCCAGCACATTTCAGTGCTTTCCCTGCATTTACACACTTGATTCAACTAATCATCTCACTAGAAATCCTGTTTAGCTGCAGGCTGTGTGATAAAGCAGAGAATCCACTGTGCAGGGCAGGGGTGCCTCCAGGACCCGAATGCTCCCTCATTAGTAGTTCAGTAAACTGACATTTTAAACCTAAGGACGTATTTGCATCCACACATAAACCTACACTATATGCCCTGCATATTAGTTTAATACAACATAATTATATTTACTCATACTTTTACTTATATGCATAAAGAATTGTCTAAAAAAATAGCCATTGCATCTGGAAGGAAGTAGGATTGTAATGCTATTCAGAAGCTAGACAAAGGTTACGAGGAATAAATGATTAAATATTAGAAAAAAATGTTTCTGTCTAACCTGGATTTGCAGGACCTTAATTAATGTATCACTGGTCTGTCAGAGTGTCCAAGAAGGTAATGAAGACCAAAGGTGATCTGGCGTTGTACAAAATTGCCCCCCACAACTTGACATCAGGCCTTCTGGATGTGTGACAAATGACACAAACCATTAAACTTAGCACTGACTGCTGTGCCTCCACACAGATGGTCGTTGGTCATCTCCACCAAGACAAAAGTGGGATTTGTCACTGAAGACGACCAATTTCCATGCTGAGGAACCTCATGACACCAAAGTATTAACTACACCTTTGCAGTTGTGCATTGCAATTGGTTAATTCCTTCTGGGTGCACAACTGGTAAGATCTAATGTGTGAGTTTGACCTTAGATAGCAGATGGTAGATGTTTTAACATTGCTTTGCACCCAATCAATCACTTTGGGAATCATTTCAATAGTAATGGCCTAGTCATTAGTCAAACAGTGTACCTGTTTGGTAAGAAGCAGACATTTGAGCACATAGACCACCAAGTCTGCCCTACCAGTAAAAGTAGCCTATTTGTAACATTTGGCCAAATGTCACTCATATAAAAACGTGGCTAATAATCAGTATATCCTCCCAAACTGGACTGTAAAGTAGGAAAGCTGCAATCAGTGAGTGGATGTTATATTAGAATGCATTGATTAAAATTATCGGAAACGGAACCCTTTTTTCCCTTTGAGCAGTAGACCGGTTCTTAGAAGCCTCTCTCATCTGTGCGTTTATTCCTCTGCTCTCCTCATACCCCATCTCTCTCTCTTTCTCACTCTGTCTCTCTAACTCTCTCTCCCTCTGTCTCCCCTCTCTGCCTGCAAGCATTTTCGCAACTCTGTCTGTGTGATGTAAGTATTTTACTTCCTCACAGACTGGATGCTGGCCAAGGGCATAATGCTTTTCGCCTCTGTGTTCTTTAGTATTTCATTCATCCTGCTAATCATGAACACAGACAGCATCTGCAAAGCAAATGTTAATGTGGGTTAATTTAGCTTAGAATTCTGCTTGAGCTGAGAATGAACCACACAGCTGGGAGTCTCTTGATCCACAGTGTACTAGAATATGCAGTAATAGTTGGCAATTGTAGGGTCTGATGAAATGACTTATTTTTTTATTCCATTTTACTTTTTCAGGTTTTGTTTATTATTATTTTATTTGTATTGTAAATGTAGACGTACATATAGATCCACTGTGCTGCACAGAGAGAAATTTGTCCTCCAAGTTTAACCCATCCACGCAGTGAAATGTAAATATACATACTAGTGAATTCACACACTAGGGGGCAGTGAGCACACATGCCCAGAGTGGTGGGTAGCCCTATCCAAGGTGCCCAGGAAACAGCTGGGGAGTTAAGTGTCTTGCTTAAAGTCTCAAAGTCCAGGCTACGGCTGCCCCAATTGACTATTGTCACATAACAAAATATGTTTATAAATTTGTAGAAATATGCATACATATGTATATGTCTGTAGTTAGTAGCACTCCTAGTGTTGTACACTGTTTAAACAAAAGTAAATAACCCCATGTTTACTGCCAAACCATTTTAACAGTGTTTTTATCATGAAAGGTCACATTTTCTTCATTCATTCAAGTGGTGCGTTAGACTCTGCAATTAAGTCATTCATAGACTTGTGCCTTGTATCCAACAATTTTCTTGTTTAGTCTGGAACTAACCAGTTATTTGGAATGACAGACTGGCAGGGCTTATTTTCCTCTGCTTTTGAGGCGATTTTAGGATTTAATGTGCAAGTGTCTTTTCAGGGCTCATCTGTAGTATGTTGGCAAGCCTTGTACAAAAGCCATTGACGTGCTTCATACAAAATTCTTTGGTGTACTGTTTTGTATTGAATTTAACACTTACTGCTTCGTTTCACAAAGGCATAGCCAAAACTAGCCTCCTTAACATTATTCACAAGCTATACATGGTGATGGCCAGCATTTTTGCATGTGTATTAAGCTCAGGTGTTAAAAGAATACATTCAGTTGTTCCATTTTTGGACGTTGTTGTCTTTATATTTGAATCCGTTTTTGTGAATTAATTCTGGGGGCCCTATCATTTTGTGTGATATTATCACTAGTGATCTTCTTCTTGGGGTGTGTTTATTAAAAAAATCCAGGAATTAATGAATTATTTCCTAATTATTAATTAATTATTCAGTTTTGTGATGTAAAATGTTTCATAAATAATGTTACAGGATATACAGGATATGAAATTCACTATTTATTTCTGATCATGTGCATTTTGAATTGTATTCTTGTAAGCAGACAGTATACACATGGCATCAAAATAGGGACAAATGTTTTGTGAACCAAAAAGCAGAATCAGTACCCCATAATTTCTTTATTTAATCATCCATTTTGAATTTTAAATCCAGAAATTGTCTGTTATAGCTTTTCATTCATGAGTGGGTGGGATCTAATCAGTCATTGGCTGCTGTGGAGAACCCCCACCTGATGAGTGTCCATGCCTTGCAGTCATGTGGTTTTGTCAGGACTGCTGCCATGTTGAGCAGCTCCCTTTATAATGACAATGTACCACCTTTAACCTTAATTTCACAGAAAAGGAAAGATATGGCAAAGAAATGACTCATATTTTTTATAATAATCTTTATCACTAGAGCTTCAGGTTGCATATTTAAAGTACTGGTATCCAGTCTGTGTACATCTGTGCTTTTGTAGACTTTATCCTGAATCAGGCAGAGTATTTATATATAAAAATATTCTGAAGCATATTCTGAATAAACATCATGTTTATTCATGTTCATTTTCCCTGTGTATCTTTCCCGTTCTGTGAAGTTAAGGTTAAAGTGTAAAATTGGTGCGTCGTTATTGTAAAGTAAGGTGCTCAGCATGGTGGTGGTCCCGACAAAAACACATGACTTCTGGGCATGGACACTCAACAGGTGCGGGTCATCCCTAGCAACCAGTGACTGAATAGATCCCACTTTCATTCAAAACAGGGGCAAAATTCAATAGTAATAAACCTTTCAAACTGATAGCTCAATGAAAATTGATTACAGATTATTTATGAACACAAAATGGACAATTACAGAAATGTTTACACACTGTCTCACACACAAACCTGTGTGGCATGAGTGATGCAATGCTGGAGCAGCGTTGTTCCATTTTTCTACATGCTGCATGCACTAACACTGAAAATGAAAATATGAAAATGAGGAAATATCTAAATTTAGTATTTATGACTGTATGGCAGAAGAAGTGTATTGAAAATGCTAGTGTTTCAGTAAATAGAGCCTGACTTCCTACAAGTCTTCCTACAAGAACTTCCTTGGTGCCAAAAATCTGCAAAATGTGATTGACCTGGAAAAACCTAAAACAGACAAATAAAATAGTGGAACATCAGCTACGACCAAGCAAAGCATTCGACTCAAAAGGCTAGAAGTGAAACATTAATGTAAAACATCTTTAATCAGTGATTGAAACAGGGGTGGATGATATGGTAAAATATTATTGTACTTCACAATATTTAAAGATGATTTCATGATATGCTAGATTTATGGAGATAATCTGATTAAACACAGCTATTCAAATTCTTTCCCCATACTTAATGCTGTCATTTATATTCTAGATTTTTTACACTTTGTCCAAGTAAACAGACCTAGTCATGCTATTTTTAATGAAAAGTGTTCTTTAAGCACAAAAGAACAAGACATACTTAGACATTTATGACAAAATATAAAATATAATGTTGCCCATTCCTAGCTTGAAGTGAAAAAAGGCTATAAGCCCATAAGCTGTAGTGCTGATTTTGCTTATTGATTTGAAAGCTTCTGAACCTTTCTGAATATTTGGTCAACAAGGTTCTGTCACTGGTTTGTATACTTAATATATATTTTGACATTTAGGAATTTTTAGGCTGCAGTCAACCTCTCTCTCTCTCTCTCTCTCTCTCTCTCTCTCTCTCACTCTCTCATGCACTTATTTTGAGAAGAAGCATGAAATTTTCACTAAAATGGCCTGCTAGTGGAACAGTGGCTGACTGACAAATGCTGACTTTCTGTGTCTAATAACAAAAAGCTGGACCTCTGACTAAGTTTTAGCTCTACGTTCAGCCTCAGCCTCTGAGCAAAGGTTTGTCTGAAGTCAGTTTGTGCCTTGCTGTAAAACCTTGAACTGTATTATTGAGCTGTTTTCTCACTGTTTGGGAGCCCTGTCCCTTTTTGAAAACAAGATTTGGATTGACTCTGAATTTGAGTTTGACTCTCTTTTGCCCTGCCCCTGGCTAAAATACAGATTTTGACTGGTTCTGAGGTTGCCTCTTGTCCCTATTGTTGTAGGTGCGTGTACATGTAGACCAATAGTGACATTTAACATTTAATGTTTTTGAAATCCTGTTAGACACATTGTTTAACGTACTAACATTAATTGAAAAGGCCAACAACAAGTGTGTCTCTGTGACGGGTCATACAGCTAGCTAGCCTTAGCTTACCAGTTAGAAATTTGTTTATTTAGAAATTAGAGATGGATCCAATCAGTGTTTTGGGACCGATACTGATGGCCTTTCAGCCTGATTGCCCACTGGATTGCTAATAACAGTTGCGGTGGGGTTGGAGGCCACATTTACATGCAAATTTAGAAATACATAATCACACCAGGCTTCTGTAATGTTGCTTGCATGGTCACTACAGATTAAATGCACTTAGTTTTTATGGAATCATTCACATTCAAAATGGTGTGACCCTCCAAGAATCTGTGAATTCCTATACAGAACAACGCTGTGAACTTGGGGATGTAGAGGAGTATTCAGTTAGTGGTCTTTTTAAGTCTTTACTTTTCCCTCATGAGGGATGGTAGTTTTACTCATTTATGCAACTTGCAAAATGTGAATCATACAATCTGATTAGCTCTCAGGATCGGCTAAATTATTGTTCGATGTTGATGATTGCCTGTTTGGGCTGAAACTCTAGAAGAGTTATATTGTTATATGTCATTTACATAGGTGACTTAATGGCTTCTTTATAATCCTAAAATAATATAAGACAGTCAATGGGCAGCCGTGGTCTGGTGGTTAGGGAACCTGCCTTGTGACTGGAAGGCAGGACTGACTTCATGACTGACATTCCCTTGATCTCCCCGTAGATAGGGCTGCCCACCGCTCCCACCGCACATGTGCTCACTGCTTCCTAGTTTGTGAATTCAGTGTGTGTGTGTGTGTGTGTGTGTGTTTCACTGCATGAATGGGTTAAATGCAAGCACAAGTGGATGTGATAATACAAATGGGCCTATGTAGACAGCACATATGACAAAATGAACAAACTTTGCTTTACTAGTTGTTCAAAACAGGCAGACGGGCAGATTTTGCTACATATATTTTTTACATGAGATTACTATTATTTAATTTTGTTTTACATTGTAAGAGACTGTACTTAACATCCAGAGGAATGTGTATGTGTTCCTCATAATAATAGAGCTGCCGCTGTGCTACTCCTAATCCTCTAATGTAGAATATCAGTGTTTGTACAGAGTCGATGCGTTTCCAACCATTATCTGTCTTTGAAACTATTTTTAAAACCATGTGGGTTGAGGAAAAAAAGTCTGAAATTGTTCTTGGGCTAGTGTCACAGAATCAGGTTGCTCTGCATTTTGAACTGTTGAAGAAATGACTGTTTTGCAGCTTGCCAAGGTTCCTTAGGGGATGGTCTCAGAAGCAAGATGCACACAAGAACCTTGCATTGTATGTGCCCTGTTTCATTTTTTATTTTGGAAGTAAATCCAATTGATATTGAAATAGTCACTTGAAAAAAGACTCCAACTGAAAAGTCTTATATGTTTTTATCATATTTAAAAATGGGCGTTTTATTTAAACCTCAGACATAGTTTGGTTTGCTCTTGATTGTTGAAGTGAGTGGAATCAACATGGCCAAATCTAAAGAACTCTCTGAGGCCTTCAGAAAGAAGGTTGTAGATGAAGAAGAGTTTTTGAAGGGATATAAAATAACAGAACAATTAGAAATCAGCTGTTTCACTGTCCACTAAAGAATTTATGAAGCAACTGCCAGAATGGCCCAAGAGCAGACCACAATATGAGTAAAGAAGTCTCCAAAAATCCTACAGTTGATGTCAAAGTGCAGCTCCCATCAGAAAGATAATTTTGATTGGAAGTGTGCAAGAGGAAACCATTACTGTCAAAATGTAAGTTTTATCTGCCCAAAGCACACTGTTCCAGATGATCTTTTCTTTGTCTAGATGTTCTCTAGCAAACTTTAGTCTTGTCCTGGTGTTTGCAATAAATGTGCTAGTCCTGATTCTTATTTTAGTCATTTTAAAGGGGCCCTTAGTGTGTGAATGTGTATGTGTGTGCCCTATGACAGATTAGCGCCCTGTCTAGGGTTGTTTCCTGCCCTTGCGCTCAGAGTTGCCGGCTGGGCACCGGCTCACCCGTGACCCTATTCAGGAATAAGCGGTTCAGAAAATGGATGAATGTTTATATGACATTTCTTCAGTTTTATGTATTTAGTCATATTATACCCATCTGTCAGCATTATTCAAACATCCATATGTTTAAATATATTTAATAAACAAAGTTTTCATGGGACATGAGTGAATGGGAATAAAAGCCTCTTTCAGCAAAATGGAAAAGTATAAACTGTTACTTTACTGCTTTGTTCTGCTTTTTTTATATTCAAACAGTAATGGTGTGAAAGAAAACAAGAGGTTTGGCTTAAATATACCAGAGTATTAGAGCTGGACAGTTCATCAAAAATGGCTGATGTTCAGAACCTCATTCAGGTCAGACTTGACCATGCCCCTGTCAATTATTTCAGTTGAATTAATCTAATGTCCCCATAACAACATACTACCATGTATAGTGCATCTGGAAAGTGCTTCACTTGTTGCACATTTTGTTATGGTATAGTTTTATTCCCAGATCAATTAAATTCATTTTCCCCTCAAAATACTACACACAATACCCCACGATGACAAACTGAGAAAAGTTTGTTTATAATCTTTGCAAATTTATTAGAAATAAAAGACAAAAATATAACTTGTACATAAGTATTCATAGCCTTTGCCATGACACTTAAAATTGAGCTCTGAGTTGAACTGAGTTGCATTTTGTTTCCACTGATCATCCATGAATTAGGCACACACCTGTTTATATATAGCATAGTGATAACAAAGGGACAACTCTGTGAATGTCCTTGAGTGGCCTAACCAGAGCATTCAGAACATTCTTCTCACTTTGTGGGGTATAGTGTGCAGAATTTTTTTTTTTTTGGGGGGTGGAGGGGGGGGGGGGGGGGGGGGGGGGTATATCAACAAAATGTGGAAAAAGTGAAGCTTCATGAAGACATAAAAAACCAATTCACCTGAGGAACTTGTGCAGCTTGTACTGAAGAAAAATGCTGTCGTTCATTAAAATAATTATTCAGTAATCAGAATCTAGGTAAACTGTTCAGTTTATCGTGATATTGATTTGAGATCATTTTGCCCAGCTCTAAACTGTTTCACTACTACAAGTAAACAGTAAAAACCTGCATACTTAATCCAAATCAAACTGATCCCACTTAACTACGCTACCCTACAGCAGTGGCTTGTGTTGAGTCAGTAGAAAAGTATTCATGAGATCTGGGTTTTGGGTGCGGGTATTGTTCTGTCTCTCTCTGTCCAAGGCCCCTCTAAAGGGTTTCTTTCTTTTTTTTTCAGAATGTATCCATCCCTGAGAGCATACTTTCTCCTTTTAAGGCAGTTACTCTGAGTTGGACTACCAGGCTTTGCAGACATAAATCTTTTTTAAACAAAAGAGTGAAGGGGAGGCTGAGAAATACACTATAAACTACAGCCTGCAAAGAGACTAGATGGAGCGCAAAGCACACTATGAGTGTCCTGACCTACAGTAGATGCCAGATTGTCTGAGGGTTATTCAGCTTTGGTTAACAAAGGCAGACTCCATCTGGCTAAATATCACATCAGCATTCCTCCATCCTACAGGCTGCCAGGATGCTGTAATGATGTACCCTCAAATCAAAGGCTCTGATTCAATTTGAGGAGCCTAACTAGAGGTGGCATTTTATTTGCATTCGCCATATTTTACTCTGTGTTAGATGGCTTCTAATGGGGTTGGTCTTGAAATGCAAGCCACCTCAAAGAGAAGCTTTGGCGCACCACAGTGTTGACCTTTCTGATTTTGCTAATGAACACAGGAGTTTAATGAAGTGTCATTATATCTTTTACTAAAGCTTGTTGAAGTGCTCATTGAGAACTAGTGCACTGGTGCTTGCTTTAAGTGTTTACCCTGTTCTGGAGCCTCATTCAGTAGTTCTTATTTTAGAGCATTGTTCACAAGACCTTCAATAATGTGTGTTGACTAGTGATGTAACTGTAATTTACACGGATCTGCCCCATGGCACGTTTGTGAAATGTCGATTTTTGTAATCACTGTTATTGCCATAATAGTGTAGTTTGGCTAGAATCTGGCAATACCACTATAAGCATAAAAACTGAGTAAAAAATCTTGTAAACTTAGGCTGCTCAGTGGTCTAATGGGCTACACCTCCCTGATCTGAGGATTGGCTACTGTTATTGATACAATTGGACAGAAATGGATGTTATTGCTGTTTGTAGCTTATGATATATTCATATGTATATCAAATGGAGGAAAAGGGCCATCTGCATCATGAAGGAGCCCACACAACGAGCACACACAATTTTTGCCTTGCTCCCCTCAGGCAGGAGGTCACAGAACATTAAGTGTAGAACCACTAGATTGAGGAACAGCTTCCTCCAAGAAGCTAAGCTGTAAGACTCTATAACTCTAACTAGACAAACCACTGCAGTGACACTTTAATTGGACACTTGACACTTTATCCATGCTGCTGTTTTTCTTCTCTCTTAGTCATAAGCTACTATATTCATACCCGTCTGCTCACAACTGTGACTCATGTTCATGTTGCTGTTTACTGCACCTTCTTTATATTATTTGTATAATTTGTATTATTTATATTATATATTGTATGTCCTTTCTTATATTTTATGTACTGTTTATTTGTATTATACTGTGTAAATATATATATATATATATATGAGAGAGAGAGAGAGAGAGAGAGAGAGAGAGAGAGAGCTATTTGTGTGTAATTACATTCCACCTTACATAATTATTTTCCACCTCACGTACCACATGTGATGAGACTAACAATAAAGTCTCCTTGCATCCTTGAAATAGTGTAAGTTTTTGATTTTTTTTAAACAGATTTTAACATGAAGTGTTCAAGTTATAAATAAGCTAGGACTGCATATCTAAGAATCCCAGAACAGAAGAGCCATACTAAACAGATGAGACAATAGTTGGACCCTTGCCTGGGGACAGAGTAGCTTCATAAATCACCAATCAGCATTTATTCAGGTCAGTCTAATTTAGAATGTGGGCCGGGGGTTCTGAGTTTAATTTTACCAAGATAATGGTGATAAATGATTAATGGATATGTGATTTGCTATTCAAAATATCAGTGGCAGTTAATCTTCAGTGCATTAAACACAAAGAACAGAGCATTGGAATGAAATTCAGCTTTCCCACCATCTATACTGGGGCCTACAATATGTAAGACATTGTTATACCACCAACAGTGCCATTATTTATTATTTTGCAATGGCTCTCACAGAACTCTATTCTTCTCTTTCCTGTCTACATGTGTTTGTTTTCCTTTTTGTTGTTCTTATTATTATTATATGTTGACTCTTACAGGAATGAAAACAGGTTGTTTGGTTAAAATTATGGTAACTTTATTAATAGATGTATGGTGCCTTGAAAAATTTTCATACCCCTTGAACTTTTCCACAGTTTTTATGTTACACCAACAAACCTTTTTAAAAACTGACAACCAAGGCAAGGAGTGTACTAGAGAAGCAGACAAGAGGGCTGTGGTCACTCTGGAGGAGATGCAGAGATCCACAGCTCAGGTAGGAGAATCTAGCTATTGGGTTGTTTACTCTACAAATCTGGCCAAAATAGAAGAGTCACAAGAAGAAAGCAGTCATTAAGAGCAAGCCATAAGAAGTCCCATTTGCAGTTTGCCACAAGCCATGTAGAGAAAACACAGCTACCATGTGGAAGAAGATGCTCTGGTCAGATGAGACCAAAGAAAATGTCTGGCAGAAAACTAACACAGCACATCTCTTTGAATACAGCCTTGAAACGAAGTGGCAGCATCTTGTCTTCTGAAGGGACAGGGAAGCTGGTTAGAGTTGATGGGAAGATGGATGGAGCTAAAATACAGGACAATTTTGGAGGAAAACATGTTTACAAAAGACTTGAGATTGGGGCAGAGGTTAACTTTCAGCAGGACAATGACCCTAAGCCTACAGCCAGAGATAGAATTGAATGGTTTAGATCAAAGCATAGTCATGTGCTAAAATAGCCCAATCAAAGTCCAGACCTAAATCCCATTGAGAATCACAGATGTTTTCCATCCATTCTAACTGTGGTTGAGCTATTTTGCAAAGGAAAATAGGAAGAAATTCAGCATCTGGAGCTGCAAAGCTGGTACTTTTAAACCTGTACATACTTCAAAAGACTTGCAGCTGTAATTGCAGTGAAGGATGGTCCTACAAAGTATTGACTCTAGGTGGCTGAATACAAATGCATGCTACACTTTTTATTTGTAAAGAATTGTAACATAAAAAACAAAACACAGAAATAGTGATTGTTGTTTGCTTGTTGAGGCAGGTCTGTCTAAACTTTATTGAAACATTGAAATTTGTTAGTTTCTTATTTATACATACCTAGTCTTAATCCCCCTTCCATAGTGTGTACAGTAGAGTGCAGAGGAGAGCAGAATAGAGGAGGAGCTGAGAGCAGGGTGTAGAGCAGAACGAGGGAGCGGAAGAAAGGTTTGAAACAACATTATTTGAATATTTCAGAACTTTATGTAAACTATAGTACTTTAACCAATATCTTGCTATGTTTATATCCCAAAATCAGTATAAATATTGATATATCACCCAGCCCCATTCCTACTGCATTTTTCTAGCATCAAAAGTTGTATGATATATTTGTTGTCACATTGCCCAGAGAGGTCAGAATGTCCATGTCAGTTCATCTCTGATCCATCCTTTCTAATCCACACTGCACTCCTGTACTCAGGTTCATGTTTGCTTGAGCAGATGTTCCTTTTCCAGGCTCCAAAGAACATCACAATTTCTTTTAGTTGAGGGAAATTGCTATTTCTTTCAAGCAGATGGAGCATTTCTTATTTGCATTATTGTTATGATAAGAAAATTAAAGTCAAACAGAGCATGTACAGAAAAATAACACTGGCATCTGAAAAGGTTCCTCAGAAAGGCACGGCCCTCAATCAATAAGAGTGTCACTGTAATGTAGCACTACCCTTCAAACCAGAAGATTCATCCACTGATGAGAGGCTTCACTGATTGCATTTAGAAAGTTTAGGTGTGCAGGATGCTCTCTGATCTTTTTTTTCCTTATATCATCATGATCCTTGGAGATTGTATTGCTAAATCAACGTATGAAGAGCCTTGAAATCCACTATGGGGACTGTAGAGACTAGGCTAATACCACTAAAACGTTCTGAGTGATGAACTTTTTGGTGACCTTCATGAGAGTAGATTTTATACGTCTAATTTATCTTTCATTTTATATTTTATATGTGGTAATAAGGTGAGAAAAATGCCTTCCAACCCATAACATCAATTTCATCCACAGGTCAAAAGAGCTGATCAAGGAGGCCATTCTGGATAATGACTTTATGAAGAACCTGGAGCTGTCTCAGATTCAGGAGATAGTGGACTGCATGTACCCGGTGGAGTATGATAAAGAGAGCTGCATCATTAAAGAAGGAGATGTGGGATCTCTTGTCTATGTTATGGAAGGTAAGCAGCAACATGTAGCCATTAATTAATTTTCCAGTAAAGTCTAAATCTAAATGTTAAAATATTATTGCTTTGCAGTTGATTGTTTTATGATATAGTGGCCTCCTAATTTATAATAATGAGACCACTGGTTTTAGTGGTCTCAATCTTATACATCCATCATCAAAAAATAAATATTTGCATCCAGATGAAAATGTTGAATTGCAATGCTATTCAAAAGGAAGATAAATGTTATCAGACTGAATAAATTATTACAAATGTAGACTGATACATTATGGCATACGATATTAGTCACAATGGAAAGCACGCACAGGTACATCAATAAGCATCTGGTACATCAATAAGCACTGTCCTTGCTTACTTTGTGTGCGGTCACGTGTGTAACTTGAGTTATTCACATGTCTCACTATGTCATACCTACCCACCAAGTTTCATTTCTGTCAGTTGATTCATTCTAGGTGCCCTTTTTTCGACTCTCTATTAATTACATTTTGCAAATATGCATATTTTATGACAGTTTCATGGGTTTATTTATATCACGTCCATCTCTTAATATCGGTAAATTGAAGATGTCCATATGTGTAAATATATTTAAATATTATTCATGGGGTGTCATAACTTTTATCACGTGATGCTATTCAGCCAATCAGATCTGTGCATTAGTATGAGCCCTGTGGCTCAAGTGTATATGAGACACAGGGAAGAAACGAGAAACAGCAGGTGGGAGAAGAAAGTGAATCAGAGGAAGTTAAATCACATGTTGACTCTAAACAGAGAAAAGTGGAGGAAACTGAGCTTTCAATCAAGAATGGACACTAGAGCATGTCTGTTCTTCTCATGGCCTGTTCTAAGCCTGTATGTGTCATGATCTGAGATGATTATCACCATGTTCCATGGAGATTATTAAAAGCACCACTACAGTGCAAACTATTAAGTGCTTTATTTTAACTGAGAGTAAATATTGTTGAACTATATTAAATAGTTATTGTATTGTAATTTGAATTGACATTGAATTATTGACGAAAACATGGATAGAACTATTTGGCTATTTCAATATACAGGATATACTGAATATTAATGCAAGGTGCTTATGATGACCAAGTACTTTGACTTCTAGGACAATTTAACATTTATTTATCTGTTTAGATGAGACATATAAATTATTATATATATAATATTGATATAATAGTGAGTTTCAATGTATGTGTCTGTAACACCAAGGGCTCCAAGAATTAAACTTCCAGAAGGTCCTACTTACAGTTTGTTCATTTATTGATGGTTGTACATTTCATAATGTTATCTTCTCTGTTTTGAATTTTGCACATTATTTTGCTCATTATTCTGCAGTGCTGCAGAGATGCTGAGATGTTTTTGGGCAATGAATGCAAAACTGTAAACAGCCATTACAGCATGTTGCTTAAAGCCTGGGCTTCCTTTACTGAGAGTCAAATAGTGGAGTGTGTGGGTGGAGGATAGCACAGGAGAAAGACAGGATGGAAACTCAAGAGTAGGGTGAGTGCTGATTAGTGCTGGGTGATATGACCTCCAAACAATATCACAAATAACTGAACATTTTACCTTGAAGACAATTCATGAATTATTATTTTAATGAATGATGGATTGCATTTTTCTATGCTGCAGGCTGCTCAGTTGCTCAGTTGACACTCAGCTGAAGCAGTGTCAGAGTTCTCCTCAATGTTGCTTTCCCACTGACTAGATGGTAACACATGGTACTTTGTTTTTAGGGGACAGTACATTACATGACAGAAAGACCCATTTTCAGCTATTGTCTTTTGTTTTTTTATATGAAAGGCTGTTTGTCTGTGGCAAAATGTCATTCCATGTTTCCTCTTGATCTTTCTGCATAAACTGAATAGATCCAGTGCATTTCTCCAGCACTTTTTCAAGGCTTTCAGAACCGATTTCAAATGGCTGATTGTGCTGACTGAACAATACATTGTTGCTTAATTGTTTTTGTGACATCCAGCATTCACATTCAGCCTTTATTGTTTGATTTGTGAATTCTGACCCATCTTGGATGTTTTTTGGTGTTTGTATAAATCAAGGAATTATTTAATCTCACAACTCCACACTTTGCAGGTAGTTATATGCTATTTTAGGCTTCATAACTCAGTATCAGATTAAACTACAGATATGATACACATCATAAAAAATTGCAAGGCTTACTCTGTCTAATGTGGCAGTGGTTTTGATCTTAGATCATTTCCAACTTAATTAAATCCCAGTTTAAATGACAAAGGACCCTTTCAGTACGTTTGCTGCTTTATCCAAATGTACATTCTCAACCTCCATACAGAAACTGACTGATTTGTCTCGAGATCTTTCCTTGAATATACAGATACTATGCCATGGGCAGTTGAATTGCCAGACTTATGAGATGGATTATTGCAGGACACCATTAGGACCCTTTACAACTCCATTCCGAGATGTCTGGCATGTTGTGTTCTACCCAACACCATACTGAGAGATGCAACTTCTGCATGTGTTGCTCAAAAAATCTTGTCCATATCTCGTCTATATTTTTAATAATTTATTGTTCCTAGTAACCTTTATCTTCCTTACCAATAGCACTGCAATCCCACAATTCCTTCTGAGTGCAGTTATTTGAGGAACTATTTTGATGAGTGTATTTCAGGGTGGTTTTTTTCTACCAATTTCCACTCTAGTGCTGACCAGAAGCTTTGCTGATTCTGAATGCAAGACATGCCTCTGTTATGCAACAGGTGCTGGCATGACGTGGAAGTCACACTTATCCCCAGCATAAAGGATAACAAAGTGGTTTGAGAGCCTCTGATACAGTGCATACAGAGAAAAGAAGTCTTAATATTGTTTCAGTTGTTTATTCAGGTCCGTTTTTAGATGCAAGAAAGACAAGATGTTCTTATTTGTCTTATTAGTATTCAGCAGTGTTGTCTGGATTCAGAATGGTCCTGAAGAAGATGCTTACTCTGATTTTAAAGTGCCTGGTTGGTCATGACCTGCTGTTGAATTGAGCTTTGCCACTGATTGCACACAAGCTAGACAGACCCTAATTTAAGCTCAGATAGGGACTGTATGGGGGCTCAGAAGGTTTGCGGAGGTCTCACTTATCTGTGGGCATCTAGAGGGATTGCTAGCTGGAATAAGAGAGAGAAATTGGTTCTTGCTGAGGCATTTCAGCCATCTGATAGGATTCACCTCATGCACAACCCACTGCTCTAGTATTCAGAGATAAAAATAGTCCTGGAACTTGGAAGGAATAAATGAAGTACATGTTACTGTGGCAGTGTATGAGGTTCAGGTGGATCTGCTGGGCTCCATCTGCCAGGCTTTTCATAACAACCCCGGGGCGGTCCCCGGCAGGAAGCATGCTCTTTATCAGAAAAACCTTTCCTGCAGACACCCTGCAGGTAATGCTGTACCCTCAACCATATACATTGTTTTCCCTATAGGTCTCCCCTACCAAGCAACGTCTGGCCTTGTGGACTAATAATTTGCAAATCCACCATGCATTGCTGCACTGCACTGGTTTCCACAAACCTGTTTGTTTTTTCTACCCTGCCAAAGGCTTTCTACACATCTTTGGCATTAATATGGCTGTAGATGAATAAGAAACATCACCCTGCTGTGCTTTTGGAGCACTCTTCTGTTGCTGAGTTCTGGCTTTGACACATTCAAGCAGCAGGGTATACACTAGCCTCTGCTGTGTATGGCATTAAAGGGGGTTTTGCACAGCCCCTCCAAATCTTGCACGTTTCCTCAAGACAGCCTAATGTTTGACTTTTCTTGACAAATTATTGCTTGTGGAATTAGGAAATTTTAGCTGCACCTCAGATTAATGGAGCTCAGTTTGCATTTTAGTGATGTGCAGAGTAATTATAGAGTTGGATGGGCATCCAGCTGAACTGGATAATTATTGTAATTGTGGTTCAGTTTTCTGGAGTTGGAGTCTCTCTGGGTTTTGAGGCCTGATGGATTCATAACAGTCAATAAAAGTAAAGGGAGAGGGAATTTGATATAGATTCTATGTTACTGTCATCAGAGCCTAAAGCTAAAGAAAATTTGGTTAGCAGAACATTATGTGAATAACCTGGAAGATTATTGGGCTTTTCACTAGGGATGCATCCAAGTGAACCTTTTTTTTCCTGCAGGTTTTCATTAAAGCAGCAATAATTACAATATTTTTAATTAAAACCAGTAATATTTCTGAGCAGGTAGGGAACAAAACAATTTAATACATAAAGGTTATCTGGTGTGACCATCCTGAAAGGTCAACCCTGGTTTGCTGATTTTCCTGCTCAGTCTAAACGTGGCAATTAATAGGTGAGTTGAATCAGGTGTGCTTGAGCAGGAAGATGGTAAAACTGTGCAGGAGTGTGGACCAGGACCAAACGTACTCATTTTAAAAACAGGTGCACAGGTAGGAGGTTTTTGGCCACACAAATTTATGTGCTTACAGAAACTAGCTCCCTGTATGGTCATACAATTCGACAGTCACAAGACAAGCCCTTTCAACATTGTCACCCCCCCCCCCCCCCACATAAAAAATAGAAAAACAAAAGGATGAAAGTATTGCCGAAAATCCAGGAGAGTAAATGTGAAACGCAAAGGAAAAGTAGTGTCAAAAAAGATTGGTTGATAACAGCCCATGTCTTGGGCTTTATATCAGTAATTGTCTAGGCAGTACTTCATTCCGTAAAACACAAAAACTGCCCCAAACTGGAGTGTACTGGAGTCTTACTTTATGTCCCAGTAAATTAGTACATCCTTCATCCAATTTTAAAAAAGTACAAAAAGGAAAGACTAATCAAATGAATATGTCAACTGCATATAGTCAGCCCTTCATTCAAACCTTTAGCTCGCACTGAATTGAACCAAAAAAAGGTCCGCTTTTCTCCCATCTGCTGTGCTAATGAAGAATCTGGGCTATACTTAACCCACATGAGACTTTTTAAATAGGCCAGTGTGAGAGTTATTGGATTTCCTCTTCAGAGAAGCACAGATGTGGTGGATCTGCTCTGGAAATCTGCAAGTAACAGTTTAAGCACTTCATCTGCCGAGCTGCCACAAACCATCTCCACGTGGTGGGGGTTGCGTAGCAACATCATGAATGCTCATTCTTGGTCATTTATTTACATTTGCATTAACATACAGCACCCCCACCCCTCCTCCTCGTATATATATACTCACTACAGACAAATGATGGGACAGTAGCTTCCTTTAGATTTTGTTTATAATTTAATTAAATTTTAATATACATTTTATGAGCTGAAATGGAGGAGGTTACATTGATTAGCCATAACATTAGCACCACCTTCCTAATAAAGTAGGTCCCCCTTCTCTATATTGCTACCAGAACAGATCTAATCATTCGAGCCGTGGACTTCACAAGTCCTGTAAATGTGTCCTGTGGTATCTGCTACCAAGACTAATGTTTTCAGCAGATCCTTCAGGTCCTGTAAGTTGTGATGTGGGACATCCATGAGCACCAGTTCAGCATCTGTTCCATTCCATAAAAATCCCACAAGGCCTGATGTCTTGGAGATGCGCTGACCCAGCCCTATCACAATTTGGACTTTGCTTGTAGCACAGCTTCAAGAAATTAATGCAAAAGTTCTAGCTGGAGACTCAAATGCCACACCCCTTTCCTCAACCAATCACCTGCCTCCATCTGTCTTTATTCACTAGCCTCTTTTGCTGCTTTCCAGATGTTTTGTTTTCCCCTCCTTCCTCCCTGGTGCCACCAGTTTGGTCCCATTGGTCACGCTTGCCTTGCATACTCGGCAGGAACTGCAAGGGCCAAGATGTTTCAAGACCTGGTGAAATGATGGGGTCAACACCAAAGATTTTAACCTAGAAATGCAACCCTTCAAATTGCAGAACTTATACCTTATGAGCTATCTATCTGACATATAGATAGATAGATAGATAGATAGATAGATAGATAGATAGATAGATAGATAGATAGATAGATAGATAGATAGATAGATAGATCGATCGATCCTTTATTGATCCCTTTGGGATACTTGTACACTCCCCAGTCTTCTAGTACAACTGATTGTTCACTTGTTGTCTCATGTATCCACCCATTGACAGATGCCACTGTAGATGAAGATAATCAGTGTTTTTCACTTCAGCTGATCCTAATGTTATGGCTCATCTGTGTAGATGTGTACATCTGAACATGATTTTTCTTAGCTAAATGGGACTTGATGGCCTTGTTTTGTAGTGTGTGTGAAATGACAGTAGTTTGGGCAAAGTTTGGGCATAGTTTAAGTTTACTTGAACTAAGTCAATGACAAAGTAACTGACGTCTCTGCATTGCACTTGATTTATAGGAGGTTGGTCTGATCAAAGGGTGTTTAGGTTTTTCTACTTTGCCCCCACCGTTTGTGTCAGAGCTACAAGCTTAACTTGGCTAATGAGAAGTGAAAGCTACCATGGCTGCAATTTGCATGATGCAAATGACATGCCACACTCAGTTTTCACAGTTGTAATGCAAAGAATCCCATAAGGACATGTCCATATGGTGGCTGAAGCTGAATTTAGCAGAGCTGTCATTTTTTTTCTTTAAGTGAATGTTCCGCCACTGCATCTTTGAAGCCATAATCTGATAAGAGCTGGGGCCATGGTATAGTTCTCTACTCTAACCGAGTTACAAAGAACCTATTGTAACTGTGATATCAGTCACGTGTTCTAGAGATTGATGTTCTACAGATTCATATTCCCTGAAATAATGGGGGACGCTCTGTTGATGATGACAAATAAGTCGCAGTCTGCAAACACTGGGCGTGAAACTGAAATGTGAATCAATAACATTGCCACAGCGCTTATGACTGTCACTGATGCTGATGTATTAGAGTCAGGGTAGGACTAGACTGCACTCTGAGCAAGCTCGATTTACCTTGTAGGTCTACTTTGGTAAAATTATTTTTAAACAACTTTATGTAGCATTTTCACCTTACAGTAACTGACTTATACAGAGAGAGTAGTGTCTCTGTTGTTGCTATTCTGGGCTTGTCGTGTCTGGAACTGCACCATGTATCTTTGGTAAAATGAGCAGGAAAGCTGCACTCATTACAAGATAACTACATACAACAAAAAGGAGTTGTTGTCAGTTTAGCGCTGCGTCTAGGCAAACATTATCCAGCAGAAACAATGGCAGTTGGAAACCTTGAGACAAAATATGTGTACTGCACATATTGCTGAGATGTTAGTGTCCCTTGTATCACTACTAGTATGTGATGGCTTCCCAGATTTTCATGAAAACAGCTGGGGCGGTGTGTCACTCCTCAGGATCTAAACATTATTCCCTCTTGTGCTAAGAGATCACACCTGTAATCATTTACATATCTGTTAGAGACATAACTGCATGCTGAGTTTTGCTGCAATTCTAAGTGCATTTCCACCACATCACCACCACCACCACCACTTTTTTCCCTTTATATGTCTCTCAGCCTGTTCAAACATACATGTGTATACCTTGTCCTTTAGGAGTGGCTCAAAGAACGAATTCTCCTTCCCAATTGTAGGGAAAGTCCAGGAACAAGAAATGCCATTTCTCACATATGTACTCTATGCACTATATTAGTTCACTGTTTTTATCAGTCTAGCCATGTTTTTCCATGGTCTTACATAGAGCAAGTAAAAGAAGCAGAAGCATTATTTGCAAGTTTCCACAATGTCTGTGTCCTAGAGACTTAAAGTTTCACCAAGACACTGTCTTGTTTTTCTCTACCAGTGTTTGGATAGTCTGCTCACCTTGGCCCATGACCTTGTGGGCCCTTGGGTCCTTGTGGAACCCACATAGTACAGACTTCTTTCTCGGCATATGTTTTTTTCCAAGTGTGTTCTTTGAAAGGGAATCAACCACAACCAGTCTTTAACTGTGTTCTGTCATAGCAGTACCCTGAGGTACTGAAGAGCCAGTCAGAAGCTAAATTTAATGGGCAGTTTACATAACAACAAGTTCTCTTGGGGCTTTTCTTGTTTTCTGTTCAGATTGTTCAGCATTACATTATAATTTTCAATTCAGTGCTCAATGAGAGTCAGAAATGTCCAGACAAAGACTTGTATTTCCTTGCAATTTTTCTTCTTAAAACAGAAGCTTTCCATCCATCCATCCATCCATCCATCCATCCATCCATCCATCCATCCATCCATCCATCCATCCATCCATCCATGTTCTGAACCACTTATTCCTGAATAGGGTCACGGGTGAGCTGGTGCCCAGCCGGCAACTCTGAGCGCAAGGGCGGGAACAACCCTAGACAGGGCGCTAATCTATCGTAGGGTGCACACACACACACTAAGGGCCACTTTAGAGTCACCAATTCACCTATCATGCATGTCTTTGGGGGAAACCGGAGTACCCGGAGGAAACCCATGTGAACACGGGGAGAACATGCAAACTCCACACAGAAACTCCCCAGGTCGCCCCACCCAGGGATCAAACCCAGGTCTTTCTTGCTGTGAGGCAACAGTGCTATCCACTGTTTTATCGAGTCCAGAGTCTACACAGCAATTACCAGGAGATTGCTCTCAAGCTTTATGGAGATGCTGATTTTTGTTTTCAAGCAGCACCTACCTACAGTCTCAAAAATGGTACTAAATGGGTTGCTGACCATGATATGCATGATATGCCGGACAGCTCTCTGAACCTGAACCCCATAGAGAGTATATTGAGTACTGTCAAGAGGAAGATGAGGCACACATGACCCAGCAATACAGACAAGGTCAAGGCCAGTATTAAAGCAACATGGGCTTCAGAAACATGTCAACAGGGCCACAAACTGATTGCCTTTGTAGGACTGGATAGAGAGTGGATGGAAGGGAAATTTATAATGTTAATTGCAGGTACTGGTAAAGTCCAGTGGCCAGTGATTTTTTTAGTGATATATTTATCTTGTAGCTGATTTATCTTGTAGTGTTGAGGTAAAAGTAAAAGGTGAGAAAATATTATACAGAACCTTACTTGCTTTCTACCACGCAGGCTGAGTCATGTTGATGATCAGATTACTGAAGCATGGGTAAATGTTAATAGTGCTGTCTGTAAAAGGCAAATCTTTGATACTTAACGCTTGAGCAGTTGTTTGTTCAATGTCTAGCCAGTATGACAGGTTGCTATTTTCCTGTGTTGGATATACAGGATTTTATTAGATAACAAATAGTTATAACATTTTATAGTATTGAGGCTTCTGAATGATTAGTGATCCCCACATTCCCACACCAGCTTTTGTTAGCTCTTGGCTTGCACAGTAAAGTAATGGAATTTCAAAGTAGTTTCCAGCCATGGCTTATGAAGCTATGGCTTGGTTTGCCTTTTTGTTTTTAAAAGGTTCCCTATGATTACTGGGCAAAATATAGATCTTAACTCTTGTGTTCATTCAATCCCACACCTCACTGAGGGCCCATATAACAAGGATCTCTACAGATATTAGAGGAAAATAGAAGGGCCCTGAGTATGGAATTAGGGTTTCTTGAAGGGAACCAGAGAGGCTTATTGGAAAGGCTTAGTTGTGTTTGTCTTGTAACTCTTGCATTTAGACATGTCACTCAGACAAAACTTTGCTGTTGTTCATAAAAAAGTGTATAATTATGATATAAGAAGATCAGACTCAAAAGTGAATCCTCACATTCTCACAAATACCCAAAGGTTACAGTGGTGCTTGAACATGATCTATATTTCTGCATTAATTTATTTAAAACATCAGATTTTCACTCAAAATACCTGCAAATAAAGTAAAATATCAGTACATCTGTACATCTGAGCTGAATCTCAAGAGAATGTTGGTCATGCAGCCAGTCAATGATCCTAAGCACACAAATTGTTTAGCAATGACTGGTTAAAGAAGAATAAAGTAGGACTGGGTGATATGGACAAAAAATCATACTGATGTATTTTAGCTGAATAGCATATATGATGTTAAAAACCAATGGGAAAGAAATAAGGATGCCCCATGAAATCATTTATCTCTTTAACAATATTTAAATTTGATCTTAATTTCTTCTTTACACATACTAAGTTGTCTTCATTCTAGTACACAGTCTAATGCCTCTTCCATGGTGTTTAAGTGAGAATGTGGATGTGGGGGGGAGTGGTGTTCTGAGAGCAGGGGGTGGATCAGAGCGAGGGAGCAGAAAAAAAGTTTTTTCTCAAGATTGAAACCAAACTTTATTTAAACATTTTAAAAATGTATATGAATAAAATAACCCAGCCCTAGAATAAGGTTAAAGTTTTGGAATTGCCAAATCAAAGTCCAATAGACATATAAGGAAGGACCCTGAAGCAATTGGTCATAGGAGGAAAACCACCAGTATAACAGAGTTAAAGCTGTTTTATATGTAGAAATGGGATAAATTTAGTGCAAGCTAATTAACAGATACCAGAAACATTTATTTTCAGTTATTGTCGTACAACAAGGTCACACCAGATACTGAAAGCAAAGGTTCACATACTTCAGCCACTCACAGATACGTTGGATCATTTTCCACAATAAATAAATGACTGAGGTGTAATATTATTTTTCAGTTCAATTCAGTTCAACTTCAGTTGTTGTGGACTTAGTGAGGTTCTTCAAAAATGAAGAAAATGTCAAGCACCATTGTAGATTGAATATTGTTGCTGTCCAATGAAAAACATGTATCTCCAAAATGGTGACTTTTCAGGGGAAGGCAAAATGGCAGTTAATATAAAATAAGAGTAATTTATATTAACTTTAGAGCTGATAACTAACAGAGATCAAAGCAATTTTAACTAAAACTAAATTTAGGTTTTCAATATATGTATAATACTTTTAAAATGTACATATAAGTTCATATTCAGCTGATATTGTCAACATTAGAAATGATCCACCCTTTAGAATTAAGATTGTCATAATCAAGCATTAGTGGCATTAGTCATGTCACTTTGAAACTTCCATCTGTGTTGGTGGCCAGTGTTTGGCATGTGGTGTTAGTTATGTGTAGGAGTTGTAAAATGCCATTTGAACTTGTCTGTGGAACTGAGCCAAGCCTTTTGCTTCTTCAGCATGGGTTTTTCATTTAATTGGTTGGGCCCACTGTGGTAGACCTCTTGCTTAAAGCTCAAGTGTCAATTAGATGGTCTTTGCCAAAAGCAGGCTTCTCTAATATGCAGACTGAATCCAAAGGCAGGAAAAATGTGTTATTTTCAAATGAAAGCTAACCTAAGATGAGGCTTCACTGCTTCCAAGAGAACGGAGGTATTAGCGAGGATCCACAGACTCAAGCTAGCGGAAAATGCTTCTGATGCCAATTATTGCAGCGATCTGGAGCTAGCACAATATTGGAAGAAGGGGTACAAATTGCCATTAACTGCTGGGTAGCAACATGGAGTCATGCTCAATATGTTGCATTCTGATTCCCACTTGTTTCAGTGAAAGGTTTTACTTTTGCTGCTTCAAAACACATGAAGTATCGTTACTAAATGGGCTGTTGTTGAAAAGAACCCAGGTGTTGGGCACACTGCATACCAATAAGCTTCATGCAAATGATCATAAAACAAATAACCTTGGGATGCCATTGCAATAATATACAGTTGGTCTGATTATGCACATAAATCAAAATTTATTGTCAAGCAGTATTCTGTCATTATGGACATTATCGTAAGATAGATTGTTTATTATGGAAACAGTGCCCATTTAATATCATTGTTTATTCTGGGTGTGCAGAGAAGCCAGAGCTTATTGCAAATTCAAGGATGACATTAGTCTTCTGATTCTGTTGCTAATAGTTATAAGTTTCCAGATTAATTGATGAAATACCCTTGATTATATGATTATATTCATGTCAAAAAATGAGTTATGAGTAAAGGGACTCATTAGTTATTAGAAGGACCCATCAAAGTAATGTTTCATCTTTAAATGAATTTGAATTTGTTTCATATCCCATTTGCTTTTCATCTTTGTGTCCATTGACCCCTTCAAAGATGCGCCACTTATTACACTGTGCTGGCAGATTAATGCGGGTCATAACATTTCACTTTGTCATTTTGATGTGCTTTGCAGAATCTCTCACAAAGATCATTTCTTTTAAAGACCAGAAGTGAAGAAGCATTTTTTGTTCCGATTTTGGATAGAGATGGGTCTGATGCTATCCTATATCTGTTTTGATATTGATACCATTCACTCATCAGAAATGAGACGGGCAGATGTCCGCAGCTGGTGCTGGATCATGTACCCGTCATAAACATCACATAACATGATGTTTTCACATGATTTCTGTTTAATTTTTGCTCTTATGATCACATCTGCTATGTGAACTATTTCAGCCTCATTATGCAACTAGCAAACACAATATCAACAATAACAATGATAATATTAAAGTTAAAAGAGCACTTGTGTCAGAATATTTGTAGGTATCAGATTTGGATTAGAACTACAAAGAAAATGTGGATCAAAAATATGGAGTTACTTTTATTACATATTACCTGAAGTTGGTGGACAATTTTTTTAAAGCTTACTTTTTATCCTGTCAGAACAGTGGGATCTGAAGACAGACTTCAACACTGCTTTCTAGTGGTTGGGTGTAAACACAACACAAAATGGTCCACTGTCTGAGAGCAATCTTTACATGTTAATTTAAGAATGTCAGTTTGATTTTGTTCATTAAAAATATCTAATATCATGATACCACTTTCAGTAAAACCTAATATGACAATACCTAAACAGTATCATGATCAATAACATTTGACCTCAACTATTGTAAATTAATATTTTAATGAATACCAGAAATGGCAGTTTTCTTTGGAACAAGCTGCTGAAGTTGCTCAGTTGGCTCAGTGTTTGGGTTCTTCATGTTGTTTCCATATCTCAGACTGGGCAGGTCAGAGTCATATGATTACACACACTGTATGTTCAAAATGTCTTGTTTTGATTAATTGCCCAGCCCTGTGTAGAAGAGAGCATTTGTCAGGATCATAAATGAGTTGCATCCTTGTGAACTGCCATGCTGTGCCACAGGGTCACATTTGCTTTTTGCTGTTTATTATTGCTGCTATAAGACAGGACTGAGTGAGTCAGCTCCAGCTCCCTATTTCTTAGCAGATCAGATAATGTGCAAATGGAGCCACTGGGATTTGCATTGTTGGCTACACTTCAGCTCCTGCAGATCAGGAGGAAATAAGGTTGTTATTGAACTCTAAAGCCATGTGCAAAAGTTAAATGCATGAAAACAAAACCATCCACTGTGGTTAGAATCAGCATTTAGGGGGGTTTATGCGGAAAATATGGAAGATCGTTTGTGATTAAAGATGATAAAAGGCATCGTATGTCTAAAACTTCTTTTTTTCACAAATAATTTTAGAGCTTAATTTAAAATGAACCTAGTAATGAATGTTCACTGGCCTAAAGCACCTTTTCAGAAGTGTGTGTGTGTGTGTGTGTGTGTGTGTGTGTGTGTGTGTGTGTGCACCCTCTAATGAGAAAACTGATAACAGATCAAAGCTCCCTAAAAACTGGGGGGAAGAAACTCTGAGGAACCCATTCTCCTCTGGGCTGAAATGGATAGTGTGGTCACAATTCAAGATGGACAAGGAATAAAGAATGATCACTATTACTAATGAGCCATAAATTAACATAATGACATTCCGTAACTAGTTTGCTGGATTCAAAATCCATACATTCACTTACTTCCCAAAATTCATAGCAGTATGTAAATTGAAAGTCTAAGTCTATCCAAATATATACATATATGGCATTTAGCAGACGCCCTTATCCAGAGCGACTTACAAAAGTGCTTTGCTGTTCAGAGTTGCTCAGAATATTCTTAGCTAGTAGACAAGGCTAGAATCTAGATATTCCTCACGCTTGAAACAAATGTCTTTATGGAGTTAAATACTCCTGAAACAGATGAGTCTTCGGTCTGCGTTTAAAGACAGTGAGGGACTCCTCCATTTTGGTGCCATGCGATGTCCTTGTGTTTTGAGGGATGGTGAAGCTTGAAGGGGTCTTGGTACAGCTTGAGTTTTGACCATTGAGATATATATATATATATATATATATATATATATGTGTGTGTGTGTGTGTGTGTGTGTGTGTGTGTGTGTGTGTGTGTGTGTGTGTAAAAACATTAAAATAGAAAGAATAAATGAAATGATAAATTCAATTAAAATCAATCATAGGATGTCTGAAGGTGTCCAGAAACTAAAAGTTTAAAATGGTTAAGTGACCCCAGTGAGCTGAGTTTTAGAGACTCCTGTAGTGAGTTCCAGCTCGCTGGTGCATTATAGCTAACAGCAGATTCTCCCAGTTCACTGAAAACTCTCGGTACGTGACAGGTGATCCAGCCACTGGAGTGCTGCCAGTGAGGACCAACCAACCTTTTCAGTCTGCAGTGGTGAGTTCTGTAAGTGGAAATGGATAGATTACCTTGTAGCTCCAGTACAAAATTTTGATTGGCACTCTGTCCTGGGTAATTCCCCCTGGTTCTTGTTGTAGTCCTCCAAGTGGATGGTTCCACTGTGTGGGTTTGGCTGCTGCTTGTGATTGTTGAGTGTGATTATGTAAAGTATTCTTGGGTATTTAGAGCAATGCTATATAAGTGTAACTTCATTCATTCATTCACAACCTCTGACTACGTTTGGGCTAAGGGGAAAATTGTGAGCTATTCTTTGTAATGGAATGTTCAAGTTACCTAGAGGCAGGAAAAGTGAGGATGTTAAGTTCCATGATTGACAGTGACCAGCAGCACGAGTGGATTCGTTCCAGAGGCTAAGCCAACTTGAGGCCCAAGATGACACTGAGGACTGGAGCGTGACGGCTGACCACAAGTTTGGAATGAGTGTTATGGCAGCCAGAAGCTCATTGAAGTGTGTAAAACCTATCGGTTGGTGTCAGCTCACCCTCCCAGCGTGGAGACCACAAATGCAGGTCAGCGCTCACACTCATAGCCAAGCAGCCACAGACCAGGTGGAGTTCTGACATGGGAGCATGTTTGTGTTGACTGACTGCCCTTTGGGAGGATGTCCTGTCGTTTTTTATTTTCAACATATTAATGGAGTTTGCATTGGTGTGTAGTTTTGAACATTTGGCAGACCTGAAGACAGTGCTGTCTGGATATGTGTTTTGCACAAATTAGGAAAATCCATTAACAATAAAAATACAAAATACAGTAGCTGAAAGTTATTTAGTGGTAAAGTGTTACCGCATCCTCATTTACCAACTTATAAGGTTATTTTGCCCGGACGCCAATCAGCATGTTAACCAGCTGGTTGACTTGCCCAGTCAAGGTAATTTTAGGCAAGGATTGTTACAGAACAGTAAATACAGAACACTGCAATACAGTAAATCAAAAGAAGAACTACGATGTAATGCTCAAATGCATTTTGTAAAAATAATCTGCATAATATTTATTGAAAAAGTTATTTATTGTAATATAGTAGGACTAGAATAGAAATTAACAGTGTAATGAATTAATTAATTGTACTGTGCTACAGCAAAATGGACAGACATGTTTATCTCTTCACCTCAGATCACCTTAGATCAGTAATGGCATGTTAACCTGTTAACTCTTAAGAAATAAATATGTTGAGGCAAGTTTCAACTATTCTGTTGCATTCAGTACACAGACTGTAACCTTTTTTAAAAACACTGAAAACAAATTTATTTGTTTTGCCCTCCAAAATATGCTGTAGTTTGCACTTTAAATGATTAATAATAGTCAGAGCCCCACAGGACCACCACAGACCTGCAGTAATACTGATTTGGTGGTGCTGTGTTAGTGTGGGTTTCACTGGTATGAGGCAGTAGAGTTGCTGGAGTGTTCGACTGAGAATAGTCAACCAACCAGAAATATCCGAGGAAGAACTACAGGATGACCAACATAAATTGCAGAAACAGATGAGATGTCTGTGACTTTACATCTACAAGATAGGAAGTGGATAATAGAGTGGACGGTGAATGGACGCAGTGCTTTAAAACTCCAGCAGCACTGCCATGTCTGATCTACTTATACCAGTGCAACACACACTAACACTTCATCACCATGTTAGTGTCACGGCAGTGCAGAGAATGTCCCACCACCCACACAGTACCTGTTCTAAGAAATGTTGCCACTGTGTATGAAAAGTGTTACATAGGGTTTCATAGGGGGAGATTCTCAATGTATGATCACCATCTCAGAAAATATCACATTTTACAGTATTATGGTGTATTTCTTGCTTCGTCCTTCAGTTACAAGAGCAAGAGTTAGTGAGGTCAGGGTCTTGGATAATCACCACCCCACCTCATACCCAACACATCCAAAAAAGTACTGGATGGAGTACCATCATTCCAGAGAACACAGTTCTACTGCTTCTCAACTCAATACTGTTTCTTTTTTTAAAACCAATCCTGCTCATGCCTGGCTTTAGGTATGGTGCCAAATAGGTTCGTATTGATCAAAGATTCAAATAGTGGGGGACTAGACAAGCTGTGTCAGTTTGGGTACAACAAAGTAGCTGAATGCTTTCATTAGAAGGGATGTCCACAAACATTTGTATACATATGCAAAATCTCTCCTTACTGGAGAGACATACATAAATTCAAAACACTTTTGTATCCAGCTAATCATTATTTTAATTATAGATTAATGTTTTGGAGACAGGTCAAATAATTTGCAAAAAATTTGCAATTGGCATTGTTGAACCACAGGTAGATGCACAACTTCAGAGACCTGGGGTTATGGGTTCGAACCCCACTCAGGTCACTGTCTGTGTGGAGTTTGGTGT
This sequence comes from Acestrorhynchus altus, assembly GCA_034509495.1. Classification (NCBI taxonomy): domain Eukaryota; kingdom Metazoa; phylum Chordata; class Actinopteri; order Characiformes; family Acestrorhynchidae; genus Acestrorhynchus; species Acestrorhynchus altus. Next base: position 13,958,969 of record CM067510.1, on the reverse strand, counting down.
GTTCTTCCTGTGTCTATGCTGGTGTCCTCCCACCTCCTGGTGAATTGTCCATGCTAAATGCACCAAGTTGTGAGTTAGTGTGGTACCCTGCGATGGACTGGTGCCCTGTCTAGGAGGTATTCCTGTCTTGTATCCATTGATTCCAGGTAGACCCTTGATCCACTGTGACCCTATTTAGGATGAAGCAAATTAGATAATGACTGACTAACTGACAATTTACAATTCAGTGCAGTTTTCTACACACAGTCACCACCTTGTATGCCGTGAGGTCCAGATTTCCTCCAGATGCACTAAGAAAGTCATTGTTAAGATGGTAAAATAAGAAACGCTGACTTGCCTGGGCAGTGCAGCACTAATAGTGGAGTTCTGTAATTATGTACTATTAATGTAGAACACTTTACTGAATTACTTTGTATTTGTAAGTTAATTTTAAAGCTGTACATTTTTGTTCAAGCAGGGGTAAAAGGTATCATTAGCATAGTTCTGTTGATAGGCTCACATACATATGTCTTTATTTATATATAAATTCACCCACCATGTCACACTGATTTTTACATGTTTTGAACAGTAGACAGCACGTTTGACCTCTGGGCCAATCTTAATTCTCTACAGGTCACCAGAGAAAAACTTGTGGCTAGGTTTTAATATTCATTGGGCCATCATTTAGCAAAACACACAGGTGTGAAGCAGCACGCCTATAGTTAATTGGTTAATTTTATAGCATGGGGTGCATTTAGCAAAGTATTTTTTTATTGTGAGATGCAGTGTTATGTTTAAAATAAATCATTTGTGGCCTTCGGGGAAGCCAGTCCATGACATTTGAAAAGTTTAGTTTCCACTATCAGTAATATTGATAAATAAAAAATAAATAAATAACCATATTTTATACATTATTTTACATTTTCACAACTTCATTTTTTATACAGTCTTGTGACACTTAAATCTGCACCACCCTCTCCAGAGTTTTCCTCTCGAGCGGTTTATGTACCAGGTGGGAATCAATTAGCCCATGAGTGAACACAGTGTTTTGAGAATTCCATCATCACTGTTGTGTATACACTAACACACCACCATCATGTCAGTGAGAACAGGGTGAAAGGAGGCCAATAAAGTATGTAGAGATGCAGATGGATGACGTTCTGAAATTATAGGACTACAAAAGGCTCCTGTATGATCAGTGGAGTTTACTAAAATGTGTATGAAGTGGAGATACAAGGAAGTGGTTGTCTTTCTTGTCTTGTCTTTTCTTGGCTTGACGTTCCTGTATGTTTCACATTTTTATTACAAATGTTCAGTTAGCAAATTATGTCCAGATAATACGTTAAGCTGAAATTGAGGCCACATTTTGATTCATTCTTAATTGTTACAAAAATAAAATCCTTGTTTTTTTGAGACCTATTTTTTTGTACAAGGGTCGTAGACCATTTTAGGGGAATTTGAAATGAGAATAGGTTTTGGTGTCTAATGTTTCACAATGTTTACACATTTTCCTGCCTTTCATCTTTCTGTCCAAAGCAAAGCCTTCACTACTTTTGACCTGGCATTGAATCCTATATTTCAGCCTTGCAGTGAAATTTAGTTTGAAAAGGACTGCTCCACTGCAAGTGTGCTTTTTCAAGTGATTATACTGTTAATCATAAGACATCTCTTGGCTGAGATCCATAGCCATGGCTATGTTCCACCATGGGTGCTGGTTCACGCCTTCCCCATTCCCCTTAAAGTGCTGTCGCTTCTGCATGGATAAAAGCAGCAGGGTTATTTATGTGGAATTGTGTGCATCCATGCATGTGTACTTTGACAGTGAGGCTCATATAGTGTGGTCCCTTGGGAGGTGAAATGGAGTGGGGGTTTCACACAGTGAGAGAGAGGGACCTCTCGATCGACCTGCACTGCTGCTCTCTGAACTCGATGCAAGTGTGTTTAAAGTCATAGACCCTGCAGGGCATTGATACAGGGGGCCCACAGGAGGTGTAAGGTGAACACTGTTACATACTGTTGTACAGTCATTGACAAAATCTTTCCAACCATGTCCCCCTGTTCCATTGATTACCGTGTTCCAAAGTAGATTACTTTGCTTGTTTAAATGGATGTAATAAGAGTGTATTCTACCTCAGCATCTGCATTTAAAAATGCATGTTAGAGGGCTGATAATTCAGTTGTTGTTGTTCATATATGTCAGCATTATTGCGATTTAAAAAAAATGTTTATTTATATAGTGATAAATCAGTTTCATTGTAGGTTTAAAAGCAAATGATTTTATTTAATAAAACTTAAACCCAGCTTATTTATTCATTTATTTATTTCTAAATCAGCATCATTACAGATATTTATTAAAACTTTAAAAAAATGGTTCATTTATTTATTGATAAAACAGCATAGATGGACAGAGGGAAAGTCACATATTACAGGACCAGGAAGAGCACAGAGCTCAAGATTTTAAAATACAGTAAACTAAATGAGTTGTTAAGTCTTATGAGTATTAAATAAATAATATGTAAATGCATAAACATTATGTAGGTAACGATAGTAACAATACAGTACAAATGAAGACTCAGTAAGCCTGTCTGTTGTGTACATGTACTGGTAAAGTGTCTCTGCAAAAGCTATAAATAGAAGATCTGAATATAGTCTCAGAGATATAAATAGAAGAGTAGTGATGGCCATCAATTCAGTGAGTCTTGTCAGTTATGTACATGTGTCGATACTGTCAAACTGGATCATTACAGATCATTTAAAAGTGTATTTATTTTTTTATAAATCAGCATTAAATTCACTTTTAATAACTAAAACAAAAAAAATCTAAACTAACATCATTGCAGTTTTTATGCTTAATATTTTTTTAAAACACTGAATTATTTTGCTTTTTTTTCAAATAAAATATAATAAATATAAATCCAAATTTCCAAAAATAATTACACATTGTACATTTCAGCTATTCTGCAATATTGTCATTCAGACGTTTGTATATATAAGGAATTGGAGATTGAGGGCCCAGAGGGGGTCAATGGTCAAATATGGTTTAATGGTCTGCATTCCAGGTCATGCTCCTTGCCATCAGCAGCCACAATAACTAGTGCAATGCTGCATGGCAATGCCAGCATAGATGTCTATTACTTGTTAGCCCACAAATCCATGGGATTAGATCTGATTTTACAGCCAGGTCTAGAAGAAGTCAAACTCCTCAAAGGCTTTACACATGTAACAGAGAAAGTTGTGTGTGGTGTAGTAGTTTCATCTGCTCCCAACTACATGTTATCAAGATGGCACGATGTGACTTAATATTAATTTTGCAGCAAATTGTTCACATACCTTTGATGGGGCTAATGTTTTTGGCTTTAGTTCATCAAGCATAAGGGATCCATTTGTCCTCCTCATTTAACCCAACAGTGAAACACATATACACACTAGTGAATTCACACACTAGGAGCCGAAAGAACACCCTAGGAACACACTGGGGAGTTGCTTAAGGGCACATCAGTCATGTCTTGTGCTTTCAGGGAATGAAAGCGGCAACCTTCCAGTCTCAAGGCTGGTTCCCTAACCACCAGGCCATGGCCCATATATATTACAGGCTGTGGTTTCTGGCCTAGCTACATGGCAATATACTAAACTGCACTGCACTTTTGACCTGTCATCAACTATCCTACTACCATTTCTACTACTACTACTACTACTACTACTACTACTACTACTACTACTACTACTACTACTAATAATAATAATAATAATAATAATAATAATAATAATCAAATAGCATTTTTAAGTTCAAAACTCTGGATGATGAGTTTCCAAAAATATTTCCAAGTTGTGAGGTAATTTTTATAGTCTGTACAAGCTACAAGCCAAAAAATAGCCTAGAATCTTCTAAAAATATCAATATATTATTTTTCTTTAAAAAGAGAAAGTGTGCTCTGGAAATACTCCCAAACTGTGAGACTTGTCTTTCATTGAAAATTGTACTTTAATATATGTAAAAGCTATCATGTCCCCAGTAGTGTGCTGGAGTAAAAAAACCTAATTTGCTCATGTGTTCGTTTACACATTGCCTCATATAATTTTCAACCATATTCCAGAGTGAACAATTAAATGGATGCCTATCACTATATGTCTTTTGTCAAAATACACACACATTAGGCTGCCTCATAGCAGATAGACAGTGGACTAGATAATCATATCTGCATGATAAAAACCTGCCTGTATTGTGCTCAGTCCTGTTCCTTCTATCATCCCGTCAGCCCTTGGAGATAAAGCTGTCAGACGATGACTGAAATCTAATAAATGTGTTAGACACACTGGGTGATAGAAGGTGGTGGGGGTGGACAGTTTGATTGATCGCTTCACTCTGTACGCTAATAACCCACATTTATAAACAGGTGTTTTGTTTGCAGTTTGGAAGAGAAGAGTTCTGCTGGGTTACGGAGGTTCAGGCTGCATAGTTCGGTGATTAGGCTTGAGAGAAATGAGTGAGCCAGCGGCGCTGGAGAACCCAACAAAATCCACCTATCACAGTCGTACTATAATACAGACCCGAGAGCTCAGAGACACCAAGCTGATGAGCACCAACAGAGGCTGACTGATGATTGCCTACTTTCTGCACTTTTTGGACAATACACACAAGTCTTCATAGTAGGAGCTGGCAGTGGTCTGTAAAACTGTAAACGGTGACATACTAAATAAGCTTTAAATAATTACCTTTGACAATTGAGAGACCATGGTTGTTAATGACAGATGGTGCAAAGCAAAAAATACCTGTAAGAAAATGTTTATTTAATGTTATCTTTTTTTTTTCTTCCTAAATTGCAGGTGCCAATTACCCATTACCCACTGTTACATCCAAAGACTTTCCTCCATCACATACAATGCTTTCGATATACTGATACATGTGAAGCCACTGCCTCTTTTCAAATCCCCATTGCATCATTGCTGGGCAGAGGAAAGTGCCAGATCCCCAGTTCCAAATACAGCAGCAACAGACACCTGTGCCAGCCATCATCACACTGGTGATGGGGGGAATGGCCAATTTTGCTCTTTCAGATTCTGGTTACTGATGGCAAGCAGCATGAGCCAGGATTCGAAAATGTAATTCTCAGATCATAGTCTTGCACATTAGACCACTGAGCCACTCTGAGCCTTAAATGTTTTATTATTAAAAAGTGAAATAGTTAGCACATACACATAGCAGCTGTAACATTAGCACTACTAATGATATTCCAGTTGAAGTGAAAAAACATTGACTATCTTTATCTACAGTGGCATCTGTCAATGGGTGGCTATATTAGGCAGAAAGTAAACAGTACATTTTTGGAGATGTGGTACAAGATGGAAAAATGGTAATAATGGGAAAATGGGAATAAGGTTCTGCAACACTGTCAAAGGCCTTATGAGTGGTTTTATTTTTATTAGTATTTTTTATTTGTCTTGCATGTATATACACACAATAGCAATATGGCACTAAATTGATTGGTATTGACAATTAATGACTAACATAACAAAATATGTTTACAAGGGCTGCATCATGTACTGTTTCAGCATGTGTCCATGTGCAAGCTTCACACTGCAAGAGGTGCATTGTCATGTAGGTCTTATTTTACACACCTGATACATATTCTTTTGCTCCAATATCATTTTACTTCAGTCTTTGACACCTGGAGAATATAATTGATGTTATGATGTTAGATTTTGTATTTGTTAATATCATAATATATATTCCAGAAAACATATATCCAATGTCCGTTTTGCCCAGTGTTGTGCAGCTCTAGTAGAAATATACATACATATGTATAGAGTTGTAGTTGGTAGTTGTAGAAGCAGAAATGGCACTTTTGTACTTCATTTTTAAAAATGAAATTACATGAAAATATAAATTAGCCAGTGTTTACAGTTTATAAAATGTAAAAAAAACCGAGTTTGTTTAATTTAGTCAGTATTGTGTTCAACATACCACTCTGCAGCGTGAACCGTACTGAGGACCAGTGGTGTTGGAGAGTCTGCTCCTGCAGAGAGGCATAGAGTGGGCTAGTGGGTACTGGGTCAGGTTTATTGTAGCCTTTGTGAATTAACTCTGCTGATAGCATCACGTCATCAAAACGGATATGCTTTTGGCATTTTCTGCCTTATATGTGACCTCTTAATGGGTCATCAGAGTTAACAGGGAATGCGTGGCTGTGGTGTGTGCTGTCCAAGCTGATTTCTGTCAGGAAGTAACCTGTCTGATGATTATTGAGAACCTCCACAGCCATTAGGAACCTAGCTGATGCAGTCAAACCTGGCTTAAATGTCACTGGTCTGCTTTTTCTCCTCGGACCAAACAAACCTGGTGTTGTCAGATTAATGGTTTGAAATGGCACAGAGACCACAATGCAAACATCACCTTGTGTTTCCTAAATGGTGGCAAGCTAAGCCTTTAAAATTAACAAGTCAACCAGTTAAAATTAGCCACACATTTTAAAATTAGACTGTGGTCCCTCTGTTTCTTTGCATACTTCCTAGCCTTCTTTCCCTCTGTTCTTCAATGGTCAGGAACCCACAGAACCACCAAAGAGCGATTATTATTTGAGTGGTGGGTCATTCTTAGCACTGAAGCGACATTGACATGGTGGTAGTGTGTGTTTCCCTGGTACAGGTGGATAAGACACAACAGTGCTGCTGGAGTTTTTAAACACTGTGTACACATTATCCAGTATATTATATATTCATATCTAGTTGCTTTACATTGTAGATAAAAAGTCAGAGACAGAAGCTCATCTTTTTCTGCATTTGTGTTGGTCATCTTCTAGTCCTTCATCAATGCTCACAAGATTGTGGCCACAGGATATTTCTGGTTAATGGTCTGTTCTCCATCCTGCAGTGACAATAAGATGTTTCAGAACTCCAGCAGGCTGCAGACAGACTAATGTATCACTTAAATAATGGGTGCATATAGCAGTTATTAGAACAAAGGATTTTATAATGGTACCTAAGATCTAATGGTTAGTATAATGTTTCTCAACCTTGGTCCTGGAGGCACATTTTGGTGGATTCCCTGTGGATTTCCTGCTTTAACACACTGTCTGAAAGGGCATGATAATGAGCTGATTAGGTATGTTGAGAGGACAGCCTAATACACAGTGCCTGTGTATTTATTTTTTTTTGTTCAGGTGCTCATGCATCATGGCAGTGCTGCATTGGTTGGCCATTGAAACTTTGCCTAATGTACAAACCATCTTTTAGTTTTGTGCCAAGTCTAGGCTCTCTCATATTTTTGAAGCATTTGGAAATGTTTAATTTTTTATTTCACAGCCACATAACTGCAGCCAAAAATAACATAGTGGTAATGAGGAAAAGTATTTGCTATTTGCATTTTAATATTTAAGAGATAAAGCTAAATAAATTATAAAAGAAAAAAAAGAAAAAAGGCATTTACTCTGACCAGCCATAACATTAACACTACCTTCTTGTTACCTGGTGTAACAAGAGTAACAAGAGTACTTTATAGCTCTACATACTGTAATTCATCTGTTTCTCTGCATAGTGTATTATCCTCCTTTCACCATGTTGGTCAGGACCCCACAGGCACACCACAGAGCAGGTGTTTTGTGGGTGTGTGAGTTTTTAACACTATGTCCAATTTACACAATTTACCCCACCTGATCCTGATTACTAATTACTGCCTTTAGTTCTCAGCTGGTTGAACTGTTAGACATGGATTGAAGTTGAAGCTTCAGAAAAGTAGCACTCCAGAAGGAGGTCAAGTGGAAAAGGGACCACAAGAGATTATAACTTCTTTAGCCAAAAAGAAACACAATCAGATACAATCCTGCTCGAACTGACTGTCTTACATTCAGTACCCTATTATATCTGAAATCCCATCTATTCCTGCAATGCACCCCTTCAAATCCCACAGCCTGCTCTGGTGTCAGCTAGACTAATGAGAGGAGACTTTTATTGGAATGTATTAGCCCAGCACAGCCCGATCCAGGGAAACTCCTGGCAGCCAGCAGGCTTCCATTTCCAACCTGTCATGCTTGCTTTCATGGCTAGTGCGTCAGAAGGCAAACTGAGGAATGTGCTCTGTGATTGCTTTCAGATGGCAAGGTGGAGGTGACCAAGGAGGGCATGAAGCTGTGCACCATGGGACCAGGCAAGGTGTTTGGAGAACTTGCCATCCTGTACAACTGCACCAGAACGGCTACTGTTCAAAGTAAGTGAATCTGCTGTATTTAGTTGTCTAGTAGCTGTAGAGCCTGGAGTGATTGTATGAATTGTTCAATCCATGTATTACAGATTATCCCTTAAAACGGAGCTAGGAAAAGGTAAACACACACACACACACACACACACACACACACACACACACACACACACACTGGAAACCTACTACAACTTCAAGAACTGAAGTTGGCTCTGTCAAGAATGAGTTACCATGGAAACGCACATATGTTCTTTTGCTATACTTTTGCTAATGTAGCTAGAGCAGCTACTCTCAAGAGGAACTAGTAACCGTGGAAACACACACACACACACACACACACACACACACATACATAGGCCTTGGCACTTCCTTGCATAACTTTGCTAGACATAATGAGATCTATATGGAGGTGATCTGAATTCCTCAGCACACAGCTATTTTCTGAGCCTCGGCTGATTTCATTTCACTTGAGTTTCACATGAATATTTCAGAATGTCCTCGTTTTCCAAAAACAAGACAGAAAACAGTTTAAATGTATTGTGTGTGACATAAATAATTCAAATTCAAATAATTTTCCTGCTATCGCACGCCATGCTTCATCTTCATAACAGCCGGGCTGTAATATTGCCCCATAAGTGTGACAAGCTGATTCGTATTTTACAAAGTGATTCAATTTTCCAGCATTGTTTAAGGAAATTATTCGAATTCATATCAAACATCTCAGATGCATCTGCTCATTACACCACACACAAAGAGACAGCACTGTCTAAGATTAGAGTTGGATTCTCGTTATAGTCCTCTCCTTTTGTGTGCTTATCTTGAAACAGTCAACTCTGACGTGCATGTGGTATTGATTAATGTACGTGAGCAGTAGTGCATTAATGCTGGCAGCCTCATTGTGCTCATCACTTGTAGGGGGAAGGTGTTTATGTATCTTCCTGTGGTACTTTTTCCTTTGTTTAGACAATATGGTCAAAATATTTATATAAACTTTCTGAGCAAAAAAAAATGGATGATGATCTGGCTATAAATACATGCAGAGTGTGAAACAGGATTTATAGATTGAGAAGAGGTTGTACCTTGCAATAAATATCTTGTTCGATGTGTGAAAAATGGATCACAATCCTGGGCCCACAAATACAATCACTACTTTTACTCCAGTCATTAACATCTTCACAACCCATTTGCTACACATTGACATTCACTGTACTGTACCACCTCTTCTCAATCTAAGAATCTTGTCGCACATTCCACAGATATTTATAGTCCAGTCATTGTGAATGTATATTATGGTACTTAAGTAAAAAATTTATTAAATTAATTTTTGAAGCACCCTGTGGATAAGATTCAGGTTAATTTCAAGATACATTGTTTGTAACAATGTTCTGAGTTTCTGATACATAATTTCTGATTATAGTACATTAAGTTCAATAATTTAAAGTACTTGAAATACCCATGATATGTTAATTTATTGCAGTGTCATGAAGTAAGAAACCAACAAATTATACTCATTCAAATCAACAAATATAACATTTAGCTTTTTTTTTTTATTCATCAGAATCACCCTATCTGTGTAGGGGAGGTTGAGTACAGATAAAACCTGAAAAATCATTTAAAAAAATAATTAAATTCATGTAGGGATCAAGTTATTGATGAACAGCTTATAGAAGGTCTGTAAGAATGGAAGCATTTTAAGCTTTGAAAATTGATCCAGATATAATTTACAAACTTTTATCTGTATAGTAATAGTAATATAGTAATGTTGGAAATGACTATCATTACAGCAATATTTTAATGAATCATTCAGACTTTATTTATAAGCACTTCAAAGACAAAAAAAATCAAAAGAATTTCAAAGTAGGGCTGGGCAGATATTTTCAAAATACACAATATTTATTAAGATCTTTTGACATGCAGACTTAGTTGTAGCTGATTCTTATAAACTGCTATTCATATATTATCCCAAACTTGGTACAGTGACTTTTATTTCAAATCTACTGCATCTCAACCAGTTAAACTGGGCTACTTACACTCTTGTGATGAAACATGATGTAACAGTTGGGGATGTTCTAAAACTTCTGACTAGTAGCGTATTCAGCATGCTCATGTCGGGCTCACATGGGTGGAATGTAGGTTAGGTAGGATTTAGGTGGACATGGACTGAGTGGGTTTGTACATGTGTTGTTACTGAAACCCATTTGGGCTTTTCAAATGTGCCCTGTTGTCACAGCCCAGATAAGGATTTTACACTTGTGTTTATCACTAGGGAGAGAGTCAATCTGTGATCTTCTTGAAAAAAATTGGTGCTGGGTTCACTTAAAGCTGACACTGGTTTGGAGCACCATTGTTGTAAAAGCATGTGGGGTTGCTTGATTGATCATTTTGTCACATCACTGCTTCAGCTGGTCGTCTGCATGCCTAAAAACACAGCATTGTTTGCTGGAGGTAAAAAACCATGACTCCAGAAAGCTCTGTTGTTCAGGCTTGAGTGTTTGTATCCAAGGAAAATAATGAAAAACAATAAAAGGATGAATGGACCTTGGCCCAACCATTTTGCAAAAATGCTTGCAGGAAAGTGATGTTTAAAATGGTGCAATCAATCCAGTTTGAATGGAATGCCTCTATGTGAAAGCAAACCATTGATAAAGAGCCTCTCCCTCAAATAAGCCCAGAATCAGCCGTCAGTGCAGGACTTTTGTATTCGGGACAAGTCTAAAAACACCCTTTAACTTACGTGGAACATGGAAGCCGTGAACAAAACTTTCTACTTCTTAGTTGGACCTCCATACCGGCCCCACATGAGTGTGTGATTAACCTGTTGTGGGTTACAGAGAGAGAAAAAAGGCATATTGTAATTTAAATGAACACATACTACATCATACAGTCATACATCCCACCCATACAATGTGACCACTGCTTCTCTCAGAGCCATTAATCCAATATCAGGAGGAATATTTTGGCAGCAGCAGCAGCTAGGGACAATTGTTTTTCTCATTCAGCTCTCTGCTGTTAAGGCCAATGCAAATTCATTCTCTATCTCACTGTCTATCTGTCTCTCTTTCCCTCCCTCATTCTTCTTCTTTGTTTCCTCTGTCTTTCTCTCTTCTTTCTTTTTTCTTACTGGTTATCGTTCTGCCTCTCTCACACTCTCACTGCTCTCTCTGCTCTCTTTCTATTTTCTTCCTGGTTATCTGCCTCTCTCTCTATTTCTGCTCTCTTTTTTTCTCAATGACTATTTGTCTGTCCATTTGTCTCCCTCTGCTTCTTTTTTTTTTGCTGGTTATCTGTTTGTCTGTCATTTGTCACTGGTTATCTCTCTCTCTCTCTCGCTCTCTCGCTCTCTCTCTCTCTCTCTCTCTCTGTTGAAAATGTGATGAAACAGATGTATCTCCCGCATGCACCCATTTTTGATCTATTTATGTTTTTTTCGTTTGGAAGAGAATAGTCAAACATTCACATTGTGTATAAATTCACCCGTACCTTCAACTCCTCACAAATCAATACATGGGGTTTAAGTGGAGAGAGAGTGAGAGAAAGACAATCAGGCAAGAGAAATATTGGAAGCTTGTAATGACATTGTTTTGCAATAGTGTAACATTTTCCAGGTGATCTCCAGGCATACCATTTTCTATAGCTCACAGACACTGTAGCACCCTTTAGATGAGTGTGCGATGAATCATCTGCAAAAGAGAAGTGTCCTTATCGTCCTAGAGGCATTATGATAACCTGTGTGAGTGGTAAATAGAGCCTCAACTCTACACTGCTTATGAAAGTGTTAATGCTCTTGTTCTGAATTGAAACCATCTGACTTCTGTTCAGTGTTTTATATTTGTTGTTATACTTTGCTTTAAGTCAGCATTATATAAAGAAAATTATTACCTTAAAATACTTTCATAACCATTATGATGCTCCTTTGATTTCTGATCAGGAGAATAACATCTCCATATCATTGCTAGTCTGTATTAAATGTGTTCCTGACATGCAAATTAAAGGGCCTGTAGATTGACTAGGGGGCTCAAATTGTGATTTATTTTCACTGCAGTGAATTACACTCTGTAGTATGAGCCTGTGAGCAAGAACTACTAATTCTCACACAATGCTGCTTTAAGGATAGAAATATACTTGGCCATCAAGAGTGGTCATACATTGTATAAATATAATATTGCCTATAGTGTTAAGAATTACTGCATTTATTAATTTAACTTTGTTGTTTTATATCATCAAATCAATCAAAATGTATTTGTTTTAGCATATACAACTGATGTTGTCACAGACCTGATATGAAAAAATATGAATGTGAACAGCAGATTAAGACAAAGAAATAAAGACAACCCCCTGATCCCCCCACCCCTAGTGAGCAAGCCAAAGGGCAACAGTGGCAAGGTAAAACTCATCAGAGCTGGAGGAAGAAGTCTTGTTAGGAACCAGACTCACAAAGTGGGATTCATCCTCCTCTGGTCAAATTACTCATACATAATTGATAAGGGGACACTGGACCACCTGTAATATGTAATGTAACCTGTAATGTCTGCTGTAATACTCAGGTGTAGTGAAGTAATGTTAGTTTGGTGGTGGACATTATAGTAACAGTAGCAGCTAATTAGGGTCCATGTGAATTTCTACATAGTGATGACAGGTGGGCAACTAGTCCAGATCCAGTAGCCGGAAGGTGGGCAGCCAATGTAAAGGAGTGACATGGGAGCCTGAGGTCAGCCTCCGAAGGGGTGGCAGGGATTCATGGTTCATGGCAGCTCATGGGAGCCTTTCATTATCCCGGGCCAGTGGGTCATCAGTAACTTGGGAAAGGTAAAGATGTAATTAGTTTGATGTTTACATTTTTGGAGAACAGAGAATGTAAACATTACTAGAGTGTGGCGAGTGACCCTGGCAGATTTGACTTAAATTGTTCTAACTAAATGGAGAGAACCAGAAGGTAAACTTTGGCATTCGACCACTCTACCATCACGGACCTTAGTGATCATGTGAAGGAATTAGACAACATTCCCTATGTCCATGAACACCTGGATCTGCAACCTGTAACTAAGGCGACACTTTAATTACTAAAAGCTGCACTGAAATCTAGTTTTCAGCCAAGACTTGAAGATTGTGTCTGTGTCTGATTTCGAAACATTATCTAGGTTAATCCAGAGCTGGAGGGCTGTGTAAGAAGACTCTTTCCTCCTGCTGAAGTTTTCTGAATTCTAGGGGATAGTCAGGCATCAGCACCTTGTGACCTGAATGTGATAGCCCATAGTGGGGAAATTAGATCGTGCAGGTACTTGGGAGCAAGCCCATATAGGACTTTTATGCAAGTAAGAAAAACTAAAAATCACTGTTGATTTTCATTAGATTTTTTCAGTCAGGACCCTGGCTGCAGCATTTAGAACTAACTGAAGTCTATTTAGGTTCCTGCTCTTACAAGAGTCTATTACAACAATCTAACCTTGAGGTGATAAAAGCATGCAATAGTTTTATAATGAAGATGAAAAAAAGCTGTCCTAGTAAAATTACCTAATGATAAATCTGAATGAATTATGACATCAACGTTTTGCTGCTGAATCAGATATCAGCAAGAAATCAGACAGATTTAACATTGTCTGATCATTTATTTCATGCAGTTTTAGGACCCAAAATTTTTTGTCACTATTTAAAAGGAGGAAGATACATGGCCTCCAAGATTTTACATCTCTTATACAGTTCTCCGTTTTATTTAATCTAAGTTCATCATCAGGTTTGGCTGATATGTACAGTTGAGTATTGTGTGCATAACAGTGGAAGTTAATGCCATGTCTGTTTATAACTGTACCTGGGGCGTTGCATGTAAAGAGATTCCTCATCATCCCATTTCAGTTAGATTAGAGGATACACCATTTACCTTTACAAATTGAAACCAATCAAGTCAATAAAATTTAAACCATGAAAGGGCTGATGTTTTCTAACACGGAGAATAGTGTGACCTATTGTATCAAATTCTGCACTTAAGTCTAGCAGCACAAGCAGGGACACCCCACTTTTATTGGGGGCAAGAAGATGATGTAATCTCAGCTGTGGCTGTCTCAGTACTATGATGAGGCCTGAATCCAGATAGGATTTTTTTCATATGTCTGATTCTTGCGCAGGTATCTGCACAGTTATTGGGCCACAGCTTTTTCTAAGAGCTAAGGTACAAATGGTAAGTTAAAAATAGGTCTGTAATTAGGTAGCACACTGATCGAGATTTGCTTTCTTGATTAGTGGTTTGATAACTTCTGCTTTAAAAGCTTTATGTATATTTACTCTTTATGTATATTTACTCTTGCTGAAAGATTGCCTACAGAGAGGATGTGATGTGCCTTTTACTGAGGAGTGGCCAGACAAAAGCCACCATACAGGCCTGATTGGTGGAGTGCTGCAGAAATTGTTGTCATTCTGTAAGGTTCTCTGTTGTCCACAGAGCAATGTTGGAGCTCTGTCAGAGTGACAGATTTTGAGTGTCATGACAAAGGCTGTGAATACTTATGTACATGCTATTTTTCTGTATTTCATATTCTGATAATTTGCAAACATCTCAAATATGTCTTACTTTGTCATCATGGGACATTGTGTATAGAATTGTGAGGGGAAAAATATTTAATTCATTTTTTAATAAGGCTGTAACATAAAATGTGGAAAAAGTGAAGTGCAGTGAATACTTTCCAGATGCACTGTATGTTTTGCTCTATATCAGCCATACCAGATTTCAAACTGTTTGGACTGTTCTGTCTTGTATTTCTATGATTGAAAAAGTCCAAAGATATTTCTGGTGAAATTTAATGTAATTTAAGGTTCAGGACCTACCTGAATTTTTGTAAGCTCAAAGATTGCACTGTACTCTGGGATTTTTTTCGATAAATCTGGGAGGTTTTCAATAATTCGTTTGGCTGTACATGGTCTTATTGAGGGCTCTATGTACAGTTTGGCTAAGCTGTAACTCATATGAAATTAGGTAATAATATCACTATTAAGATTTATTTAGATATATAAGATTTGTTCACAGATATGAATTTGAGTTCATTTGTCCAAAAGAACCTTCAAGTTCCCAACCGCTCATTGGAATACCATCTTCTGTATGTATAGAAAAGGTAAGCCCACTTATAGCCTCTGTGTATCCCACCTGTTCCTCCATTCCCTTTGATTTTCACCACGCTGCTCATTAAGGACATTAGCAGCTGAAAAGAGAGAGATAGAGAGAATTGCCAAGGCATTGCCAGCTGCTGCCGTCTGTTTGGTATGTGTGCTGTGAGTGGCTTGTTGCCATAGAGACCTGTGGATTTTGAAATTCTCCAGGGGGAACAACCCCCTACACACACACACACACACACACACACACACACACACACACACACACACACACACACCACCACCACCACCACCCTCCACTACAGACCATGCCCCTCTGTAGTGTAAAGATATTGTAGTAAATTCCACCTTTTAAAGTTGTGACTGTCTCTTACATTATGTAAGGGAATCTCTGAGATGTAATTGAAAATGTATCCAGGAAAGGTGGATGGCCTTATTATATTTACCGAAGCCTGGCAGGTTTGTTTGAGCTGTGCTTCTCTGGTTCCTCTAAATTATGATTATCGTATTTCTGCTGGTTTAACTTTCTACAGACATAAGATGAAAGCTCTGTAACTATGCCTGTAATATTGTGGCGTGGATCTGAAATGATTTACGTCTCCATTTCAAAGGCAGTACCATTCCTAATGCTCTGCTGCAATAAGTCTGACCTGACCTGTTTTTGTTCCCCCAAATTTATCGTAAGTTAGCTAATTGTTTTTTTTCCTCATCATGTTTTCTTTTAATGAGACATCCTGTTTTTCTTCCAGCTGAGTTTGCGTCAGTGAGTATGTCAGTATTTTATTTTACTGTGAGTCAAATGTTTCCAGTAACCAGAGCTTCTATCAGTAACAGACTGCTTTCCCACAGGTCTCTTGGGTAATATGCTTTGTATGCCCTATTTTCTTAGTCTATCACAGCTGAAACTTTTAAACGAGGCTCATCAAAGTTAAATTTCTTGGACATAAACCAATTGTTGATTTAGGAGCTCTTGGCTGCTTATAGCAATGAATGTCTTTTCTACCAAGTCTTTAAAAGCCAAATCAGATTAACCTAGTGGATCAACCAACCCAATCACTTGTTTCCAGTGGATGGATCAGTGTGTGTGTGTGTGTGTGTGTGTGTGTGTGTGTGTGTGTGTGTATATATATATATATATATATATATATATATATGTATATGTATATATAGGGTTGCAAAATTCTGGGAATTTGTAAAGTTGGAAATTAACATGAATTCATGAAAATAAATCATATATTTACAAAATTGAAAGTTGGCCCTCAACAGGGAACTTAAATATAGTTGGGGAAAATATATTGTAGCAGAATCTTGAAGTCAATGCCATGTCTGACTGGACTGGGCCTTGATAAAGGCAAAGTTCTGGGCAGCTTGGCGAAGTTCAGAAGCAAGCCTTTGGGAAGGGGATGGAATCTGGCAGTCATGCCAGCATCCTCGTGGTGGAAGGGACTTGATCTGAGGCCCTTGCACCTGTAGCCTCTGTCATCCATTCCCCAGCTTAACTTCCCATGGAAAGTTTGTGGAAAGTTTCCGGAAATTTACTGGAAATTTTCCGCCCCTTTGCAACCATATATATATATATATATTAATCCCAGAGGGAAAGTCACATATCACAGCAACACAATGAATAACAAGAGCAGAAAAACTGTATTAAGAAACATAATAAATAATATATATATTAAAATTAATAGTAAAGTTAATGCTAAAACTGCTGAACTCTTTGAAGCTGCCCTCTAGGTCTCTGTATTCATCTCCCGGTCCATCCCAGGTTCACCCGACCAACACATCAGAAAATCATCAGAACTTTTCTGAAGGTGGCATAGATCTGACCTGTACTGGACGTCTGTGGTGTACAGGGTAAAGATGAAAAGGGAGAGATCAGTTCCCTGAGGTGCTCCAGTGTTGCAGACCAGAATACTGCACATACTGGGGCCTAAGAGAGAGGTAGTCCAGGAGCCAGGTTATCATGGACTTACCCACATGCATTGTCCCCTCAAGCAAGTGAGGTGGATGGTGTTAAATGTACTAGATCAGGGGTTCTTAACCTGGGGGTCGCGACTGTGACAGTAATTAAGACGTTTTGTCAGCTAAATGTGCGATGAATCAGATTTAAGCGCTAAACTTTTTCACACTGTATCATTCTCTGTCTTGATGGAGTGTCTCGCATGAAGAACATGGCTTGGCACCCATTGCTTCTTAAAACAGAGCATTTTTAGTTTTTTTCACTGAATCAAACTGACTCACTCGCTGTTTTGCTCAATTATTCGATTTGAATCTTGATTCAGGTTCATGCACATTGTGGCTCGGCACATTATCCAGGCTGGATTAAAATGGAGCGTTTTTTAGAAGGTCGAATTGGACGTGGGGACGCAAAACGCCCGCTTCCAGGAACATAAGAACAGAAAAAAATAGATGGCAAATCGAGGCTTTCTGAAGCAATGAAGCCTGTAACTGTATCGAAAAAAGATTAATTACTCGGAGCTTCATAACACAGTGGACATTAGCGGCATCTGGTGGACAAAACCTAAAAGTGCTTTGTGTATTTAGTGGACGAGGGGCTTTTTTTTTTTTTTTTTTTTTTTTTTTTTTTGTTAAATTACAGCTCTTAAAACTGTTCCAGTGCATTAACATGACATTTGAGGTTTAAATAAAAACAACTGATAAAACAAATGGCAGAACACTTTGATGTCTGGATAATTTAATGTAATATATTAAAAGACATTACACTGTAATATATTTTGAATTAATATATAATACACTCAGAATGTATCTTGGTAAGGCACACTGGAGAAACTACACTTATAATTCTAATTGCACATTGCTACTCTCTGTCTCACTCTCTATCTCTCCGTGTATCTCTATATCTCCGCTAACGACCCTCGAAGTGAGCGCCAGGTTTTGCTGCTTTTGAATCCTTCCCTAAAGCAGGACGTCATTGGTCACGTGATCAATGTAGAACAAATCAAGTATTGGCACAGTGATTCAAACCAATGTGTATCGTTTTTCGACACATGCCTCGAAGCTTCAGATTCAAGGGTATGATCACTAGAAAAAAACAAAGTGAGAAAATAAGATGAAGAGTACTTGGAATATTTTACGAGTTATTGATACCGTTTTTTCCCAGGGGTAGGGGGGTTGCGAAATTTACTGGAGCCTAAAAGGGGGTCGCACAGTGAAAAAGGTTAAGAACCTCTGTACTAGATAAGTCGAAAAAAATGATTCTCACTGTTGTGTTGTTCTGGTCCAGATGGGACCAGTAAGTAGATTACGGCATCATCCAATTATATCATATTTTTAAGTTGTTCACATTTCTTTTTTAATGTGATCTATTTTCAACATTCATCTGAACTGCTCACGCTCCCAAACTGTTGCGCATATAGAAAAGTTCTGCTCCTGGAGGGTTTGGTTTCATCTGTGTCAGCATCACAGAACATATTAAAGAGTTCCTATGGCTTACAGCTGTGGCTCACAGCTGGGCTTATGACTGAGAATACATTTGAGTGTGCTGTAAGTAAGGGCACATTAGTTGGGCAATGCCACTTGGCTGCATTCTTGGTGTCTTTACATTTTTGAGCGTTTTGTTATCTTTTGACACGACATCCATGACACATCACTTTCTGAAATTTCTTTAGAAATTTCTTCAAACATATAGCAGTCTACATTTTACTCACTATCCCACCCCTGAAAACCTCCCTCACTGATGTCGTCTCTATTCCATTGAATTCTGATCTGGCTGTTCAGACTTAGTCATGCAGTCATACTTAGTCCCTGAATTTTGAGCTGGTCCCCAAGCAGTGTGAATAGGGATGGTCACTGCTCCAGGTATGTGTGTTCACTGCCCCTAGTGTGTGAATTCACTAATGAAATGTGTGTTTCACTGCATGGATGGGTAAATGCAGGAGGCCTGGTGTCATTGTGTGGGGTGCAATATTTATGATATTTTTATGACCTTTGATCTTCATTGACAGCCCAACATTATGCCTTCCTACTGCAACTTTTCTAACTGCAGCTGATTGCTTCTCAGACATCCAAAGCGTTTGGAGGAAAGTGCCGGGTCCCCAGGTCTCATGCAATAGCTGACAGATGCCTGTGCCAACCTGCATCACATTGAGTATGTGATGTGGCAAGAGAGTGCCATCTATCCACCCAGTGAGGGAGAGCAGCCCAATTTCGCTCTTCCTTTGTACCCCAGCTTGCGTCTTGCAAACTTTTGATTCTCGGATCATAGTGGTAGCGCCTTGGACCGTTGAGACCCTCAATTGCCAAGGTTTAAAGCTTTTAAATAATGTTTAATGTAACTGTTTCAGTCTTGTGGAAAAAGTTTTTTCTGCTCTGCTCCTCCTCTCAGCTCCTCCTCTGCAAACGTTTTTGTTCTCAAATACACGCATTGAGGCAACCTTCTTTTCTTTTTTATACATACTATGTTAAAATATAGTTTGTGGGTTGTCCTAATTTTTAAAAAATATTTAATTTTATACACCTTATATCTTATCGAACAGGATTCATATTAGCCCTACTAAAATCTGTAAATGTAGCCCTAATTATAAAAAACAAATGTTGAAATTACAACAGTACTGCCCACCTGAAGCAGACAGGGATGTGGGATGGAAGGCAGCAAAGCTGCAAAGCTAACACTCTCTCAACTGGGTGCCTTTCATAAGCCGTAGTGCTCCTGTGCAGCTCAGAGCTGAGCAAAAGAAGCTTTGTTGTGTTTGATTAAGGTGAGCTTCTCTTGAACCTGGCTCTTCACAATCGGCAGAAAACGTCCTTCTTCCAGCCAATTTTTTAGACACACAGAATGACATGACCTGTGGCTGCCTGTGAAATTCCTTTTCTTCCTGCTGTCAGAGGAGACAAAAATATGATTTATGGTAGATAAGGTCTCATAGATTGCAACACAACGTGTGGCCTTTTTATGGCCTTGCTTACCACGTACAGTGAGTACCAAATACAGTGCATCTGGAAAGTATTCACACCGCTTCACATTTTGTCATGTTACAGCCTTATTCCAAAATGGATTCAATAATTTTTTTCCCCACAAAATTCTACACACAATGATGTACATATTTATAAATGTAAAAGTACATATAAAATGTAACATGTACATGGGTATTCATAGCTTTTGCTCAGTACATTGTTGAAGCACTTTTGGCAGCAATTGCAGCCTCAAGTCTTTGCACAGCCATTTTTAGATATCTCCAGGGATGTTCAATAAGGTTCAAGTCTGGGCTCTGGCTGGACCACTGAAGGACATTCACAGAGTTGTCCCAAAGCCACTCCTTTGTTTTCTTGGCTGTGTGTTTTAGGGTTGTTGTCTTGCTATAAGATAAACCTTCATCGCTGTCTGAGGTCCAGAGTGAACTGGAGCAGGTTATCATCAAATCTGTGTCTGTTTATCGCTGTAGTTGTCTTTCCCTTAACCCTTACTAGTCTCCCAGTTCCTGCTGCAGAAAAACATCCCCACAGCATGATGCTGCTATGCAGGAGAATAGTCGTTTCCCAGAAAGTGTGTAGAGTTAGTCTGCTGTAAAGGGTGGTAAATCCAATGCTGGAGAAGCGAGCTGATTATTTGTGACTGGCATTTACCCCAGTGTGACAGCTGAACTCTCTCATCTGTAGACATTCAGAGGTCTAGTCACTCTTTTATTATGCGTATGTTACATTGCTGGTACTGACAGTGCTCAGGTAATTACACCTTCTGTTTTCCATTGCCTATCATCAGGTGATGACAGCTGCTACTGTTTCAACAAGCATCCTCCCTTGTGGCTCAATATGCTGTGTGTATTACAATGCACCTATGCATATGGCCATGCATAGTGGCACTTCTCTTTTGTAAGGTGGCCTGCTTGCCATTCTTAAGTGGCTGTCAACAGGTTAGACAATTACAGAGAATGAAGCTCATGTGGTGAGGCTTCATTATGTCACCTCTCCACTTGTAAAACAGCAGACATGTTTTCTTCTCTAAGTAGCCCTAGCGTAAACATACCCAGCTGGAGCCTGGCCGTGAGCATGTACACGCAGAAAACTGATGGAGAACACTCCTACTGGTCTCACAGTGATGGGTGCAAGAGGTGATGGTGGAGATTAATATGAGCCAAGCCGTCATTTTGAAGAGCTCAGTGAAGCGTGAACCCTGTGAACCTCACAAAGACAGGTGTCTCGCAGGGATGGGCTTCATACTCCATGGATATCCATGGATATCTGGCATCTGGTTGGAGAGGAATGCTAGTCCTTACGTGGGTTTGCATGTATGCTGGGGCATCACATTGCCTTCATTTCTATTCTTCTCAAACCCTCATATGCTCATGCATTCCTCATACACTACCTACGTCATGGAGAGAACTCTTCAGTAAAGTGTGTTTATTAGCACTGCTAGCATCTTTTATTGCAGGGAGCAGTGCAGTTCTGTTCTATTCAAACAGGTTACATAAATCAAGCAGTTAAGTATCTGGGGAATGTGGGCTATGATTACTCTGTACCTGCTGCCGCCCTTTCTAATGGCCTGCATAGCTTGATTGCATAGAAGGTTTAACTCTCACCATTTACTTTGGAAATGGCATCAATAAAATTAGTTCCAACACATTATCTACAACTGGAAAAAAATAAACTGTTCACTCAAGGCTTTCTGCTCGATTTTTGAGCATTGCTGCAAGGATTTGATTGCATTCAGTGATGAGCATTAGTGAGGTCAAGATGTTTGAAGATCATCACACTACCTCACGCACAACTGTCTTACCCATCCTAAAAGTATTGAATGGAGCAACATCATGACATCATGTAGATGGGTACATCTGTAAAATTGTGCAATTTCCCTCTGGGATTAATAAAGTAATTCTGAAGAGTCCTGATCCAGACACTTTTTAACAGACATTTGGAAGCACCATGTATCGTAACCAACAACTTTGTGCTTTCCTCTATTGGATGCTCTTTCTGCAAATATTAATATTTCCTTTGCTGGCTGTTAATTACTGACTTATGTTCTGTACTTGTGAAGTGTAGCAAGTCTGTGCAGACTCATCTTTTTCAGCAGACTGCTGTAAAGGTTTTAGTGCAGGTCTGTGTCAGATTTTCTTTTATTTTTGTTACATAATAGTTAATCTCTCTGTAAGCAGATTCATTAAACCTGTGACCTGCGAGCTTGTTACAGGTGGAAATAATTCAGAGAGAGAGAGAGGCAAGGGGGCGCCTCCATTCTTGTAGAGCAAGAAAACACCATTAGTCATAACTGCTAAATTATATCAGAGCAGAGCAGCTTGTGGCTGCAAACATTGAAGCTGAAGAAGCTGTAAGAATTCCTAAACATTCTTACAAGAAAGTTCACTTCAAAGACATATTTATAGTATTGATAAGCATGTTTCCTCTTTTCACTTTATATAGGGTTATATTTAGCTTTTTTCTTATTTTGCATATTTTATAGGATCAAAATGCCAAGGCAAAGGCCACTGTCTGATCCACATCACACCAGACCCCCCATTACTACTTATCCCCCCATAGTCCTGTTCTGGCTGTTCATGAGGGTAACTGGATCACACTTTGTCTGGTCTGTCACTTAGGACCAGTTTGATCAGGGAGAACATACCTAGGGCTAATGAAGAGGTCTGGGTCTTTGCTTAGGCTGCTTGCCCCAGCAACATGGATGGATGGATGGATGGATGGATGGATGGATGGATGGATGGGTGGATGGATGGATGGATGATGGATGGATGATTTTATAATGATAGTGAAAATATTAAAAGAGTATAAATAAATGAGTGAAGTTACAGGATACCCAGGGAAACAAGAAAAACAAGTAGTGAATCTTGGTGTTTCTAGCAAACCATCCTGCATTTACTCCAGATTTAGTGGAACCAAGGATGCGTCTCTGAAAACATCAACAGACGGCATTGCCCAGCATCAAGTCACAAGATGGTGGCATGCATAGACTATCTTTGCATGTGTGCTCCTTCCCGTCCTCTGTCCTTCTATTACCCCTCCTCCTCCACAGGGAAGAGTTGTACCGTCTGATGGCATGAGAGACAAAAGAGTTTCTAAGTCCATTATTCCTGCACTTGGGAAGGAACAATCTGTCACTGAACAGTCTCCTGTGATGGCTGATGACAGTGTGCAGAGGGTGACTGGCATCGTCCAAACATTTCCAGTTGTTTGCTGATAGTCCTCTTCTCTGCCACTGTCACCATAGAGTCCATCTTTGTGACAGCAATGGAGCCAGCCTGCTTGGTCAGTACACCACAGTGTAGAACAGGACACTGGTGGCCACAGAGTGATTAAACATCCACAGATGTTTCCTGCAGTTATTAAAGGTCCGCAGCCCCCTCAAAAAGTACAGTCTGCTCTATCCCTTTCTGTACAGGAGGTCAGTGTTACAATGTTGTTCCAACTGGTGACCAGTCTTCTCATTTATAACATCTCTGTTTCTGCTTTTTCCATCCCGCCCATGTTCATATAAGACTGACATCTCACACTCTGCTTTACTCTCACACCGGAGGAATGTAGGCACTGCAAATGTGTGATTGTGATGGCTAATGATCCTGCTTGGCCCTTACAGCCCTGACTACTCAGTCTGTAAGCTTTCAGTGGCACTCTGTGTCCAGATTGAGGCAATTATTTCTGTTAAATAAAAAATTCTATAGTAAAATGGTTTATTGTTAAATTAGTTGCCAATTAATTTGATTGTCAACTTTAGTTAAGCTGATTATTTGTTGTGCCATAACAATACATGTTATTCAGAATACATTGGCCAAGTTCATTGATCTTTAAAAGGATGTAATTGTATTATTATTGTATTATTATTATTATTATTATTATTATTATTATTATTGTTGTTGTAGTTGTTATTATTATTGTTATTATTGTTGTTGTTATTATTGTTATTATTATAATTGTTATTATTATTATTATTATTATTATTATTGTTATTATTATTATTTTAGCAGTGGAATTAAATTATCTTAAAGGACAATAACATTATCACAATTATTTATGGTGACAGGCCTACTTTAAAAGACGTATAAGCAGACGTATAAAAAATTCTGTTTGTTGTAGGAACAGATTTCAACACTGTCTTCAGTTGAAACTGTGTACAAGCTTGGAGAACATTCAGTCACATCTGTCAACACCCCTTGTTACTCTGTATGTCATGGATAGCATGATCTTTTACTCTTATGTCACTTTTTGCATGTAGCTCACTTCTGCCAGTTATTCTGGCAGTTTCTTTGTTGAGACACTGAACTCCTTGTCTGCTCCCCAGACTTTTCATGTAATGATTCTGATTCCACCTACAGCTGATGGATGATGAGTGGTTAAGTGGGTGATTTTTCAAAGAACAGCATGTAGAACCTGAGTCTGACCAGACTGTCAATAAAATGCCAGACTTTGTCTTGACTGCAGCTCACATCAATATGCACTGCTTGTCCAAAGGTTTGATGACACCTGCTTATTCAATATTACTTCCTAAATCAATGCAGTTAATAGACCTGTGATTGTTATTATGGTTGGTATATTGCCATATCAGTCAATTGTGGAGCTTCACAAGTTACACCCTCCTTGATTTCCATGGCAACAGTAAGTGGAAAAAAAACTTCTTCACTCACTTGAGAACAGCAGAGCTGTGCTTTTTAAAACAAGCAGATATGGATGCCTGCCAGCTGGCAAAAAAAGACACATTAATAAAACATGCATAATGAGAGACATGAATAAAAAGTGTGTTTGGTGTTTCCATGGAGTTTCCATGTTATATCCCCATGTCTGTGGGTTTCCTTCAGATAGACAGATAGATAGACAGAAAGACAGATATCTTTATTAATCCCTGAGGGAACGTCAAATATTACAGCACAGTGAACAAAACAGAGCACAAAGACCACAGTACTCCAGCCTTATTAAGAAACATAATAAATAGGAGATATATTAAAATACATTAAACTAAAAACTAAAACTACTGGACTACAGAACAAAAAATTCCTGTTTTGAGTATTAAGTATGTAATATGTAATTGCATAACAATTGTACAGGTAACAATAGTAACAACACAGTACACATGAAGGCTCAGTAATCCAGTCTTTTGTGTACATGTATTGGTAAAGTGTCTGTATGCCCAGCTATGGATTGGCACTGTATTGGGTGACTCCCCCTGTTGTTTGATGCAGTCCTTCAGGTGGAAAATAGTTTCCAATAGAGAGCATGCTGTTTGCATTTGAGCTGTTGGCATTTGTGCTGTCTTAGTTATGGAAACTGTTTATATATCATTAGTGAAAGTACCTACACATTATTAAAGAGACCAAATCTGACACACTGGAGTGAACTGTTTTGTTCTAAATCTATCCCACGTTTTTAACATCTGATGACATAAATCGAGTATAAGAAACTGCACAAGTAAATGCAAAAGTATTGATAAAAATATAAAAGTGATTTAATAAAGAATGGTGTTTTGGTAATCTTCTTTTGGAAAGATTGTGAAAAAAAAGTTAGTCTGGTAATAATTATATTATTTTAACTGAATTTATTGTTTCATCAACCAGCTGCCTTCACAAATCAGCACCCACCTTATTCAGAGCACAGAGCAGGATTTTTTAAAAGTCCAGCAAGGACAGAGAATTGACTGCAGTAGAAAAGCTAAACTGTTTTGGAGAGGAAAGAAACCATTGGATCTATTGAAGAAACACTGGGCATAACCAGTACAACAAACTGGAATGCCCTTAAAAAAGAAAGACTCAGATATTGAACAGAACATCCAAGGAAAGCAACAGCAGTTGATGGCTTGTGAGATCTGTGAAGAAACCCCCCCCCAAAACAACAGAGCAGTGGAAGAAGTGAAGTTATCACAACCCACTGTTTGAGAGCAGAAATATAGAGGACATGTCACAAGACTCAAACCACAGAAGGCCAGACTGGAATTTGCAAAGAAAAACAGAGATGAGCCTCAAAAATGTTTCATGATGCAAAACATATTTGTTGGTCAAACATGGTGGAGGTAGTGCCATGTATTGCATTTGTATGATTTCTGCAATGGGCTTTTTAATTCACTTTAGAAATATCTACAATACATTTTTTCACCTTAAAACAATGCTTAAGATAAAAGAAACTGTATTTTACATTTTCATTTTAGTGTGATTTTAACATACTGCCTGTAAATACATCTATTATGCAAAAACTGTTTCCGACAAGGATATTTGTGAACACATGCAAGCTCTCTCTCTCTCTCTCTCTCTCTCTCTCTCTCTCTCTCTCTCTCTCTCTCTCTCTCTTTCTCTCTTTCTCTCTTTCTATATATTAGAGAGAGAGTACTGCTATATGTTGAAGAACCACCATTTCCAGCCTGAAAAGTATGGACATAGGCAGCACATACCCTACAGTTACTCTGATTTGATCTACATAGAGTGTAGAGCCTTAGAGCCTGAACATACATATTGATCCGATTTCATATAATAATGTGCCTGATGTGCTTCAGGAAGCTTCAGTTTCACCTAATCAACACCTATATGAAAGACCAGCCTGCGGTAGTTCAGACTGTCATTTTGCTATTGTTGTTTCCATATATATGTACAACAGCAAAATGAAATATGTAGGTCAAGTCAAAATAACTGTTGAGTATGAGCCATTTGTGCGTTCTACATCCATACCATTCAGACTGGAAATGGTGGTTCTTGTTTTGGGCAAATAAACACATGTACAACACACTGGAACAAAAGGTCTGAGGTCACATGTGTGTTTAAATCTCCATTAGTTGCATTCCCCTTGTGATTTACAGGCCTGCTGGCTGGAGGTATTTTGCCTTGCAGAATTGGGCTTCTGGAATGTCTCTTCGTTTCCAGTGTTTAACACCTGTGCCCTCAAGGTACATTTGTAGTGAATTGAAATTATCTCATTAAACTAATTAGAATGTGAGCATAACAGCAGGAATTTATTCATTTGAAGATTTCTGGTTGAAAGCATGTCCCGGCAGGTTTCTCCATGTTTGCTGGTGTTTTTGTCTGCCAGTTGAACCGAGCCAGTTGTAGACACAACAAAACTCCCACCAAAATTAGTTGCCATGGCGACTTGTAGAATGTGCTGTTACAATGCAAGATGTAAGGAGATGAAATCTTGGTTTTCCTTTCCACAGAGATGGAGATTGAGCTCACATTAATTATAATTCAGTCACAGACATTACCTACAACTCCTCGCCGGTGCAGTTCGACCGGCTTCCTGATAAAAGCAGTGGACCGGGACTTGTCGGTTCTCTAATGTCGGCAGAGCCTCCTCCTGGCCGCAGGTGCTTGGCAGAGATCAAGGGAGAGAAAAGGTATCGTTTGACAGCTGGAATGCTTGAATCTCAAGGGAGCAGAGGTGCTTTCTCCAAAACATCGGCTGACAGGTGGTTTGGGGGGGGTGGACTTTAAGTTCCAGGTTGCTATGGATATGCCAGTGGTTTTTGGGGGAAAGCAGCATCTGTGGTGGATGAGAGATGATGTGCCGACTGTCTCAGAGCAAAGGCAGTTTATGAGCTTCTGTGTCCCCCAGCTCTTTGGGATGGTTACCTAGTAACAAGGCACCCTGATCTGATCAACACAAAAAAATGTACAACAATAGGCTGATCTGTGACTGCATGCTGGAACATGGAGTTTGCATTAGTTTGAAATAGATTCTTCATTTTTACTTTGAATTGTTCCAGTCCACCCATCGTATCTATGGCCCCAATCATGAGTATCTAGATATGTTTAAAAACTTATAGTTATGTCCTTCCGTCCATCTGAACCCACATTCAAGTGACGAAAAATTGAGGTTCTCCAGAGTGGAGGTTTTTCAGAAGGTTTTCAGTGGGGCTTGGCTGTTCTTGATATTTGGATATAAGCAGAGAACAACATGGGGTGAAGATGTCATTTATATCGAATTTGAAAATAACCTTCTTTTTCAATCCTCGATTCTACTCCCCTCCCCCCATATAATTTTATAATTTGTTGAAATTTGATCATACACACTCTGTTCAAATATAACAAAAAAAAAAGATTTCATGGGTCATTCTCATTTTTATAAGTTGAATTTTTCACATTATATATTGTATTGTATATCACCATTCTGTTCAAATATATTGGGACATAATTTTTTTGTCCATATTACCATTTTCTGTACATAATGATACTTTTATTGGTACTGCCAACATTCCAACATTTTGTCATTTATTTATAACCCTTTACATACCAGAGTGATTCACTTTAGATTTTTGGCCATGCTGGATGTACTATCATTCCCAGATTATCCTGTTTTATCGCTTTTTGTGCTGTCATTGGTATTTGCTACTTGGTTCTAGAAATTTTAAAGAGGTTTTTTGTTTAATTATTGCAAGTTTCTTAGCTGGATGAAAACAAATTAATAAAAATTCCCTAAATTATGTAGAAAGATTTTCTAAAATGAGTTTGGGATTTTATGTCTTAGCACATTACTGTGGTGTTTCAAGTGTGCTGTTGTTATGCTTTGTACTGTTCTGCTACCCAGCTTCTTTAAGACTTTCCTCTAATGTGCCACAGCAGAGACAGTACCCTGTAGCCAGCTACAGTAGTCTTTCTGTGCTTCATTCTTTGACTACAGATAACAGATAAGCTCCAGGAGTTCCTCTGGAGTTCATTCAAATATTCATATTTTTTTCCTCAGCATTACTGTGATCCTGGTGTCACTTCTGCTGTACTCTGTATTCGTCTGATGATATGTATCTACTGAATTTGACAGCACTCGCTAACACTTTTGTCAATGAATGCAATCAGATTCTCACAGCAATGGTCAAAATCTAGTAGAAATCCTTCCCTAGACAGTAGAGACAGTTATTCCAACAAAAGCAGGATGAATTATTTTTAATAACCTTGATTTCAAAAGAATTTAATAAATGAGCAGGTGTCCCAATACTTTTGCCTATATAATGTACATTTTATTAAAGTAGACACTCTGCTCTGCACATTAAGATGAAAGATCACTCAGAGTAAAGAGCAATGAATGGACCCTCTAGGGTTATTTTAGATCTAGATGACACCAAAATTAAGCTGTCTTCGCTCATCACCAGCAGCTTCCAGCATTCAAACCCTGGAATTTCACACACTGCTAAATATATCACAATTTTGATTGCTGCAAGGGAGTCACAAACGAATGTGGTTTATATTTTAGGATAGTAAACCTCTAAGGATCATGCCAAGACTTCAAATTTAGAGCTGGAGAACAAGAGGGGAAAAAACAGACTGAAATCTGACTAGTAACATCCTTTATGTTGAAAATAAGATTGGAAATTCTACAGACATGGTAGAATGTAAACTACAGCTCTGTAAGTTCTGTAAGTATAGAGAAACAAAATATGCACAGTGTAAAAAGAATTGTACTGTGAATTAATCCTGAACATATAATTGTTCATTGTTTTTTCATTTATAATGTTTTGGTAATGGTAATCATTTACACTACATTTCCATTTGGAAATTGAAGACACTCTAGAACGACTTGCTGAAGTGCTTTGCTGTTGAATTTAAATATCCTTACCTCCTATAGAGGTTTGAGGCTGCCAGATACAAATGTCAGAACCGAACAGAGACTCTGGTTCATTTTTGGCTTTGCAGTCCAGGATCAAGGTTTTGAATCTGATGCAAGCAGCTACAGGAAGCCATTGTTAAGCCATTGTAATCCTTGTTAAATATTGTTCCCCATTTCTCAAGACCGCTGAAAGATTGTGGTTTTTCATACTGAAATGTTCCTGCAAACACTTTTCTCTCTTTGGAAAGGAGCTTGTGAGTTGTCCTAGTTCCTATTGCTTTTTATTCTTCTCATTGTCATGCTTGTATTTATTTTTTATTTTTATTTTATTCATCTTTGACATCTTTCATTAAATCCCTATAAATATAATACTTTCCTTAGCATTAATTATATTATACTCCAATTTTGGCATAGCCAAGACTGCATATTTGATGTTGCCGCCAAGCAGGTTTCCTGTGCTGCTTTCTTTGACATGAACCAACAAAATGTCTTTCATGGAACAATGAAAAAAATATATATATTGAGAATGTTTATAGTTATATTGAAAATGTTTACATCTACCAGAAGATCCCAAGTAGCATACAAAATATTTTATTCTTTAAGTTTTAAGTTTTACAATTTGAACATTACCAATTAAGTCACTGGCACCAGCCCATTCATCAGACCAAGTTGTGAAATGTCTGGTGCCCTCACAGATCTTGCAAAGAAGGGAAGGTAGGGGTGAGTCAACACTATATGCACAAATAACTGATGCAACCCAAACATACAGAAATAAAACAATTTTGACAAAGAATATTACAAAGTAACTGGTATAAACTAACCCTAACCCTGTTCCAACCCTAACCGTTACCACGAAATTTTCCAGTTTTCCATTTTCAAGTATTTCTGATTTTTGATCAAGCCTAAACTTAACCTTACTCTTCCCTTAACCATAAAAATCTAATCTTAACCCTTACTCTAACCTTAAACATACAACCTAAACCCAACCCTTACTCTAACCCTAACCTTAACCATAAAACCTAAACCTAACCCTTACTCTAATCCTGACCTTAACCATAAAACCTAAACCCAACCCTTACTCTAACTCTAACATTAACCATAAAACCTAAACCCAACCCTTACTCTAACCCTAACTTTATTCAAACAACCTAAACCCAACCCTTACTCTAATACTGACCTTAACCATAAAACCTAAGCCCAACCCTTACTCTAATCCTGACCTTAACCATAAAACCTAAACCCAACCCTTACTCTAACCCTAAATTTAACCATATCTGAATTCTGAATGTAATGTAGAAATCTTTATAATTCTGAAGTCTCCTTTGCGATTTGAGTCATTTATTCTCATTGATGATTTCAATCGGAGAAACTACGTTCATCATGCCTCCTTTAATTTCTGTCTTTGTTTGACCTCAGTTTTAACTAGTCTGGCCCAACACACAGGGCAGGCAACATTGGACCTAATTTTCAGCAGTCCTGCCACTGCTTTGGATCTGACACTTACTACTCTTGACTTTTCTGACCATCACTTCTTGTCCTTCAAACTCTCTCTCCCTTCTTTTTATACAGCACTCACAGTCTCATCAAGTTCTTCCACCTTTCACTGCAATCTTCACTCTCTCTCCCTCATGTCTTACCTCCACTATTCTAACCACCCTTCCACATTTTGATTACTTCTCCTCCCTCCCACTGGAAACTGCTACAAGCACTTTCTTTTTATCCATCTCCTCTTCAGTCAACCTTCTCTGTCCTCTCTCTCCAAGGCCTGCAAGAACCTCAAGACCTACCCCGTGGCTGATGGAGGTTCTGTGTAACAACCATAGAGAGTTGAGACTGGCTGAAAGAAGGTGGAGAAAATTGCAATAGGACTCAGACCTCAGTGCTTACCGGGCTCTCCTTTCTATATTTTAGGTGGAAGTAACTACTGCAAAATCATCCTTTGTGTCTGATCCATGCAAGCCCCTGCACCCACTTCCCTCACACTGGAAGATTTTGTCACCTTCTTTGAAGAGAAGGTTGACAAGATCTGCCGGTCCTTTCTACCTAGCTCTATTCCTCCCACCAGACACCCTTCTCCTCCTCCTACATCTCTATCTTGTTTCTCTCCACTTTCCACAGATGACATAAATCTTCTTTTCACATCTAACAATCCAACCTCTTCTCTGCTAGACCTTTTCCCTTCCACACTATTTCAGACAATTACTTCAGACCTCCTTGCTTTCATTTCTTTCATCATAAACAGTTCATTGTCATCAGGTCATGTTCCTTCCACCTTCAAGGCTGCCAGACTGGTCCCAACCTTGAAGAAGCCAACTCTAGATAGAACAGACATTAGCAAATATAGACCAGTATTTTTTCTTTTCTCTCAAAAGACCTTGAATGCTTGGTCTATAATCAGCTATCTTGCTGATACAAGTTACAAGCCCCAAATCAGTCTGGTTTCAAACAGGCACACTAAACAGAGACTGCTGTCATTGCTGTCACTGAAGATCTCCAAGCTGCAAGTAGGGATGTGACGGAGCTGAGGAAAATCTGCATCCCTCGGATTAGAATTTTTTAGCTACAAATCCGTTGAATGCGAAAACGAATGCGGTTTTGGTAAATACGGGGCCAAGAACACCCGATAAACCCCGATACGCCCATTTGTGCTTATGTTTTTGTATTTTTTCAACACAAATATATGATGCTTAAACAGGCCATCAGCCACAGGTAGTCACAGACTCACGGTGTACTGTAAACAATTCATCATGCTGTTTAAATTACACTGAATCATAAAATTATCATGTAATTAACTAATTATGCATTCTTACACAAAGAAGACATATCTCAACTAGTAGTGTAGAACTGTTCGTGTTTACTACTGATTTGTGTTTTACACTTGTTTTCTTACCACACACTTATCAATTTCATTATTTATTGATGTAAAGCGGAAGTATAAAGTAAACAACATTCACCATTAAATTCAGATAAACATTGGCGGTCTCTAAAAGATGACCTGCTGGCCGGAAATCAACCTGTATGTGTCATGCGCCCCTCAGTCTCTCCGGACTCCAATTCCCAGAATCCTTCAGTTTGTTACCTGACTGATCATGTGACTCACGTTCCCGATCACCGGAGTTCTGATTGTACTCACCTGGTCCGGAGAGACTTTAATCCAGTCTCTCAACCTGTTCAGTGTCTAGCTTTGCCTCACAGCCCTCAGCGCTACCCATGTTTATCGTTGTCAGTCTGTTTGTCTGAGCCGGTTCCGTTTTCTGATCCTGTCTTTTGTATCGTCCTGTGTTTATTCTGCCGGTTTTTGATCTTCACCTGTTTTTCGACTCCGTCTCTGGTTTGTCCAGTCTGATATTGTCTCTCCTGCCTGTTATTGATCTGGACTGTTTGACTCTGTTTGTCCCATTAAAGTGCTGTGTTTATATCTGCGTGTGCTTCATGCTGTCCGGACCTGACGGTATGAATGGTTCTGTTTTATATACAAGTGCTGATTTCAAATCCGCATTCGAGGAAAATTGGCCCTAAAACATCCAACAAATTTGAATCTGCTAAAAATAGTCTAAGTTCGAATTCGATGACATGTCACATCCCTAGCTGCAAGATCAGCTAAATTATCATGTGTTCTAATTCTCCTCAACATTACTGCAGCCTTTGACATGATTGACCACAAGATCCTCCTGTCGGTTCTCAGTAGTCTTGGTATCACTTGTTTTGCAATGTGATGGTTTACATCATACCTGGAGGAGTGTTCTGACATGGCAGGGTGCCACATGCAGACTCTCCACTGGTGTTCCACAAAGCTCAGTGCTTGGTCCTCTTCTCTTTTCTCTCTACACTCATTCTCTTGGCAAAGTAATATTCTCTTTTGGGTTTTCTTACCACTGCTATGTTGATGATACTCAAGTTGCCAGGAAAGCACGCATCCAGACTCTTTTCTGTCTTGGCACCAAAATGGTGGAACTTGCTGTGTTCAAATGCAAACTGAAGACCCATCTCTCTCAGGAGAATTTAACTCTGTAAAGTAAAGAACACTTGATTTACATAGTACTTTGTACATAGTACCCGTGTACATCAAGCTAGTCTGTGAAGACATTAGGAAAAGCACATATGTAATGACATCAGATATGTTTGACATTATGGTAAATCGGTATAATGACATTAAGGCTCACTTATGCTCAGCATTACGTATGTGTGTAATATGGATATGAATGGAGCCTGCTTTCCCTACTTTGCATTCACCACCTCACTACCACCTCCCCAGCTCATCCTAGAAGTACTGCATGGAACAGCATCACTCTGTAGAACCAAGTTTCACTGCTCTCAGTGCTGGTGGGGAGTTGGGTTATAGCCTTCTACACCATGCCAGATGATGCCAACAGGTTCTTGTTCATCTGTTCCAGAGGGTCCTATTCTATAGGGACTACACAAGCTGTGTGCGTGTGTGTGTGTGTGTTTGTGCTCATTTGCACATCTGTGTCAGCAAGGGATGAAGTTTAAAGTGTTTGAATGCATTCCTTAGAAGGGGTGTCTACAAACATTTCCTTCTAGAAGATACTTTTCGGTTTCTTGTGAAAGCCCACTTAGTATTCTACCTCATCTTATGTGTCTACAGCAAACATCCGCTGTGAAACTTAGGACAATGTCACGATCAGCAAACAAGGCATACACAACGAATGAAACAACACATATCGTTTATTATACAGGGCAATTGAAGAGACAGATTGTCAAACAGACAATGATCAGCAAATTATGAACAGAAATTGTATACATGGGCAAACTATCACTTGGAAACAAGAAAACAGTCCAGGTCCGAAACCAGAAAGAACAAAGGACAAGAGTAGAAACGGGTCAAATCACAGAAGAGTAGATGATGGTAAAGCTCTATATGCTACTGAGAACATATGTTCACAACCATCGAACAAACAGAGCTTGTTTATATACATGGAGCATGATCACAAACAACTGGAAACAATTAAAACTTAGGAGACGTTGATCTGGGATAGTTTTAATGATTGAGTTGTGGAGAACGCATGACCGTGACATGATTATTTATTGAATCCTAGAGTTGGAGTTGGTGTTTATTCAGACTGGTAGGATACATATGAGGAGCAGGTAGTGTGACAGGAAGACCAGCTTTGTAAATGACACCAAATAATGTTTTGAACTATTAGTCAGTAACCCCTTGCAACCTTCCAGACTGGAATGTACTTATGGCCTTGTGTCTCACAGACTCTCTACTTTTGTACATCTTATGACCTTGCCAAACTCCCCAGTTACAAAGTCTCAATGTTTCACAATCTTCACTGTCATCAGGTCATGGAAAAACATTCTTGGCTTTAATATCTCTGTGATAAAGAGCCTCATGTGCTGTCACAGTCAACTGGCCAATAATAGAAACCTGAGGTTGTAAAAACTTCACCTCTTCATCTTATGTCCCGTTTAATCTGAGTGACGGAAAGGCAATCTGTGTGCCAAGAGTTCTTTGGGTAATTTGTTTTACTTTGCCATGAATAACATTAAAGTGGCTAATCAATAATGGGATGAGGCTTGATTAAAGTTGACTGATCCATCTCAAGGCTCTGGGCTGCCTTTCATCTGTTTTGCTTGTTCACTCATTCCCTTTGTTCCTAGCTTTGAAGTGAAGTGACTAACTTTACACAGACACACACACACACACACAGACACACACACACACACAGACACACACACACACACACACACACACACACACACACACACACACACATACATATACATACATATATATATATATATAGTGTATAAGAGACAGTATATATATATATATACATATATATATATATATATATATATATATATATATATATATATATATTTATATATATTGAATCATGCCATTTTTGAAGTGTTGAGTTGAAGTGTACCTAGGATAAAAATTACAGATCTGTGCATTCTTTGTAGGTGGGAAAACCTGCATAATCGGTAGTATACCCCCACTGTTACTCACTGTTGGCATCTCTCTGCTGCTGAAAGGCATCAAATAGAGCAATACCTTGAAAAAGGTCCAAAACCTAAGCATGATCATCATACTGTGAGGAGTTTTGTGGCTGATTCTGAACACACAGCATAATGAGAATGGTTTCTGATAGACAGATTCATCAGATTAAGTAAGCAGCTGTTAAAATGCCATTACACAACAGCAAACAGATATTTTAAACTGCTGGTGCCTCTGGCGTCCCGTGAACCTCAAGGTATAGGATCCTCCAGAGGCTTGATGTTATGCATAAACCAACTATTCCCAACCATGACCTAGCAAGACAGCAACATCAACAAGGAGGTGGCGGAGTAGTGTTTTTGGCCAGAATCAGCTGGTAGGCCTTGACCTTGGCAAGATATATAGAGTTTCTGATTGATCAGAACTGTGAAATGTCAATCAATCAATCAAATTTTATTTATATAGCGCTTTTTACAAGAGAACGTTGTCACAAAGCAGCTTTACACGGATCCGGATCCAAGCCTCAAATGAGCAGCCAGTAGGCAAACAGTGGCAAGGAAAAACTCCCTCAGTTAGGAGGAAGAAACCTTGAGAGGAACCAAGGCTCAAGAGAGGAACCCATCCTCCTCTGGTCGACACCGGAGAGCAGATAACAAAGGCACAATGGAAAAATGGGAAAGAAAGAAAAAAAAATAATGAAGGGAAAATAAATAAAATAAATAATAAATAAAAATGGAGAGAGGATAAATAAAGATTGGCTGAGATAGTAATGCTACAGGTATGCATGATTGAGTAGTGAAAAATGAGATCCATGCAGGTGGGATAGCCAGGTCTGGAAGTTGATAGTAGGATGTAGGTGGATGAGTGGGCCGGTATCTGCAGGTGTCTCGGGCAGCTCAGGACATGGGGGGGAGAGAGGGAGAGAGATTAGTGCCCCCTTAAAAGTGTTAATGAAAAGCCTGCGAAAAGAGAAATGTTTTCAGGCGTGATTTAAAGGCGGAGAGAGTGTCTGAGTCCCGAACAGTAGGAGGAAGGCTGTTCCAGAGCTGGGGGGCTTTAAAGGAGAAGGCTCGACCCCCAACAGTGTTCTTTTTGATTTTAGGGACGGTCAATAGGCCTGTGTCCTGAGAACGCAGTCTGCGTGACGGGAAGTAAGGTATTAAGAGCTCTTTTAGGTACTGGGGAGCTAAGCCATTTAGTGACTTGTATGTTAGGAGCAGTATTTTGTAGTCGATTCTAAATTTAATGGGAAGCCAATGGAGGGATGAAAGAACCGGACTAATGTGGTCAAATTTCCGAGTTCCGGTGAGAACCCTCGCAGCAGCGTTTTGTACTGATTGTAGCCTCTGTAGTGATTTCCCTGAACTACCAGCTAGAAGGGCATTACAATAGTCTAGTCTAGATGTGATGAATGCATGAATCAGTATCTCTGCGTGCTTGTGTGAGAGTGATTTACGCAGTTTAGTAATATTGCGTAGATGGAAGAATCCTGTCTTTACTATGTTACTAATTTGGCTGTCGAATGTAAGGTCGGAGTCAAATATGACGCCAAGGTTTCTCACAGTCGAGCTCGGTATGATTGAAAAACCGTTTAGGTTGATCGGGTTATAGGTTTTATTAGATCCTAATATTAAGACCTCGGTTTTTCCAGAGTTTAAAAGAAGGAAATTTTGCGTCATCCAGTTTTTAATCTCACTAACACAGTTTGTTATTAGGCTGAGTGAATGTGACCTCTTAAATGCTGCAAATTCAACAAATGACCATTTTCAGTTTATTACATCCTATACAATAATGGTTTTATAATAAATTGGTTGATGCTATACTGGATAACTGTGTGTGTGTGTGTGTGTGTGTGTGTGTTCGCGCCTGTGTGTGTATATGTTTAGGTCTTTAGTTTACTAGAACTATATTTAATCAATGCTGTATATTCATTAGGCTCAGTTGTTACATGTAATGGCAGAGAGCATCTGCTTTTTAGCGGCTTGAGGCCAGCTGCATTATTGACTTAGTAAACATGTTTATCATTTGGGGCATAGTCATTATAGCTTTGTTGAGATGGGTAATTGCAGGGAAATTGAATTCTTGTAGAGGGAAAAGAAATTTTTTTGGATAGTGTCAGATAATAGCCTGTGAGCTAGAGGATATTTTGAAAAGTACACTACAGAAAAGAAAATAATCAAGGTTTACATATTCTGATTTAATTTAGGGGAATTAACAACAATATTATAATTTTAACAGTTTGTCAAACAATGTTTTTACATATTTAATCAAATGTGCATTTGATCATCATTTTAGCAATACTGAGGGATGTAGGTAATATAACTAAGCACGTAAAACTGAAGAAAGTAGTTTTAATTTAAATTTAATTTAATTATTAGAAATATAATCTTGTGGAAGAAATTAAAAGCCTAAAATTAGAATCAGGTGCAGCAAATATCAGATGCTGATGATTAGACCATCATTAGAGAGGATTTTGGAGAAGGCTATATATATATATATATATAATATTTGTTTTATTTATTTCAAATATATTTCTTTTTATAATCCAATTCAATACATTGTTACATTAGTGACTTTAAATTCTCTTAAAATGACAATAATATAATTTATTGGAATACTTTCTGAGACTATTCTATTCTATTCTACAAGTCTATTGTCTGATTACTTTTGAGCCTAAAACTCATCTCAAGCAACTCATAAGCAAATCTACATAAATATATATCAAACTCCCTTTGAACTAAAGCTGAAAGGCAAACTTACAAAGCATATCACTGTTAAAATATTTGAGCCCAGCTGTAAGGTACAATAATGATAATTAAAATAATTAATTGATTAAATTGATCATGACAGTTATAGAGTGCTAAATGTCATGTAGCTATGATGTCATACATTTTTAGGCATGAATATTTGCAAAAAATTAAGTTTGCATTCTTCCGTACAGGTCATCTACAGGCACTCAATATATGGATCTGTAAATGTCAATATGCTTGGAAGCAATTCATATGTCAGATCTGTTTATATAATTAAGGTCAGATGACAAAGTCAGAGTTTATATTTAGCAGGGAACTGCTCTGGCACATGTGCATTGAAGCTTATCACTTTGGATTTGTTTTCCCACACTCATTGTCATTTCTCAAGGATGTTTATATTCCTGCTGAATAATTATAAACATATTAATTGAGGATGGATGTTTTTGGACACACCACCTTCCAAGCCATTTCTGTTGTTGGTAAATTCAGAGATTTAACATGGCTGGATGTTTGTGTATCAGGTATCTGCTTTGTGCATTTGGCATAGTGCTGCTATGAACAAAACAAAGACTATGTTCAATGATGACATTTATGAAGAAATTGACTTTTATGTGGGTTGAAATGATTTCTCAAATCCTGTGGAATCCTCTTGCACCCTGTGTGCCTTCATGTGTAATTATGGTCTCGACTTGCTGAACTCCAAACAGTGCCATTTGTGAAAAGCCTTCCAGCATAACAATCACTGGTCTATGGGCTGAGGGAGAGCTCAGTGTTTTTTTTTTGTCTTCTTTAACATGTGCTTCATTGTGCCTCTGAAAAATGTAATTGACTTGGCATTCACACTTTTGTTACTTTCATTAAAATATTTTTTTTCCTTCATCTATTTGGCATTCTGGTGAGATGACTTGAGGCATATGTAAGACCGTCTGTACAAAGACTGAAGCTAAAACATCACATAGTTGAAAAAATTCCACATGGAAGATCAGGGATATCTTCCTTCCAGCCAATGTTAGAGACTGGTAGGTGGTTATAGGAATCATCAAATTCACATTATTTCAGCCAAAAGAAATAAATTCCAGCCATTTGAGCATGAAGAGTCCTTTTACAAATGGTATTTACATTTTTTATATTAATTTATATTACCTTCATTTCTCAGATGTCCATATGTTTAAACATGTGTCAGAATTCTGTCATTCGTCCCTGCCGATCCTTTCCTGTTTTCTTTCTGATTTGTTTTGGTTTGTCATGTGGCTCTGTTGTTTTTTGCTCCTATCTCAACCATAGCTCCACCCTGTCCTTTGTGTTTCCCATTTTTGTCTCGTTTGTAGCAATGCACATTTATAATCAGCCCAAGTGTTTCTAGTCCTTGTCTGTGTATATCTGTGAATAATCTGCGAATTTGTAAATGATGTTCATTAGAGTGACTTTTATTATTTAAAGTGTTTATGCTGTATGTTGTGTGTATACTGCACAGTTTTTTTTCTTGTACTGCATGCCTTACTATCCCTTACTGTCACTTTGCTGCTGTAATAGTGTGAATTTTCCCACAGTACTAATAAAGGATTATCTTATCTTATAAGGTCTTTTGTTTCTGTATGTGTTTGTTGGTGTCTAGTCATAGTTATCTGGTTTTGTATCCAAGTCTTTTTAATTTGTTCAGTGTTGTATCTCTGTTTTTGTAGTTTCTGTTCTTGTTGTAGTTGCCTTGAAATTTAGTTTCTTCATTAATAAATCCCTGAATTTACGCCCACTTCTTCACCTGCTCTAGCCGACTGAGTGTTTAGACCATCAACAGAATAAAGACAAAAACAGAATCTTACAAGAGGAAATAATTTTGTGTGATAATGCAGGCCAAGCTTTCTCTAATGAGTTTTACTACACCAATCAGTCATTACATAAGCATGAACTCCCGTCACATCAGATCTGACCATTCAAGACTTGGACTCCAGAAGACCTCTGAGATTGTCCTGTTGTACCTGGTATCAAGACTTTACATCAGATCTTTTAAACCTATTACGTTGTGAAGTTGGCCATCCATGTATCACTTGAGTGAGCCTTGGGTGCTAGTTACCATGTCATCCATTCACTGGTTGTCCTTTCGTGGACCACTTTTGGTAGGCACTCACCACTGTGTACCATAAAAGCCCCAAGAAGACCTTTATGTCATTTTGGACATGCTTTGGCCAGTCTAGGCATCACAGTTTGGCTCAAATTAATGCTTGCGATTTTCTCCTGCTTTTAAAACCTAGGTTCTAGAACTGATTGATGACTTACCTCTTACTATGTCCATCCTTTGCCACTGAAGATGAAGATGAGTGCAGTGCAGCTACACCTCCAATTTCAGCTTCACCAACTTTTGAACAGATAAACAGATGGATTAAAGGAGGTAGGAGAGGTACTCTACAGAGCAGCAGAAGCAGCAGCAGTGTGTGAGAGAGTGAGGGAGGGGAAGGACACAGAGAGAGAAGTAAGAGATTGAGAGTTAGTTGTGATATTTAATCCATATTTCAGCATCAATAAAATGTTATCTACCTTCTGAACAGTAGCCCCATCTGTCCCCCAACCGTGCCCTCAAGACGTTGTTAAATGAAATGTCTAATACATCAGGCTCTGTAAAAAAAGCTGATTATTTGCATTGATAGCACTTATTTGTGCTTATGTATGTGTGTGTGTGTGTGTGTATATATATATATATATATATATATATATATATATATATATATATATATGCTTTGAGATAAAAGCCATTATGCCAGCACTTCCCCGTCGTCCAACGATCCACGCATCCTTGCCCATTTGTATGTGTCTAGCACTTTGTTCACACAAACATGTGTCACGTTGCTGTTGCTCTGAGCAGCAAGAAGAAAACAGCCTCATGACAGGTTCAATAAGCTCAGCAAACTGGGTGATGGGTCTGTTGACAACTTCCCTGGATTTGGGCAGCCTTCTAATTGCTTGCCCATTAGTTTCAGGAGGTGGTGATAGTCCAGGGTGGTGATTGACCTCTTGTCTGTCCAGTGGAGGAGAAAAGTAGAAAAAGCTGCTAATGGTGCTATGGATTCTATTGACAGGAATAGTCTTGTTAACATCAATGAGTTGGTAGCTTTGCTAGGAATGGTGACTAATCTTGCAAGGCTTCTGTCTGTTGTTGGACAGTCTGGTACATTTCACAGCTTAGCAAGGCCAAGTATCAGGTACACTTATAAGACCAGGCCATTGCACTCACAGTTTTGGCAGCATTGAAAAATCCTCTGGCTTCAGAGTAGGCAGCTTTTTGCTACTGCTGACTAGAATTAAGCTGAAGAATGAAAATTTTGTATTCTGTTGAAAAGATAAAATACTGCTCTTATTACAAATCATATTTTATGATTATTGCAAAATGAGTTTTGGAATACACACATTGTTCATAACTGATCATGATGTTAATTGAGCATGCTGTTAATTTGGCTGAAAAGCATAACTTTAAGCAGCATTATGCAAGATCTAGTGTTTCTTGCAGTACTGTATTTTTGAGTCCCTAGGCTAGATTTGTGGGATGTGATTGTTTCACATACTTTTATTCAAAATATTTATAGGAGATAGATAGGCAGACCTTAGGCTACTGTAGTCCAAAGTAAAAATATCTTTAATATGTTTATTTATTGTTTGTTTATTTGTTTGTAGTAGTAGTAGTAGTTGTGGTTATTTGGCCCCAGGACTCCTGAAGTTATACTCTTCCTTGAGAGAAGAACATTGGGACTCCAACCCCAGTCTGCCTTCAGTGTGTGTGTTTTAGCTGGATAACTTGTTGCTACTTGGCAATACTTTTTAGATTGGGTAATCCTTACTGTTTATGAAGTGTATCTCTGTAGGTTGGTTTGATCCTGAGGTTAACAAAAAATATAGCTTAAGGTAGATTGAAAAATACATGAAAGTCACATTTACAACAACAACACAATGGGCATCAGAAGAGGACAGTATACAAGCAATATTAAGACAATAAATAGAGATCAATTAAAAATATAATAAACTAAAGCTAGAACTGCTGAGTTACAGAACAAATAATGTGTGAAAATGAATATTAAAGTATGTTATTGCATAAATATTATGCAGGTACTTGTATACAAGTAGATGTTTTTTATAGCATTGTAGGCAATAAACCTGAGCTGGCTGATGAATGTACTTTTATACTGAATAGAAGCCCTATATAATTAGTAGAATCATTAAGGTTCTGCCTTTCATACACTGATATCACATCTATCCTTTTTAACACAGGCATGTGTACATACGTTCCTTCATACCTTCATATTTGAGTGACTGATACACAGTTGACACTTTGCACACATTTTTAGTAGCATGTTGATGTAGGAGTGTAGGAGTAGTGATGTGTGGTCCTGATTGCTCCGAGACATACAGTCCTCCAATTCTTCTGCAAGGCTTTATCGGTTAATGGAGAAAATATTAAAGGTCAGATTATACTGACCCAGATTATACAAAAAATAGCATGAACACTCAATATGTAAGTGCCTGACTATTTAAGAGGAGAGGGCCCTTTTTCCACAAAATGTCAATTTTGTCAAATGTGACCTTCTGGGACCTCTGCTAAATTACAGAGTCTTTACAACCGCTGAGATGCACATAAAATATCTGTGGAAATTTCAAAACAAATTTCATGATAAGACAATTTTAGAATTTGAATTTAGAAATTTCCTGTGGTTTGATGTTTTTGGGGTGTGTTGATATCAAGCTTTATAAAAGACCTTTACCAGACCACTGTTGGCTGCATAGCATTTTTCATACAGTTACTGGCATTTTCACAATGGGAAGCACCTTTATATTAGAAGTCCTTGAGAAGCTTTGGCATTTCATATCAATTTCTTTCATATATGTTCATATGTTTTTATTTTGTGATATTACAGGAGATTGTAGGGCAGATCTAATAAGTGAAGAATCATAAAAGGAAGAGTGAATCATCTGTGTTGTAATTCATATTACTGTGGAGCTCTCTCTGAAAACAAACATGAGCTGTGTGTAAAAACAAAGCAGTTCCCCTGCCAGTAAAACAGCTGTTTCCACAATAGTTTTATATTGTATATGTATTTATAAACAGTGGATCTATGTTATGTTTACATTTATGGTTACAATATATGTTAATTTCACCTTGAGGACTTCAGACGGCAATGAACATCATGGTTAAAACAAAGACTGAGAACTGGAATGAGATTAATCAGCCAGTATATGATCTATTAAAATATGCCTGAATCAGCCAGGAACCAAATACATGGCTTGGTGTCGGACCATCACTATGCTTAACACTACTGCACTGTCTGGTAAACTCCTTCTAGTTGGTTTTCCGTGTCTGTTTTCTTACTATTTTATTACTTACTGTTACTTCTGTTAGTTCCTGTTTTCTTCCTAGTTTATTCTTGGTTTTCTTTTATACCCCAAGCTTTAATAATCTTAGCTGCTGCTTGTTGATCCCTAGCTTTAATGT
Organism: Acestrorhynchus altus; assembly: GCA_034509495.1. NCBI lineage: Eukaryota > Metazoa > Chordata > Actinopteri > Characiformes > Acestrorhynchidae > Acestrorhynchus > Acestrorhynchus altus. Next base: position 13,915,032 of record CM067510.1, on the reverse strand, counting down.
TGTTTAGCTGAGCCCAAGCCACAAGCTCAAAATTGTTTTTGCAATCAATGAATGAAAAGCTTAACAAAGAATAATGTGAAAGTATCAGTATTTGTAACACCAAAAACACAGCCTGTTGTTTTTCTAAGTAGTAAAGATCATATTATCACATTAATAATAAATATAAGACAATTGCTCTCTCAGCAAATTGCATACTGCTCCTCTTATTGCAATGTTTTTCAAAACATGTTGTACTCTGTTGAGTGTCATCCATCCAGAAAGCAAACCATTTCCACACAAATTACCCACTCAACTAGGCACACTATTATAATGTGGCCATTATTATGGCCATAGTTTATGATAGATTGATCCCTATGATATATTACCCAACCCTACTTCACAATAGTACATGCTTCATTAATAATTATCTTTTGCAGTTTGCTTAAAGGAGAGGTTAGATTACTTGCTGTACTTCCAGTCAGATAATGTGTAGCTCTACAGCTGACAAATCCAGATAGTTATGGCAAACATAAAGCGTAACAGATAGAAAATGTTTAAATGGACCAAACAGATTGTGTAAAAAACTCATTTCTGCCACTGCTTCTCATGTGTTTTTCAATGACAAGCTAAATTTAGCCAAATTAGGAATGAAATGTGACTGAAAAAGTCATGCAGAATACTAGATATACACATGTAGACAATACCCTGATAACTAATGTTATGCACTTAAGAGCCAAACGTATGTACATTTTTGAAAGTAAATGAGGATTGTGTTGATTTTGATCAGTAAATTGCAAATTACACATCAAGGTATGACAATACGTTATAATTATAGATGCATATATTTTATATAAAATATACTAAATGGCCATATTGTACTGCGTACATTTTAATTCTTTAAAAAGAACACAAGTGTGTTTGATTTTCAGAGGGACACTACACAGAATACAGTTTTTTTCAAATGATGCCATAGAAACTTCACAATTAAAAGTTACTACTTAAATATACAACAGGTTAAAAAATATACAGCATTATTAGTGTTACAATTAAATACTGTTATTTTAACATTATACTTTATTAAGGTTTTCATCATATAGTATCATATATCTATCATATATATATATATATATATATATATATATATATATATATATATATATATATATATATATTACATTACTGATTTAGTGCATCACAATGATACATGACAATATAATCACAGTACTATTATTATACATAATACCATATTATACATCCTTACTGTAGATTATAAGTTGTCTAATATATTATGTTAGAATATAAATATAGCAGAGTCTGTGCTTAATTCTACTGATGTTTCCTACTGGAATGCATTCCTCCTGGTGGAATGCTTGTCAATACCAATTTCATTTCATTACTTTGATCAATTTTCTTGTCTCTTGCCATTTGAATTACAGTTTTGGAATGGCATGGTCCTTTAATTTAATATCAATTTTGCAACCCAACTATAGAAACAAGTGTGGCCAGATCAAATGACTCCTACATGGTAATGATTCCACATGTAAAATTTATTTGCTCTTGATGTTGCTAACTTTGAGGGATACAAAAGTGTGGAGTATGAAATAAATGGGAAGAACACTCTTGATAAGCATGTAAAACATTTGTATTCCTTCTTGTATTCTTATACATTACTCTGTGGTACCAGTCCAGAGTAAATTGGCTTTTTTGTTGAAGTCTTGATTACTCTTAGTGGCACTTATTGAAGCTTGATTATGGTCTAATTCCTTACTCAAGCCCTAATTAGACAATCCTAAGTGGTTCATTCATTATGACTTGCATTAGTACATAATTGGAGTTTTGTTATGTGACAATCACTTACAAACACATTATTACTGGTAACAATGCACAGCAATCAATACACAATTTGGTTATGTTTATGCAAATTACAGAACTGTAAATTATCGGCTTAACTGATGTAAGATTGTGTAGAATTGGCATCATTTTGATTCTCGTTGGTTCCAGGGTTGCAATGGTATGAGATTCTCCCATAATAACTGTCACAGGAAATATCAGTTTACTGTATGATTTGCTATGTGGTATTATTTGCTATATGGTATTTACAAATAAATACACATATGTACAAAATATTGCATATTTTTCAATACCAGTTTCTAGCAAATGTGCCCAGTATGTTAACAATCAACTTTCAGATCATGTTTTACTTATAAACAGCACAAACCATACAAAGTTATATTTACATAAGGATGTTTTCACACTTTCCTTGAGACTGCATAACAAACGGGTAGAACAAACGGGTAGGGGCAGGGTTACACATAAGGCACAGATTGGAATATGCAGAGCAAGGGTGGAGACAAGACCAAACACGTGTGCTAAGAAAACCAAAGCAAAACAGTGATGTGCGGGGAAGACAGAAGAGAAGACGTGAACAGACAGACACAGGGGCCAAACTGGACAGATACATAAGAGTAGGCACACAAAACCAGAGTGTGGAAACCAACACTCCCCGGAGCTGGCAAAGGAGATTGACTAGAAAAAGGAACAGTTCAGACTTGACTAGACACAAGCAGGAGACAAAAGACTAGACAGCAACTGAGGAGAAACAAAAGGCTTGAGAGGAGACATGACTACAGATTGAAACCGGGAAGCAGGGACCAGACTGGAGAGGCACAAGATAGGACCGAAGACTGGATCTGGGGAATGGGATAATTTGCAGTGGACTGGACAGGAGAAACTTTAGACATGACAGGAGACTTGACCTGGGAAACTTAAGACAGGACTGGAGAAACATGAGACATTACATGGAACTACTGAAGTTTGGACACATCAATCGAGACAGGCAATAGACACAAACACATTGACAGAGACAGACGCATAAACAGTGATAGACCCGGGGATAACAAAACCAGACACTAACAGATACAGGAACAAAGGCAAGACCATACACACTTTTTTGTATTATCTAAAGTTGTCTGTTGTTTATAGATAAGATGAACTAAAGAAACAATTTTTTTTGGAGGTTTTTTTTATATTTAATGAAGTACTTCTAATGGTTTTGTCTGATTATTGACTGATGGATCAGCTTAATCTGTTTTAGCGTTTTTTGATCAAAGAACAGACCAGCATTGATATAAAGCCAAGTTGTTTTCTATAAAAAAGTATCTAAAATCTGTTTTTACATAGAATTGTGTTTCATTATATACAGTCAGCTTGATGTTCCATCAAAAAAACCTAAAAGAGTCATTTAGATCTTAAACTGAAATTAGACATCTGGAGACAAGTGATATGAATTGCTTATATAAATCAGGTCATTATATAAATAGTCTAGACGGCATCATTTGCATGAAATCATGTCATCCTTTTCTAAATTTTATAGGCAGCAAACCTGTGCTTCCTGATTAATATCCTGTCAGAAACCTAAGGCCTAGTCATATTTCTGCTGACGTGGAGAGAATTAATCAAACAATATCCTTTTCTTCCTTTTTTCACATAATCGCATATTCACTCATATCACTCATTTATTAATTTAATGATAATCACCTGATTATGACTACATAATATCCTGGTGTTCTCTTTGACTGATTGACATACACTCCCAAATTACACACATCCTTATTCAGCAGATATTCTCTACTTGACCTTCATATGACTTTGGTTCATTTTGCCTGTCAGAAGACCTCTGCATTTATGTGGTAGTTTCTGTGGTATCTCATTATTCAGAGATGAGGTATAAGCTGACAGAGATAAATTCCTCTGCAAGATTAATCTTATCTTCTGAAACTATCAGAACAATCTTCAAGCTGAGTGTGAAGATAAGATTTTAGACCTAGTCTTTTCTAATTTTTTTGAACTGCCTCCAATGCTGAATGAGCAGCACATCAACACTTGTATTTAATGTCTGGAACCATTGAAACAGTGTTTCTTCCACATGCTGACACCCATGAATATTGCGGTGGGAACTGCATTTACAGGCTATTAAGATAAATTAGTTTTTCCTTTGTTTAACATACGAGTACATTCAGAGTGGCTGACTTGGTCCAGCTGTTGGAAGGGAAGAAAGTGTTGAGAGGTCCAGAATGAAAGGTATTCACCACTGATCTGATGATATTATCAAACAGAGAACAAAAGGCACACATCTTCAGCATCAGGGTTATCAAAATGATAGGGAATTCTGTCTTAATACTCTGCTTGACCACCTGTGGACTGCCCAGGAAATGTTGAGCAAAATGCTAGTTGACCACCAGCTTTGACATTAGTGGGCCAACGCTGGTCCATTATCCTCTTATTATCAGGGATGTTACACCCTGTTCCCTATTACCCTAAGTGTTCTACCTCTACAGATAAGACAATAAGTCCACTTTGGCCTTGTCAGGTTTACTGAATGTTAGAAAGAATTACATTACTAGTTGCTATAAGATTACATAAAAAAGTGTATGTACAGCAGTGCATGTAATACGGCCCAGGAATTTTACAGAACTGGATACTTACCATGCAAGGTGCCCAAAGTTTGCTTTTTTTAATATTGAAAATGTAAAATACAAAGGAACTGTGCCATCTTTAATGTCATGTCTTTTGGAAATAATTTAATTAAACAATAGATTAAGCAGTAAATTATTTTGAGGACTGTTATTTCAGTATGAAACAATAGACACTAACAATATTTTTAAATATATATTCTTATATATCTTGGGTTTGCTTCCCATTGTAAAATGCATTGGATGCTTTACGTTGTTTTCTTTTGCTGTCAAAATTAATAAATTACAGTATATTGTGGAACATAATATGCTAAACAAACTGTATCTTTAATCAAGTATCATGATATTTTTGTTAGACAAACAAAAATTATTATTATTATTAAAAATTGTAATTCATGACTCTTAAATCACAACAGTGGAGGGTAGGTAGTATAAAGCTTATATATATATATATATATATATAAAGCTTTAAGCCAAGAAAATTGGTGAGATAAAAAAAATCCAGGAGTTTTATCAATGTGCACATGCAGAGTAGGAGAAAGAGCATTGCCACCATGTAATGGGGGGCAGCCATGGTTCACACAAATATCATCACATCAGAAGCTTCCAGAAGGGAAATGCTTTTTCTAAAAATAATTAATTCATCATCCTAAGGGCATCTAAATGACCCATAAATGTCTTGGAATAATGCTATATTTTTTCTGCCACACCACTATTTATAAAATTTCTTGTGCCGTCATTAAAATACCAGACAGCAGAATTCATTTTGCTGTATCTGTAAATTACAGCAGCCAGTAAAGCAGGCAATAACAGTTGATGCTGGATTAAGTGGGAAGGAAAAGACTTTGGATATTTAAGAGGTGTTCATTTGTAATCTGATTCTTACTCCTTTTTGTGGACTCCAGAGGACACACACACACACACACACACACACACACACACACACACACACACACACACACACACACACACACACACTTAGAATTTTTAAGAAATGTTGTCACTGTAATGCAAACCCATATCCAATGTAAATCCATAACCATAAAGTCTCATAAACCTTTATCTCTATTTATGTGGTTTTTAACTTTTAAATCTGTGAATCTGGCAGTTGTTCTTTAAACTGTACCAAAAATGGATGAATGGAATTTCTTAATTCTATTACTTAGAAATTCAAAATTACATAATAAAATCTTTTTACATTGACTTTCATTGAAATTTAGAAAATGTTTTTTGTTGCGGTTTGTTTCTCTTTTCTGCCATTTTGAAGATAAAATGTTTTTCTGTGACTGTGGCTATATTTAATCAGAACCAGGTTTCTTGGCCAAGTATGTTGTATTTCTAGTACTTTAACACTCAATACATAAAATTTAAAGTACTTAATATACAATATGAACAGTATATACAGTGTACAAATAATATACAGATTGTACAATACCATGAAAGAGCGGTAGTACAACAGTAGTACATCTTTTATGAGTGAAAAAATGAGTCAGTCAGTGTTGGGTGGTGAGCAAGGGGTCAAATCAATGTATTGCTTAAACATTATTGATTTGGCTCTGACTAAAATCTGAAAATTGAATTGATTTCACATCATTTGGCAAATGCTTAAATATAGTATTATAAGTCATCCCCAGTGATCTAGCAATGGTGCCCTAACCAGAAACATAAGTATGAGTAAGCATACTAGAATAATATAATAAAAGTATATATATATATATATATATATATATATATACATACACACACTGTATGCTTACTATATGCTTATGTTATAATGTGAGATATTGGTGCTGGTCTACTGCAGTTCACCAGTGCCAGTATTTCATGTTACAGCACTGCCTCTTGTGTGTTGTTGCTTAATTGTATAATTATAATATATTGGCCAGTTTTAGTGGCAAAAAATATGTATCAACTGGTCTCTGATCTATATTATGTCTTGGTCACAATAATGGTCACGGTAATGTAACGAGCTATATTGGACTGGATTGTTGTTTTGGAAACAGAAACAACTTTTTGACACTGTGATAATATGAGAGATTTATCTGCAGTTTATCTGATTATTTTGTTTGAATATGTTCCTCAGCTCTTACAAATGTAAAATTATGGGCCATCGACCGACAGTGTTTCCAGACCATCATGATGAGGACAGGACTCATCAAGCATGCAGAGTACATGGAGTTTCTAAAAAGGTGGGCTTCTGCACTCATTCTGCATGCTTTATATATCATAGGTTAGCTGTCAGTACATACCTAATGAAATAAGGCTACTGATGGAATAAGCTGATTGTGTTACAGAACTAACCCTGGGTAGCATTCCTGTGTGTTTTGCCCTTTGCTGAAATTTAATATAGCAAAAACGTTTCAAAACAAATAAAAACGAATGAAAATGAGGTGATTTTACACTGTTATTTGCACTCCATCCTGAATTGCACACAACTAAACTCTATGGGGTTAAAACAGAACAGTACTCATCAAAAGTGTTCCCTTTGCTGAAATGTAACTTTTATATTATTGTTGAGAAAGTAGTTATGATCATTATGGAGCTGACAGTCTGTTATTGCTGTCTCTTACGTTAGTGCACAAACAGTTTCACTTGTTACAACTTTTAAATAGCATTTAGTGTTAAAGTTAGTGTATTTATGATTAATGGTGTTGGTTTGACGCATTTCTTCTGCTCATCTAATTCATTTTCTTGTGCTCAGATTGATTTTAACCTCTAGTTGTTTATAAATGAAGGGTCAGATTTCATCCTTATCCAACAAACAACTAAAACAACTAAAAAATACATAGAATTTAGTGTGTCCATCCTTAAGTCTTTTACGATTGTAATATTTAGTAAAAGATTATTTTTAAAAATTTTACTATATACAATTGTTGGAGATGTTGCATGGAATTTGTTTTTGTAATGGAGTAAGGAGGCTTCTAGGAATAATTGCAGCATTTTAGTGGTAGGGTTCTTTAAGTCTAGAACCCAAGATCCACACTTTGCTGGCAGTTGCATGTCATTTTCTAGGCTTCATATCTCAGGATCAGAGTAACCTACAGCCTAGTGTTCTAAAGGTTAAATCAGCACTTTATATGGCAGTGTTTCTCAACCCTGGTTCCAGGTCCTGCACTTTACGTTTTAGAGCTTTTTTGATTCTATCTTGAGCACAGTTGATTCAGCTAATCAGCTCATTAACAACCCTTTTCAGAGTTACAGAGGGTCTTTTAAAACAGGGAATCTACAAAAACCTGCAGGTCAGGGTTGCCACCACTACCAGGGTTAAGAAACACTGCTATTTTGAACCATGACAACTCAACTATGCACATACATAAATGTTTCTTTGCATAGTAAAAGCGTTATTCACATTTAGTTCAATTTTGTTTATAAATGGTTCTATATAGAATTTTTTAAAAAGGGCTCCAGTGTTGGGGCAACAATCTTTTTCAGGACTAGAGCCCTTACTATATAGAAAGTGCTGTTTTCTGTAACTGGAAGTAAGTATATTAAGTTGATTTCATGCCTACATAGCTTCACTAAATAATAAGAAGGCTGGATCAAAGGCTTGTAATCCTCTCGTAATCCCCCATGATGTCAGATACTACAGAAGAAGAAATGGACCCTGCTGCATTTATCTTGTAACGCTAACCCCAGAGGCTTTTGTATGATGGGCTACTTGTAGGGCACATACATTGTTTTGCATCCAATATATTCATGCCCACTCCTCATGAATAGGCCATTTTCTGAAGCTTATTGAATGTATGATCTGTATTCTTGGATGGTATCCTAAAACCTTAAGATTTCCTCAGAACACACTGTTTCAATCCTTTTCCTCTAACCCTCATACATTTTTTATGCAATAAAAATGCAAGCATCCAAACCAAATGTTTAGTGCTGAAACATCTTCCTAATTAGGTCACTCAAGCAAGCACAAGGACGATATAGAGCATGTAACAGCTGTAAAAGCCTGCTTTTACTATGAATAATTATATATGTTCTTGATATCTAAACATAAACACTTCATACCTCATACCTTTCAGTCTCAAGACCTGCTAGTTTCAGCCAAGACCTGATCAACCCCTCAGCCCCCCCATGTTAGCCTCTTCTGGCCACTAGGCTGCAGACAGCCTTGGTAAACTGGGGTAAATTCTGATAGATTCTGATAGTAAGTGGATTGGTGTTGGTTTGGGTACATTTGTTCTGCTTGTCCAATTCATATTCTTGCACTCAGCAGCTGAATAAATATTGGTTTTAACCTCTAGTTATTTATGAATGATGTAGAATATAGTTTAGCCTTATCTAAGAAAAGTTCAAATAAATTAAAATAAAGAAGTAAATAAAGAACTGTCTGGCAAAAAATGGATTAAATCGAGTGTGTCCATCCATAAGACTTTATTTTGTATGAAATTAGAAGAAATTTAAAATATGCATTGAGACAGTTTTACAAATAACAGTCGACCAAGAATTCTATCATTTTTTCAATTGAATAAGGAAGTTTATATGATTAATTGCAGCATTTGGAGCACTTTTAAAAGGGGTTCTTCAAGAACACACAGGTCCAGTGGATTGAACTGGCAAGCTCCTGCTCCCAAGCCCCCTTCTCTCACCTGGTTAACTCTATGTACCCCATGTCAGCCTCTGCTGGCTGCAGGTGGTTATGATTTACAGACAAACACAATAACTGCAATTATCTTTGACAGTAATTGCATGGTAGATATATTTAATTTCAATAAAAATATTCCAGTTTTGAATTTGTAACAAATATTTTTACACACGGTTTACACATTCATCTGTGAATTGACGTTCCACTGGGTCTGTGCTTGCAGAAGTCTTAACAGTGCAACTTTTGGGTATTGAACAAAAGCATTGTTTCAAAGTTATTGATTTTATAACTAGAATTTTATGGAACTTTTAACAACATTCATTTGCGTTTTGTTAAATTTTTTATGACATTGTTTCAACATTTTTTCAGCTGTGATGCAAATTTATTTTTTATTTTTTTCTTATCAAAAAGTGTTTTTATTATTATTATTATTATTATTATTATTATTATTATTATTATTATTATTATTATTATTATTATTAGCTTTCATTTTAACCTAGTGTGTCCTGTATGGTACCCATAGTGGTTTATTGTAAATACTGTGTATTAATATGCATCAACTCATTACAATGTGAAACTCGATTGATTTTTATACTGAATATACCGTGGAACTCTTCCACAGTGGTAAGAAATGCATGGTTCACCACACTGAGTTAATAAATAGGCCATTTTGCATGCCATTCTGTGGTTACCATTGAGTTTTATGAATGTATCCAGTAGTTTTATAAATGTGGCCCATAGTGTACATATAAAAAGCATTAACCTTGACTGCCTTGACTGTGACTAGCAGTTGTGCTTCAAATTAAATGAAACATTCTGCAAAACAGTCAATGTGACCTCAACCTCCCATTAAAAATCGCAGTATATTTAACAAACAAAAATAAATATGGTGTTAGATTTTTTAAACAAATAACGTTGAGTTGTGAATCAATCTGTTTGACAGACACCTGGGTCAATGTGACTTTCTTACTGCATAGCTTAATGCAGAAGATGCCTTCCAAGAGCAACATGTTCTGTTGGCTCACCTCAGTAGACTTCAAACAACCTCAACCTCTTCTTTTCTCTTTTCCTCCAGTGTTCCAACATTCCAAGGCCTTCCAGAAGAAATATTAAGCAAACTGGCAGATGTGTTGGAAGAGGTAGGCATTTCTAAGCTTTCTGTGTTCAGTAGAAAGCTGATGAAAACTGCTGCTAAGTTTCTTCTAAAACATTACACCGACATTTATGTAAAGAATTTTTAGCAGGCCTGTAGCTGCAGTATCTGTAGAGTACAGTTGATTTTCACAATTATTAACTTAACCCTTTAACATCCTCACAAAGGAAAACAATGTATTTTTTATTTTTTTATTTTTGAGGGGCATTAATAAAAACAGTTGTCATTTTTAAAGTGCTCAAGATGTTTTAAATGTACACCAGTACAAAATGTTTGAGATGGTACTTTGTGTCAAAATTAGAACATAAACAAATCCAACAAAAATATGCAATAATATAACTTTGTGATGTTTTGTCACTTTTTAAACAGGTTTACTCTCATGTAACAGTGGAAATTCCACCATATACAATCCACATCTTCTAAATTGAAAATGCATATTATTAATGGGCACTTTGAACTCTAGAGGATTTATTTACACTAACAAACATGTTTATTAATGTTACAGTCAGGTTGAGTTCAGCATCTTCTTCAGTAAGATATAATGACTTAAAATGACAGTCACTATACCTTTAAAACTCACTTTATTTATCGTACATAGTTGTTACTCTCTTCTACAGTTCTCTAGAATGCGATTGTCTATGGCAGGAATGTCAAACCATATCCACAATGGGACAGTGTGGCTGCAAGTTTATTTTTTAACCATTGTAAACACATGTGATCAGTTGTTTAAAGACTAGCCACAGCCCCCACTGGCCTGTTGTGGATATGTTTTGAAGCCTCTGGTCTATGCTATTTAACTCTATGCCACAGATATGACACACAGAGCTTAGAGTTTTCCTTTTTCCTCTGATTGACGTTTTTTAGATTTCTTGATGCAGATGCAATAGATAAGGTTGCTAAAATACTTGTGCAGAATGGTTTCCAGCCCACACTGGAGCCTATTTCTCACATCTTTGGTGCTTGATAGGTGCATTCATCTCTGAAAAGGCTTTAAAAGATGTGCAGTGCATTTCCTTTCCAGTCCATTAGAACCTGACTGTGAGTAATTGAAGCAATTTTCCTGACGTTCCGTGTGACAAGCCACATTGTACCATATGCAACCACTAGGTTTTCAGCAACTGTGAACAGTAATGATAGCCTGATAGCCTTCATTTGAGCTTTAGGTATTTTTACATTTTCTGTGAATTAAGATGATGTTGAGGTGGCAAAATATGTTTTCGTTGAGGCAACTCTGCAACCTGATGGGTAGAGACATGTTGTCAAAGCCTAGACCAACACTGTCACTGGAGCTTGAAGAGTTAGGGGAAGATGATCCTGAAAGCTTCAATCATCATGTTGCAGGAGCAGCATCTATTTCCGGCTGCTGCACCTGACGTAGCATATAGCAAAGTGGTTTGTGGGTTTTCTATGTTCCAAAAATATAATAGTCTGCTGGAAAAGTTCACTTAATATAAAAACTGTAGCTGTATTCAGTTCCACCATGTATCGTGTATCCCCTACACAATAAACTAGGACGAGGCAATGTGACTCAAAAACTGGTGATGTATGTATGGTATGATGAAAACTTCACCAAACTACAATGTTAAATTAGCAGTAATTATTTATATATAAAGTAAATGTGAAAAAAGTCACCTTGCTGCTGTTTGTCTTGCAATGTTTCTAGACTGTCCTCTGTCAAGTATCTCCCAACTCATTTTCTTCTTAGAATTAAATCACACACAGATAACTAGCGAGGTGTGATATTATGTTATGGTCATTTTGTATTAACGGAATAGAGGGGGGGTATGTTATTGTGATGAAGCAGACATGAGCTAAAGGTGACCTTGATGATTCTTTTGCATTATTTTTTATACAAGGAATAAAGTGAAAAATACAGAAATTGAGTGCTGAATGTCACTTTTAAGAGCATTTCCATCCACCAGATTTTAGTTCTTTAACTAGCATCTTGCTTCTCCATTACAGTACCGAGCTCCTCTTACTCACTGCACAGCCAGCTTCTGCTTCTACAACTCATTAAACAGACAAATTAACAAATTAAACTACATTTCCAAATTTGTTTCCTAAAGGTTTTTGCTGTTTATACTTCAGCAGAGTGATGGAGTAGCTTATCTAATAGCTTGCATGGCTGGAACTAACTGTTCTATCATTTTTTTTTAATACTTTGCAAAATATACATTACAGAGCCTTGCACTTTTAGTCTAGTCACTGTAGAGAAATACTACCGATAGAATAAGACTCCGTGGAGCAGGAATTTAATCTGTCCTAAATAAATAAAACATATTTACTAAAAGGGATGTTTTTAACCCCTAATGCCCCATACATTTTATTAAATTCTTGGGATTACTGATCAGTAAATTCATGCAATGTAATGCAACCACCAAACAAACAAAGAATGGTCAGGTATGCCAATATTTTTGTCCATATAATGTGTGCTTTAATCCAGATATAATGTGTGTTTTAATCCATATATACGTGTGTGTGTGTGTGTGTGTGTGTGTGTGTGTGTGTGTGTGTGTGTGTGTGTTTGTGTGTGTGTGTGTGTGTGTGTGTGAGTGTGATTTAAAACAAGAGCATTGAATATATATCATCATGGTTATTGCTGAACAGAAATGTACATTATTTGCATATTTATATAGATTTTTTTTCACCTCTGGTAGTATTATATATATATATATATATATTTTATTTTTTTTTTTTTTTCCCCCTCATAATCTGACCATACAATGATGTCAATAGCATATAAAGAAGCCCTTTTTTATAGAAAAAAAATCCACACCCATAAGGCTGCAGACTCAAATCCCTTCATGGAAGATTAAATGTCAGAGCCCTAATCCAGCTTTCATTTAACACACCTGATCCAGTTAATCGTGGTTTTGGGAAGACTGATGAGCTGGATCAGGTGCAGTACTAAACTCTGTAGGAATGGAAGTCACTGGAACAGTTGGTGATCACTGCAGGGTTCCACCTTCTTTATTTTACGATTCTCTCAACATAACTAATGTGAGTGCATTCATTTGGTCTGGTGTTAGTCTGTGAGTAATACCATAATGTTAGCAGTATAGTGGATCCAAATAAATCAGTTCATTCATTGTTTTTGTGAAAGGAAACGTATTTAGCAGCACATCACAATAAGACAAATCCCCCTCTACAAACTAATCAGTGTGAAGTAAAGGGAGACACAGCTCACATAGGTGATGATGAAATTACATTATATTAGGGCATCCGAAAAAAGTGCCTGAGCCACCTCAACTGGCTCCTCTGGATGTAGAGGAACAGTGGCTCTACTCCAAGCTCCTCCCGGGTGACCGTGGATCTCACCCTATCTCTAAGGGAACGCCCAGCCACCCTACAAAGGAATCTCATTTTGGCCGCTTGTATCCGCAGTCTTGTCTTTTCGGTCATTACCCACAGCTCATGACCATAGGTGACAGGTGATGACCATACTATGAAAACCTTTGTTAACCTTTTTAACATATTTAAACATATGGACAATTGATCTTCATTTTAACAATATTTAGAGATGTAGGTGATAAACATGCTTACAAATTCTTCATAAACCTGAAGAATTGTCTTAAAAATGATTTGCACAGTGTAATTATAATTATATGGCAAGGTTTTGTTTAGGTCAGATGTCCATATGTTTAAATATGTTAAAAATGTTAACAAAGGTTTTCATAGTATGTCTTATTTTTTTACATGACTATGTAGTGGAACAGGTCAGAGGTGATTATATTACAGTGTGTCTAAGATGTTAAAATTGTATTGTGTACCCCTTGGTTTTCCATTGAAGCTCTAAAAATGATCACCGATTGAAAATGTCAATTTTGTAATTAGAGACTCTTTAATAAGATCTCGTACTTTAAGACTGCTATAAACTAAGGAGCCCGTTTACATGAGAGGTTTTTCAAATCCAGACTGAAGACCCATCTTTTTCAAGAGTATTTAACTGATTAAAGGTTTAAAATTGTAATAATTATAATTTGCAATCTTGTTAGTCTCCAATCTGAATTTTTTTTTTCGAAAGCATCTAAGCTTGAAAAAATCTCCAGATTCTAGCCTCTTCTAACTACCTAAGGATATCTGAGTGAACAGCAAAGCACATTTGTAAGACGCTCTGGATAAGGGCATCTGCTAAATGCCATAAATGTAAATGCAAATGTTTCCCCAAGACAAAAGTGAAGATTCCTCCCAAGTCCACTTGAAAGGAAAAGGTTTATTCAAAATGCAAATCGACCCATAAGAGTGCATCACTTTCCTCTTCTCAACATTGTGTTTGCAGATTCCTTTCAGGAATTAGCTGCTTGTTTGTTTTTGGTAATTGTGTTCTGTGCAATGGAAATTTGAGATAGCCCTGGGGGATTAATTTTAATTATGATGCTATCATTTGGATTAACTGGCTTGTATTGCTTTTGATTGCGAGAGGAATTAATGGAAGCAGAAAGGCTTTCTGAAACAATGTTGCTATTGTACCAGCATGTCTAGAGTATGTTTACCTAGCAAGTATTCTTTGCTTTCAAAATGTCTTGTGTATGTTTCTCTTGTGAATCTTCTGCAACACGGATTGCAACATTAGGATTGCTTGATGGATTATCAGCAGCTGATATATTCAGCAGTAAATGGGAATATTCTTTAGTTATTGGTCTGATATAGGAATTACAGCTGTTATTCACTGATAACTGATTATTCAGCATGCTGTTTTAGCTTGCTCAAGCACTGGCACATGTGTTAAGACTGTAGTGTTCACAGTCTTTTTAGATAACACCATCACCTTATGCACTGAATACTGGAGCTTTGGTTATTTATCCTGTTGTGAATCCAGAAGGATATAATAATGTCTGCAAATGAGAGGTTTACTGTAACTGTGTGATGTCTAACTTAACCTGTTTTAACCTGTTTAACTCTCTGTGTCATGTATGCATTATAGTATAAATCTTGTTTATATGATTTAAAATGCATCAAAGTCACACTGTCCACTCATATCAGCCCCTCACTATCAGTTCGTTAGTTAGTTGCAGTTATATAGCACCTCTCTCACACTGGCGAGAAGTTGCAGCCAATTGTACGCACACCATACTCCCTATACTGGCCCATATCCGGGCACACAGACACACTCATTCACACATCAGGGCAAATTTGAGTAACCGATTCGTCTGAGATCTATGTTTTTGGAATGTGAGAGGAAACCGAGTCCCATGAGTAAACCCACGCAGACACAGATAGAACATGGAAACTCCACCCAGATAGGGCCTTGAACCCAAGACCCCAGTGCTAGGAGGAGAACATGCTAACCACCAAGCCTCCAAGCCATAGAAGTACACTTCTAGTGGTTCATATAATAATTGCAGTTACACTTTCCTGCCCAAACGAGAGAATAATAATGACATTTGAAACGACCACAGATCACTTAGTAGTTCTGCTTTCAAGTGCATAGTGATGGTTTTGTCAATCAATGAAAGTTTATTTGTATGGTGCTCTTTACAGCAAAGGAGATCTCACAAAGCAGCTTTACAGAAATCTGGGTCCAAGCCTCAAATGAGCAGCCAGTGGCATGTTCCTTGTTTATATATTTTTTATGATAGATAAAAAGAATAGTGAAATGGGCATTGTAGTTTGGTAACAAAAAGAGGCAGAGGCTGGCTGCATGTGTAGAGAGATTATATTTAGTGTGCTTCAATATTGATAGGAAAGGCAGGGGTCAGGAAACAAGCAGCCAGATACAATCTAGGCCAATCCTTACTCCAGGTCAAATTACAAAATCAAAGTTCAAACACAGGAAATTAAACAGAAATGCAAATGTTCAACATATAGACCCTTCTCACTACTGGTATTGGTAACAACAAGGCCTTGATTTCTGTTGACATTACCAGCCTAAAAGTTCTGAAGTTGGTCGGCTCCTGTTTCTTTTATCCTGTGCTTCTGCTGTGGACCGTTTTCCTCTCATTAAATCCTGAGCAGGAAAAACACTGTCAGTAGCAGTTTATTAAATGGTGCTTAATGAGGTAACAGAAGGTTTCCTTGAAATAATGGTCTATAAAAATATATGGTTTAAAAATAATGAGGCTTCATTTTTGACCTGCAAATGTGTTACTGAGTCCAGGCACTTTGCCTTGTCCTGGTACAAGCTTTTGGATAGACTACTGAATCAGCTCTAGCCTACATTGTTTATTGTTTTTTTGTTTGTTTGTTTGTTTTTCACTCAGTGGGCACTCCATATCTATCAAATATACATCTCTCCACTAAACATGAAAAATTACCCTCAAAACAGCCTTAGAACCTTTATTTTAATCTTCTGTTTAGTTTGTGATAATAGCATACCTCAACTTCTTGTGACTGGTGGTCCTAACCATCACAAAAAAGGCATTTTCAAACAAACTGGACCCTGACTCAGCTGATCCAGACCAATCCACCTCTTGGACCAAATTCTGCTGCTTTGATCTGAATTTTGGTCCACGGCAACTTTTGCTCCTGCTATTTTGGTTTGGACCAAATGGAAAGATCCAAAAGTCCAGACCAAATAATGTAGGTGTCAAAGCAGCCTAAAAGAGCCTCTGAGTGGGGTGCTGTGGGAGGTCACTGGTTGATGTTATGATCTGAAAACAAGTTGCGAGTTTAGCAAACTGCTCAACATGGAAACGCCTCTAACAAGCACTTCGACCTCAAAATGAATTCAATATATTTAAATATAGTAAAAAAGACTGTAGAAGGATTGCATGGGGTGTCTTATATATTGGGATATGATTTTTGTCCATATCGCCCAGCCATAAAATCAGCTGTTACTCCTAAGAACATTAACTCAACTCAATTATCTCCTAAATATGCAAAATGGTGTGCAAAATACCATCCAGCCATAATTCAGAGGCTTTTTTGTATGATTGTGAGTTCATACTAAGAATCAGAAAGAGAATACAGAAATGTCTGTGTTTTTTATACCTTTTCTATGGTCAGACTGTGATCACTGTGTATGTGGCCAAGTGGCTCTGCATTATATCTCAGACACTCAGTTTATCCTCTCTGTTTAGGACCTAGTAGCATTCTTTCCCAGCACTCCAGATAATCTGCTCTTACTGTGTTTGAGGAGCTGGTTGGTAGAGCTTGGCTGTTGAGCATTGCTGCTCTGTGTGATGATGCATTGATCTCTTCCTTTCTTGCTCTTTTTGTCTCTCCCTTCTTTCCTCCCTCAACCACTACTGCAGTAGAGCTGCAACTAATTACTATTTCTGATTATGATCTATTGACTATGACTATTACTGATTATGATCTCTGTTACCCAGTATGTTTTAAATTAATAAGATAAAGCGCACTACTGTTTGTCTGTCTTTGGAATAAAAAAGCTCATTTATAAACCTCTTTTATAAAGCTCATTCCAACAAAGTCCTCCATCATGAAATCAAGCAAGCAAAATTATATTTTCAAGGGCTAAATGATAACTTTTACTTTTTTTGGTCATGCAAAAACTTGTTGCACAGCAGACAAAGCTACTACCTGCCTTTGAGCTACCGCATCATGTGGGAGACTAAGGTTTGATTTCTGGTCTGAGTGACTGGACTGTGCTACACCAGTATAAGTCCCGGGGCAAGACTCAGGACTCCTAACACTACATTTGCCCACCTCTGTAGTATTCCCATGATTTGTGATGCATTACTTTTAAATACATCCATCATTTTGACATTTCATAACATGACATCCATTAATTATGACAATGCATGGCAGTTATACTCAGAAACACCACTTTTTACATGTTATAGTGTGGTACATTGCATATTATGCTTGTGAAGGACTAAACTATGTAGGAAACTTTTAAGCATCAACTGATCAGGTATTTTCTGTGTTGTACTTGAATGGAATTGTCGATTCTTCAAACCTAGGTTTTGCTTTTTTTCAGCTTGTGAATGAGACTAAATGGCTATAAAGACAATGGTATAACATGCGTGTATAATTTAATCTAATTAAACAGTGAACATCCAATCAGTTTTAGGAATAACAAAAATAGAACCTGAAATTAATTCTTTCCTAATTGATTTGCATTTGGATAAATTGTTTCTTTATCTTAAACTGGTTCAGTCTGGAGATCATGTAGAATAGCTGGTTCAGGTGCATCGCCTTATGTTTCTCGAAATAAACGTCTGTCAGGCTCTGTCAAAAAGCAACAAGCAGACCTGAAGTGTTAAGCCCTTCTGAAATAACAGGACGTGACCACTTTCCGCAGCCCAGTCTCCTTGACATTTCATTTGCACCACATCACACCATTCAAATATCACATTTTCTCAGCTGCTTTGAGTGGAAGCTTTAATTCACTCCCTGCCCCTACAGTGTGATCTTAAAGTAACACTCTGAGAACCTCTGTAACAAATTATGGGCTTCAGAACCAGTGGTCATTCTACAAAAAAAATGACACTGATTGACAAATCATAATTATGTATTCAGTAATAGAGCAGGCTGTACAGTGCAATGTCCAGCTCTTGAAATATGATTTCCATATTCATGCTTGAGTGCATTACCTTGGTGGAAGGTAATGCAAGGCATGGTATGGTTTTATCCTAATAGTCTACAGCATTAATGTTTGAATCTGGACCCAACCTAACTGCGTTTTGTCCGACTGCAGCCTAAGTATATTAGCACAACTGCAGCCCAAGTGTAACCCTGCAAAAACAGGCCAAAAAAAAACTGAATCCAATATTAGCCTCACAAAAATCCAGGTACTCAAATGTATCTTGATAAATTTCTTTTTGAGCCCAACAAGAGCCAAACAACATGAAGCATGAAGTTAAAGTCCCAGTTCCTGATTGTAGCATCTTTACCAGATGAAAAGGAGGATAACGTAGGGCGTCATGGGGGCATCACTGGTAGTGTGTGTCACACAGTGGTGGGTGGGTTAGATTTCTGCTTGGGTCCCTGTCTTCCAAAAGTGTATGTGGTAGGTTAATTGGCTTTGCTACATTGCCCCTAAATATGAGTGTATGAGTGAATAATTGTGTGTGGTACCTTGTAATGGATTGATGCACAAAGTGGATAAGAGGATGAGAATAATGTGGGTGATCTAGACTGAGTATAAAGACCCTAAACCTTTTAAGTGTGTGTTTCCCAATCAATATTAAACTGCAGCTTTTTTCTTAATGGATAAGCTTATATCAATACATGAATAAGAACAACACTCTAGTAACTCTTGGTGTACAGGGTAAGGGTCTTTAATGTGCTAACAGTGGCTGAGTGTCTGCTAAAATGAACGTGTTAATGTGCCATTAATGTGTTTTCACATTTTTGCATTCAAGCCAGAGTTTTTTTTGGTTTTTTTTGAGAAGATCAACGGGTCTCTCTCCCCTCCATCAATGACATTTTGACCACAGTCTGCATCCACAAACCCCTCACACAGACTCTTATCAGTGATGCCATCTGGTGAACATTATCAGAGCATCCAAAGGGTCAGTGTTTAGATTCATGAGAGCCATAAATGCATCTTCAAAGCTGTTATACTGTAGTTTGGAGAGAGGGAAATTACACAAAATGACATAAAATGACAGCCTTTGCTCCGAGGTTTCTGCTGCAGAAAACATCCTCACAGTATGATGCTGCCACCACCATGCTTCTCTGTAGGAATGGTATTCGCTAGGTGATGAGTAGGGTCTTTTTTCTCTGCAGACAGGATGCTTGGGATTCAGTCCAAAGAGTTATTTTTTTTGTTTCTTATGGTCTAAAAGGCCTTTAGGTGCCTTTTGGCAAACCCCACACAGGCTGTCATTTGCCTTTTACTGAGGAATTGCTTCTGTCTGGCCATACATGCCTGATTGGTGGAGTGCTGCAGAAATGGCCCTTCTACCACGATGGGTTTGGCCTGTGTATATATAGCTTCGTATTAGATTTTCTCTAAAACCGTCTACCAGTTTCAAGCCTCCTCTGATACATTAAAGATTTCATAATGGTTTCTCTCTCTCTCCAGGCCTTCCTGCAACAAACCAGTTCCAAACCATGACACTTCCATTATGTTTCACAGTTGGTATGAGGTTCTTGTGCTCAAATGCTCTTTAGTTTGGGCCAAACGTGCCTTCTGTTACTGTGCCCAAATAATTCAACTTCATCTCTCCAAAGCACATTATTCTAGAAGTCCTGTTCTTTATCTAGGTGTTCTCTGCCCCTTTTAATTTAGAAATGTTTTGAAGGGATTTTATGTGACCTTTGATATGCCATCGATTTTTTTCCCTTCTGCACTCTTAATGGCTTTTGCCCAAACAGTGGTGTCTTCATTCTCTCAGTGCACAAAAATACCAGCATACCAGAGAAACAGAAAAAAAATACTGTTCCGTCCCTTTTGACCTTTGTGTCTAAGGCTGTATTTCTAGGATTTTTGCTAAATAGTTCCTGATATAAATGTGTAGCATCTGAAAATAAAGCTGTGTGTCAGAGCAGTTTCACCCAGCCTTGTATCATGGATGCGGAGATACGGAGTATTGGGGTCGGCTAGTATAAACACCACACCTTCGTGTCCTTGCACACTAGCCACCCTCTGTCAAATAAATGAGGCCCTGAAAGAATGGTGAAGAACATTTTTCTGCAAGCAAATTTTAGTCTTCATTTCAAACATATGGGCTTGAGTGCATTAGTGGGCGGGCATTCCCACACTGTTTCTGGCCTGCTCAGAGCAGAGCAAGTCCAAAGGTCAGCGTTTTCCATCTGATGTGTGAGGCGCTATTGTGCCGAGTGAGGAAGGGAGGGGAGACAAGGAAAGATATTTGAGAATAGAGAAGAAGGGATATAATCAGGACTTGCTTCATGAAATTGTAACTTTTTTTCTATACATGCATGTATATGTTTGAAATCCATCCATTTATTCAGTGTAAAATAAACTCAAGTTCAGGCAGAAATCCTCAGGGACATTCTGAACAAATAGACATATGTCTGGATGCTTTAAAATGTCCTGACCATCAGGAGCAACCATCTCAATTTCATTGCATGGGTTTCTGTTTGGTGGAAAGTAGGGAGAACCAGAGGTCTTTAAACCTAGAGTGGTGTAGGAATCACTGATAAAGGATAATAAGGATAAGAGGGATGCCAGCTCAAATGGCCAAGCTGCTCTTCCACCAGCAGACGTGCTATTTGGAGTGCGCCCTTTGTTGACCTCTGCAGATGTGCCTCAGCCACATTGAATAATGGAGGAGATGGAAGATGAAGCGAGCAGCTGACACAAGTACCTGTGCTTCAGAGAGAGGAATTACAGAGAGAGAGAGAGAGAGAGAGAGAGAGAGAGAGAGAGAGAGAGAGAGAGAGAGAGAGAGAGAGAGAGAGCAGAGAGAGAGAGAGAGAGAGAGAGAAAGAGAGAGAGAGAGAGAGCGAGAGAGAGAGAGAGAGAGAGAGAGAGAGAGAAAGAGAGAGAGAGAGAGAGAGAGAGAGAGAGAGAGAGAGAGAGAGAGAAAGAGAGAGAGAGAGATGCAGATTAAAAGTTAGAAGTGCATTATATCTAATTGTGAGACCTTTATTATTTTTTTATTAAATCATACTATTTACTCCATTTAAAAGTTCTGTTTGGCCAAACACAAACACACACACATATATATATATATATATATATTCAGAATAAATGTATATTCTGCATGGCACATGCTTTACCCTGCTGGAATATTCCATTATTGTTGTGGTACATGAAGTCCATGAAGGGCTGCAATTTGTCACTAAGCAGTGAAAGGCTGCAGGCACCAGTCAATGACATGTTTAGACGGACCACTGACCCAACCCATGCCACAAGAAATGAATGTGTACAGAACCATCACCATATTGCAAAATGATTTGTTGACAATAGGAGTCCATGGCTTCATGGAGACTGTGCCACACACAAACCTACCATCAGCCTGAAACCATTGGTGTCATAACTCATTGGACCATGTCACTTGTTGCTAGCCCTTTTGGGTCTAGTTAGCAACTTCATGAGCCCAGGTGAGATGCTCCAGTTTCATCATGTTAACAGAGGAACTTTAGTGGGGCTTTGCCAGTGGGGCTGCTGCATTGATGTGAATGTGAGTTGCTGTGTTCTCACGGGAAATTCTAGCCAGACTGCACTGGTCATAATCAGCATGCACACATGGACAGTCACAAGCACATGATGTTACACTTGTGATGCTGTTGATTAGGGTATACATGTGGACAAAATCATATCCTGATATATTTTCTGTAAAGCACATAATATGATGGGAAATATACATTGGGATAAAAGTAGGACACTCCTTGACATCCTTTGTGTACTATATTTCAACATTTTCTTTATACATACTGACAAATTTTCATGCAAGAGATCTGTATTACACTGCTTCCATAGTGGGTGTGTAAACTCAGAGTAGAGCGAGGGATCACATAAGTTTTCCACAAGATCGTTACATTAAACATTAAACTTGATAAATGCTATTTACTCAGGCCATTTCACTCTCTGTTTATATCCCATTATCAATATTGATAAATATTGATATATTGCCTAACCCTACTGTGGATCAAGGAATGTTAAATGCTTCACAATCCTGGGAAATGGAATGCCGCTCATCTGGCTTCACTGTCATGCCTTGTGTTGCCACACAGCGTTCAGTTTCACTCACAAGATAATCTGGCCAACTTACCCAAGCTATCTCCTGAGGTCATGCAACTTCATAATCAATTTACTACTGAGATTCCTGATGGCATGTCAGCATATGAACTGCATTGTTGTGGAATAAATATTTATGTGGCTTATTTATGATAATTATATATGCCTTATTTATTTGGTTTCTGACCTGCTGTAACTGTTACCTAGAAAATATGTAAGAATTTTGTATCCTGGGAAGAATCAGAGTAAAAGCAGGGATAATGACATACCTTAACAATGACCATGGCAATCTCTTTCTCAACACTATTCCTGGGAATACATTATTATACAAAAGAGGAAGCCACCAGATTTAGTTTGTTTAGTTCATGCTGCATGGGTTTCAATCCTGTGTATGCAGTCATTGTTATCAGCCTTTAGTGGACATGCATGTTGGCTTGCTTCCATGTTGTAGAAACAGGAAATTAGTGTTCTGTGTGAAGCTGTGTGGAAAAATAAGTTGCTTATTCACCAAAGGTCAATGTAAGAAAACACAGAAATGAGGAGTACAGAAATGAAGTAGAGGCTTCATTGCTTTTCCACTAACTTTGTGAAGCACCACATCGTACTGGTTGTATTTCTTTCACAATAAGCCTTTAGTAAGATAAAAAGGAACATGGCACAGATGATTCCAATACCATGTATGTTAAAGAAATCAGTCAGGCCTTGACACTCTGTTTACATTTTTTAGTAGAGAAAGCTTGGAGATTTCATTAATTAGCTTAGATTTCATTTAATTGACTTTCCATATCCATGCAGCATTATCAAGATTGGATTTCATGTAATTCAGCAGCATTTAGGAATACAAGTCATGTCCCTAAATTAACCTCCTCTGTGTGTGCTCTGTGCTTTCCCTAGTTCCTCACATAATGTCAAACATTGGAAAGACGTTAGACGTATATTTTGTTTTATTATTATTGACTCTATTATGTGTGTGTAAACACACTCCCTGTTGCTCGTGTTTGAGAACAGATTAACAGGATCATTGTAATTATTAGAAGTGTGTTGGTGTCTCCTGGTCCTGAGATACGGTGCATCCAGAAAATATTCACAGCACTTTACTTTTTGCACATTTTTTATTCCAAAATGGATTAAATTCTATTTTTTTCCTCAAAATTTACACACAACACACCATGATGACAGTTCCAAAAGTTTTGTTTGAAATCTTTGCAAATATATTAAAATAAAATACAAAAAAATATAACAAATGTATCTAGTTTTGCATGGACTGTGTTTTGGCATATGCGCTGTTGCCACTGATCATCCTTCAGATGTTTCTACAGGCTGATTGGAGAACACCTGTGGTAAATTCAGTTGGATTTTGAAAGACATGATTGGAAGGACACACACCTGTTTATATAAGGTCTAGTAGACTCTTTTTGGCGTGTTAGATCACAAACCAAGCCATGAAGTCTGTAGACCTCTGAGACAGGATTATATTGAGACACAGATCTGGTCAATTGTACAGGTTTTTTTTTTTTTTCAATCTGATGGAGCTTGAAAGATTCTGCAAAAAATAATGGGAGAAATAGGTGCCAAGCTTCTGTAGCATCAAACTCAAAAGACTTGAGGCTGTAATTGCTGCCAAAACAAAGTATTGAACAAAGGCTGTGAATACTTATGTACATGTTGTATTTTTGTGTTTATTTATTTTTTAATATAAATTTGCAAAGATTTCAAACAAACTTTTCTCACTTTGGCATTATGATGTATTGTGTGAAGAGTAGAATTTTGAGGGAAAAAACTAATTTAATCCATTTTGGACATGGCTGTAACATAACAAAATGTGGAAAATTTTAAGCACTGTGAATACTTATTTATGTATGTAATCACTATTAACTTGATAAACAACAGAGAATCGTGATATCAGACTGCTCTAAATTGCCTTTGTGTGTGTGTGTGTGTGTGTGTGTGTGTGTGTGTGTGTGTGTGTGTGTGTGTGTGTGTGTGTGTATGAGTGTGAAGGTATGTCTTTGTGCCCAAATATGGATTGGCACTTTGACCTGGCACTTTGAACCCCCCTACTGCTCAATGAAGTTCTCCAGACGGATGATTGTTTGCAGTAAAGAGTACTCTGTGTGCGACATGTCACACTGGTGTGTTTACTGGCTGAGTGTAATTGAAGACTGCTGACTGTAAAGCGTCCTTGGGACTCTATGAAGGCACTATATATGTATAACATCATTCATTCATTCTTGATTGACAGGAGAACCCAGGAGAGCTTGAAGTTCATATGTGAACTTCTCAGTACTGGAGTACCTACAAGGTTGTGTGGTCTCACCCCTTCTCTTCAGTCTCTACACCAACAACTGCATTCTAAGAACCCGATTCAGAAGATCTCAATTTTATAGATGACGCCACTCATTTGCAAGGTGCAGCAGCAACTCCTGCTTCTGAATGCACAAAATACTGTAAAGATGATGTCGTGACTTCAGATGTAACCCCAAATCAGGTGGTGCAAGAGATCACAATATCCACGGATCTGAAATTGGAGGGGAACACAGCCTCCATAGCCAAGATAGCGGAGCAGTGGATGTTCATCCTGAGGCAGCTGAAGACGTTCATCCTACTACAGGCCCTGCTGATCCAGTTCTACACAGCAATCATCAAGTGCATTCTTGCATCATCCATCACCATCTGGTTTTGATCTTCCACCCCAGGAACAAGACAAACTTTGGCAGCAGAGACAGCAAAGAAAATCATCAGTTCTGTTCTGCCAATACTTTGAGACATTTACAGCAGCAGTCTTGAAGGTCATTGAATACTTGTCAGTAGTCTATGTTTGTGTCTAGTTTGTTCACCATGTTACATGTCAAACATGGCACCAAAGTAGATTCCTTGTATGTGTGCTGCACTTGGGGAATGAAGTCATTCTGATTCTGGTTCTTTCTTGTGATCACAGTATGTGACACTGCAGTTTTGATGGCTGTAAGTTTCAAATATACAAAACTATGGATGCTGCATTGACCAAGATGTTGTTGCTCACTGAAAACACTGAAAGAAAGCATCACCACAACATGATGCTACCATCCATTCTTCAGATGTTTTTATAGGAATAGGAAGTGTTTGTAGAATTTTTAAATTTTGGCTTGAGAGCTACGCTTTCATATCTGACCACTTTCTGATGCCAGACATGCTTTTATGTATATGCAAAGTTTATATTGTCCATTGTTTATATGGCTTATTTCTGTTCAGTTCCCCCAACTGATGGTGGTTTCTTTGAAGTGATTGACCAGTAAATTGGAGTTGTTGTCCTTATACGGGTATCTGATCGGAAACCTTGAACGTTTGAGCCCAGGCTCATTCAAGTGCAGGGCTGGGTGATAAGCATCAATATTTATATCTATAATGGGAGATAAACATCTCGATATGGGCTGAGGTGAAATTGATATTTGTTAAAGTTTTTGAATAACATTCTGTTTCTTGCAGAAAAAGGTTTTCCTGCTTTAGTAAAATATACTAAAACAGTAAATGATATAACTAATGCAGTATTTAAATATAAAGTAATACAGTCAAATTTGATTACATTTAAGGAGGCTGAATAAATTATGCAAAGTCATATTATTATGACATAAGCTCATCAGACAAACAAAAAGTCCCCTGTGACTGAATTAACCTAGTAGCATGTTATTTCTCCACATGTATGAATAACAGGTGCAAATTAATTTGGCATGGACTGGACAAGATTCTGGATGTAGGCAACATCAATGTTCGGCACAGTTTGTGATGCCTTCCCTGGCATTCATTCATTGTTCCAAAGAAATATTTCAAGAGGATTCAAATCTGGGGGTTTGTTTTTGGTCTATTTGTTTGGTCTTTGTGTCAGCTGTAACCAGGCAACTTTGTGAGCAGAGGCATCTTGCATAACGCTCTGCTCCAAATATTCATGCTCTGCAGTTCCCAACAAAGTGTTCTTTCAGAAATTGGTTTTGAAGGACCAGTGTTGACTTTTAGAAGCATTTCTTGCCTAGAGGTGAATTGGTTTTCACTCACAATTCATGAAATGCCAGCAGTCCTTGTCCGTCAGTTTTGTCTTCTGAATTCTGAGGATCATTTCCTGCAACTGAACATTTTTACCACTGCTGGCAGACCTGCGTGACCATACAATTTCATTCACCTGTATGTTCCTTCACCTGGCACACCTACATGCAATCAATCTTTTAGCCAATCATTAATATCTACTTTGTGACCCATTTTCCATACATTGAATGAGACATTGACTGCACTGCATCACCTCTTATCAATCTATGAATCCCATCAGACACCATGCAGGTATTTATAGCCTGGTCATCTTTGTGCAAAATCACCTGCAGGTACCTGAAGTTACCACCTTAACCATGCAAGGTGACTATGTTTTTCCTAGGGAGCTTATGCAGAAAGTGTCAGTTCAACTTAGCTTCCCAGTATGTGTTAAGAAACTGGTTTTCTAGTTTGAATTAGAAGAAAGGAGGCAAGAAATGGGAATTCTTACATAGTCAGTGCAATTATGCACATTTATATTCATCCTCAATGGTTCCACTTGAATTTCTTGAGACTGGTTTTGGTTATTTTTAATTGGCTACTTCAGGTTCAATCTGGGAAAGTATTATATTTGCAGTTAAGCTGTTATATTGGTTCTGACAATGCTGGTTGCTCTGGAGAGATGGTCATAATTATGCCTGTACATGAACATTGTGTGGTGTCTTGTGGGTTGCAAACATCTGTCTAACTCTCTCCTTCTCCATTCTCTCTCTTTCTGCCTCCCCCACCTTTTTCTTTTTAGACTCACTATAACGATGGAGAATACATCATTAGACAGGGAGCTAGAGGAGATACCTTCTTCATCATCAGTAAAGGAAAGGTAAGCTTTCTGTTAAATATAATGGCATGAAAAGGATTCAGTGCAAAATATTTGTTACTATAACAAGTAAAAGATGACTGGTGTCCAAACGGCATAACGGGAAAGATGACACATTTCTTTAATGTTTTAAGCAAGATTAGTTTTTTGAAACCTTCCTCTTTTCAGCTTCAGCAGTCTTTTTTTTACCAGTGAAATATTCACCATTTCACTGGCTGCAGCACAAGAACAAAGCATGATTGATCCACTTTGGCCCCTTTTTCAAAAAACATTTTTGCTAATAGCCAAAAATTCCCAATTCTTTTTGAATTTTTTAATAAGTAATGCAGCAACGGTTTTCTTCAGATGACTCTTTTTTTGGCCTGGTGATTAGGGAACCAGCCTTGTGAGCTGGAGCTGGAGGAGGAGGCGGGGGGGGTGACACATTCTCTACAATGTGAACTTGGCACTGGTGTGCTATAGTTGTATCTCAATGCCTCTCATCAAATCACATTACTAGGTTAATATTTACAGTCCTAATATCTCATGGTGTAGTTTGTCCTACTGTGTATTTTTATGATTTTACTGCATTTATTAAGTTTATTATGTGATTTGAGGCATTGATATAATTTGCTTACATGAAAGGAATAGCTCTGATCTAGCCTATACACAAGGTCAGGGGCATATACACTATATGATCCCCACCACACCTCGTCCGCAACTCCCAAATTCATCCTGAAAGTGTAGGATGGAGCACCATCATTCCAGAGAACACAGTTCCATAGCTTTGTATCTGTTTAGCCCACTGGCATTAGGCATGCTCCAGAGAGACCTGTTCTTTTGGCACTACTTGTCTACAGACACTAGACAAGCTGTGTGTGTATATATGGACATAAAGTGTAAATTCTAGCTGACATTTGTGCAGTGCATTTAAATTTTGCAGAAGAAAGGTCATATACTCTCCGCTCTCCGCCGTATTAATTTCCAATCATTATTCCTGCATGGTTTAAATTATTGAAAAAAATGCACCTGACTTGACAACAGCAACATTGGATGCAGGTCCATTCAAGAGGTTTGTTGATCATCATAGGATCACATGGTTTTCAGAGGAGGTGACATTTATTACAGTTCTTTCAAAAGGCTTGTAGCATGTCATTTTAATCACTTCAATTTAATTACTGGCGCTCATCATTAGGTCATGAGTAACACGATTCAATCAGAGTGTCATTATTGAAATATATCGATGCTCATATTGTGACTCTCAACTAGTCACACTGCCAACTCAACCAACAGTGGTCGAAAGATTGTTATAACACTCTAATCAATATTTCCTGATTACAGGTGAATGTTACCCGGGAGGATTCACCCAGTGACACTCCAGTTTATCTGCGTGCTTTGGGAAAAGGGGACTGGTTTGGAGAGAAAGCCCTTCAAGGGTAAGTAAAGGCGCATATAGAAGCCCCTGCATAGGGCTATGTGAATTTGCCAAAAGTAAAAATGATACTTCCGTGTTCAAATAGTATATTTTAACTCAGAAGTCATTTTTATTTTTGAATTCCCTTTGCCAATTTGCCCAGTTGCCATTGCCTGGAATTAAGATTGATAGTCAGCAGCTGGTACACAGCTGTGCTAAACACCTGTGGTTTGTCAGATAATTAGAGGAAAAGACAAGATTTGAGAGATTTCTTCTCTCACAACACAAAATAAAACTTTCATCAGAATATTGGTTGCTTTAAATGTTACTCATTAAATGACTGATTATGGCTGTGAGTAAATAAAGTGCCTTGTGGATTGCAGTATTGATTGGTACTTAGTTGAGCTTTCTCCCTCCAATTGATACCTTCAAATGGCTTTAACCCAGGGATTTACCTAAAAAAAATCAGTGGACACCCATGAACTTTGGTGGTGTTCAGTGGATCCTTTGCTGCGGGTATAAGCCTAATGGACTGTTAACTAGAGAAAATCAAATGCTTGTCTAAACAAGACTGTTGTTTTTAGATGTTCTCAGTCCTGACAGGAAAAAAAACTTCAGAGCAAAGGTAGGTAGCTTAAGTCTTTAAATGGATTAGACGCCGGCAGGGAATGCAGTATCCTTTCTAGGTTTGAGTGGAATCTATGATGGCACTCAAACTCTCTAGTGAGACATATCAGGGCACAAATGTAGAAGAGAAGCACTTATTAGATGAGTGCACAAGGCCAGCAGTGTCAGAACAGTCAGCTGTCTGTCTGTTGTTAAATCCACCTTCAGCTAAATGTTGATAATAGCTGATGTAAAAAAGTGCTTCCAGAGCCATATTATTGCTGTCATGCAAAAACCTTGTATCTCCATTTTTGCCATTTTCAGTTTTTGACACAATGTGAATGACGCAGTTGCTCTTCACGTTTGTGTCCGAATTTCATGATGAGTGGACCAGAAGGAATTCTTTAGTGATTTGGAATAAATAAATATACGTTGACTTCCATTAAGTGATTTATTTGAACTCTTCTGTTGCAGGGGCAAATGAAGCATACAGCAAACACACAGTTGAGTCACATATTATGAGCACCTCTTTGTTTCTACTCTTCTTACACATTTTAGTAAACTCCTCTTACCATACAGGAGCACTTTGTAGTTCTGTTTGTAGTTCTATTACAGACTGTAGTCCATCTGTTTCTCTGCATACTTTGCTAGCCTCCTTTCTCCCTGTTCTTCAATGTTCACTACCACCACATATTATTTGGGTGGTGGGACATTCTTAACACTGCAGTGACATGGTGGTGGTGGTTTGTTAATGTGTGTTGTGCTGGTATGTGTGGATCTGACTCTTCATTGCTGCTGGAGTTTTTAAACCCCTCAGTGTCACTGCGGGACTGAGTCCACCAATCGTATCAAGCCAGCAGTGTCCTGTGGGCAATGTCTTGTGACTACTGTTGAAGGACAAGAGGATGACCAACACAAACTGTGTAGCGACAGATGAGCTCCTGTCTGTGACTTTACCTCTAACAGGTGGAGAGTGTCTACTCACTGTCTATGTTATTAGATGAAAGTTAATGGTTGATGGTCATACTTAATGCAGGTGTTAGAGGAAAAACCCACCCATACAAACAATCGCACCCATTTCTTACTGTTTTCTGAGTCATTTGTTTTGAGTTAATCCATTAAACCATTATGACAATAATTATTACCTGATTATAAAATAGTTTGTAAGAGTTACTTTAACTTCCTTATCAGTTCATTAACTTAGTAATTTATTGGTTGATTTATTATATTGTGCATTTTATTAACATTCTTTTAACAGTATTAATAATAAAATAAAGAATTGTGAAATATCATATTCCTTGATATCATAAAACCATAATATTTTCAGAGAGCCCTTAATGCTACATGTACACAAACTTGTTTTTTTCTATTAAATATGTATGTTGTAACTCATTTCACTTCAGAAATGAACAAAATACTCACTAAAATCCAAATAATGTATGACTTTCTTGTCCATGATTAATGTATGTAAATGTCCAACAATTGTAGACATGTGGCAAAGTTGCCTTTATTTTGCCTTTAAAGATGCCTAATATGTACTAGCATTGCAACTACAAGTAAGGTGTAGCTTATTAAGCTTTAGTCAATCATGCAAACATATTCATTTGTTCCAGCTTAAATAAAGGCAAGTAAATTCTGTGTCAAGGTTAACTCAGGAGGAGGTTTGAGATTTGAAATGGTGTGTCCTATTGTGTGACTGAAATATGCCATATAAATGCTAAATATATCTGGCCCTAGTGTTTTATTAAAACTTTCAGTAATGCTGGTGGTGAGATTTCCCAGAACTCCCATCGACATACTATTATCTTGTCACTTGGTGAGAGAAATTATATATCAGCAGTAGCCCAGTGGTGCTTCCTTTGTATTGGTGGACAAGGTGGATGGTGGCCAATCAAACTGTGTAGCAGCAGATATTGATTTTTATTTAAAATTCTTGGTTCTTATTTTCTTAGATGGTCAGTGACAACACAGACAGTGTGTGTGACAGCAGACCTTATAGGGACACCAAGTAGAAAACAATGTTTTTTGCTGCTGGGAGCAACAATCATGATTTTAGCAGAAACAGAGATCCATTAAAGCTGTATTTTTATCCATTATGTTAATGCACTGTTTGTGTCATTTGGTAAACAGAGATAATGAAGGCTTTTAGCATTATTTTAATCTGCACAATCAGGCATCTGAATGATGTTTCACAACCATGTTGAAATGTACCTACTCAGTGACCATGGAGGACAAGCCAGCAAATGCAGCGACATATTGGATCAATGAAGACCTGGAGATCACACACATGACACAGACACACAGACACACACACACACACACACACACACACACCATGAAGGGAAAAGCTATATTCCCAGGATTAAGTCGGGGCAGTCCTCAGTGAATGAGATACTGAGGGCGCTGGTTCTTTCAGGAGCTTTTATTGATTCCTCAAGACATGGACTCAGCATGGGGGGTTGGGCACTTAGTGATGAAAGCGGCAGTCAGAGATGTAATAAAGACCTTCTCTCTCCTGTTGTGCTCCAAAACAAGGGGACTGCCTTTTCCGCAAGGACATAATTCATCTTTGTAAAGACAGCCTTGATTTTTGATTATTTCAAAAATTCTTTTTAAATTCTGTTTTCCTTCACTTTTCCTTCACACTTCAAACATCAAC
Organism: Acestrorhynchus altus; assembly: GCA_034509495.1. Taxonomy (NCBI): domain Eukaryota; kingdom Metazoa; phylum Chordata; class Actinopteri; order Characiformes; family Acestrorhynchidae; genus Acestrorhynchus; species Acestrorhynchus altus. Next base: position 13,882,753 of record CM067510.1, on the reverse strand, counting down.
ATTAGTTGACTTTGTTAGAGCGAGAGGTGGACAGGCAGATTAGTGCAGTGTTGTGGGCTCTGAACCGGTCTGTTGTGGTGACGCCTCATTTACCCAAGTTTTGGGTAGTGACCCAAAGGAAGAGATCCAGAGTACAAGTAGTTGAAATGAGTTTCCTCCACAGGGTGGCTAGATGGCCCTTAGACTGAGGATTTCAGTCACCTCAGAGTAGAGCCACTGCTCCCCCATGTCGAGAGGAGCCATCTGAGCTGGATCGGACATCTGGTTCAAATGCCTCCAGGATGCCTCTCTTATGAGATGTTCCGGGCATGTCTGACCAGGAGGAGGCCCAGGGAAGACCCATGACACACTGGAAAGATTATATACTTCAGCTGGCATGGGAACACTGGCTGGGAAGTAGGAGGTCTGGGCTTCTTTACTTAGGCTGCTGCCCCTGTGACCTGGACCCTGGATAAGTGGCAGATGATAGAAACTTTAGGGTACTTTTGACATTATGCAATGGCCAGCGTTGACTACTATGCTTTTTTTCAAGGACAGTAGTTTGATAAATAAGTTAGTGAAACATGACTTTGAGTGAGACTACTAAAATTATCCCTCATTTCAGAGCACCATCATTTCATAGACCTTTGGATTCACAGATGTGTATGATTCCTCAGGTGTTCCAGTGCTTTGTTAGTGCAAGCATAGGTTACTTGCTTCTAAGCTTTCAAACATCTTTGGATTCTGTAGTTACCATTGTTTAAGTTGAGGACAAGACCTGTGCCAATGAAAGTCAAAGAAGCTATTAAGAGGCTGAGACACCATTAATAAAGAGGAATGAAACCATTAGAGACATCGGTCAAAGCTTGGGATTACCAAGATCAACTGTGTAGAATATCATTAAGAAGAAAGAACCCACTGGTGAGCCCATTAATCTCAAAGGGGCTGGTACGCAAAGGAAGAAGCACTGATGGCAGAACGATCCTCACTAATAGTCAAAAATCCTCAGTTGTCTGTCTGATAGATCAGAAACCAACATCAGGAGGTGGGCTTGTATTTGTCAAAGACTACTATCCACCGAAGACTTTATGAAATACAGAAGCTGCAATACAGAGGCAGAACCATTTTGTGCAGACAGTCTTATATTTAAATTACATTTTGTAAATGAATTTAAAAGACCTTTCTTTAGTTTAATCTTTAGTTATATCACATTCAACTCTCAGCATAATTAAAATAAAGATCAACATCCATATGTTTAAATATTTAAAAACTTGGACGTCTCCTAAGATTTTCACATGACTGTAGATTATTAATGCAGTAGTGCTGAAAGTACCAACATCTTGCCGTGGTCTTTTTTGCTTCCTGCTACTGAATATAACTATATTTTGTAGCTCATCTATGCCTTCAGAATCATATTCAGGCCTCCTATTAACTTAAAGCTGCTGGATACCAGTGTCACTGTCCAGTCTTTTATATCACTATGAATTGAAAGGCTGCTGAGCATGATAATGCCAGTAGAAGTGAGATGAGGGCTACATGGTTGAAACTTTATATATATAATTAAAATTCCAACCATGTAGATGGAAGTAGCCCTCCTCTCAATACATATACTTCCCTTTTCCTTCTCCAAAAGAAATACTTAGCTGAGTTAGATACACTACCTTAATCCCCTTAAGTCTGTAGAGTGTGTAAGTAGTCTGCAAGTGGTGAAAAGTGAGAGACACAGAGGGGCATAAAGGGGGGAGAGAGAGAGAGAGAGAGAGAGAGAGAGAGAGAGAGAGAGAGAGAGAGAGAGAGACAGAATGAGTGTATGGGTGTGTGTGTGGGTGAGTGTGTGTATGTGTGTGTGTGTGTGTGTGTGTGTGTGAGAGAGAGAGAGAGAGAGAGAGAGAGAGAGAGAGAGAGAGACAGAATGAGTGTATGGGTGTGTGTGTGGGTGAGTGTGAGTGTGTGTGTGTGTGTGTGTGTGTGAGAGAGAGAGAGAGAGAGAGAGAGAGAGAGAGAGAGAGAGAGACAGAATGAGTGTATGGGTGTGTGTGTGGGTGAGTGTGTGTATGTGTGTGTGTGTGTGTGTGTGTGTGAGAGAGAGAGAGAGAGAGAGAGAGAGAGAGAGAGAGAGAGAGACAGAATGAGTGTATGGGTGTGTGTGTGGGTGAGTGTGTGTATGTGTGTGTGTGTGTGTGTGTGTGTGAGAGAGAGAGAGAGAGAGAGAGAGAGAGAGAGAGAGAGAGAGACAGAATGAGTGTATGGGTGTGTGTGTGGGTGAGTGTGTGTATGTGTGTGTGTGTGTGTGTGTGTGTGAGAGAGAGAGAGAGAGAGAGAGAGAGAGAGAGAGAGAGAGAGACAGAATGAGTGTATGGGTGTGTGTGTGGGTGAGTGTGTGTATGTGTGTGTGTGTGTGTGTGTGTGTGAGAGAGAGAGAGAGAGAGAGAGAGAGAGAGAGAGAGAGAGAGACAGAATGAGTGTATGGGTGTGTGTGTGGGTGAGTGTGTGTATGTGTGTGTGTGTGTGTGTGTGTGTGTGAGAGAGAGAGAGAGAGAGAGAGAGAGAGAGAGAGAGAGAGACAGAATGAGTGTATGGGTGTGTGTGTGGGTGAGTGTGTGTATGTGTGTGTGTGTGTGTGTGTGTGTGAGAGAGAGAGAGAGAGAGAGAGAGAGAGAGAGAGAGAGAGAGACAGAATGAGTGTATGGGTGTGTGTGTGGGTGAGTGTGTGTATGTGTGTGTGTGTGTGTGTGTGTGTGAGAGAGAGAGAGAGAGAGAGAGAGAGAGAGAGAGAGAGAGAGACAGAATGAGTGTATGGGTGTGTGTGTGGGTGAGTGTGTGTATGTGTGTGTGTGTGTGTGTGTGTGTGAGAGAGAGAGAGAGAGAGAGAGAGAGAGAGAGAGAGAGAGAGACAGAATGAGTGTATGGGTGTGTGTGTGGGTGAGTGTGTGTATGTGTGTGTGTGTGTGTGTGTGTGTGAGAGAGAGAGAGAGAGAGAGAGAGAGAGAGAGAGAGAGAGAGACAGAATGAGTGTATGGGTGTGTGTGTGGGTGAGTGTGTGTATGTGTGTGTGTGTGTGTGTGTGTGTGAGAGAGAGAGAGAGAGAGAGAGAGAGAGAGAGAGAGAGAGAGACAGAATGAGTGTATGGGTGTGTGTGTGGGTGAGTGTGTGTATGTGTGTGTGTGTGTGTGTGTGTGTGTGAGAGAGAGAGAGAGAGAGAGAGAGAGAGAGAGAGAGAGAGACAGAATGAGTGTATGGGTGTGTGTGTGGGTGAGTGTGTGTATGTGTGTGTGTGTGTGTGTGTGTGTGTGAGAGAGAGAGAGAGAGAGAGAGAGAGAGAGAGAGAGAGAGACAGAATGAGTGTATGGGTGTGTGTGTGGGTGAGTGTGTGTATGTGTGTGTGTGTGTGTGTGTGTGTGTGTGAGAGAGAGAGAGAGAGAGAGAGAGAGAGAGAGAGAGACAGAATGAGTGTATGGGTGTGTGTGTGGGTGAGTGTGAGTGTGTGTGTGTGTGTGTGTGTGTGAGAGAGAGAGAGAGAGAGGGGGGGGGGGGGGGGGCAATGATGCTGTTCCAGTCATGCATTACCTGCTACGATCAAAGGGAGCAGTGAGATGACAGTAGGTGCAGGAGAAGGCTAATGAAGGTGCTCGTCTGGGTGAGACAGCACCCAGATAACATGAAATTTGTCAAATCGCTTTGCTGGTGCTGAGAGCGTTGACTTTAAGAAAGCTCTCATAAGAGTATGTCAGGAAGTTTATTTTGAAAAGAAGTCATGCTCTGTGGAGTGGTGTGCCCGTCATGATCTGCTGTTGCAGTTTACTTTTAGAGTCTGATGGTTCCTGGCTGAGAAACAAATACAAGGTAATAATGATCATATTATTCAAAATTAAAAAGTGAACAATTTATATAAAGATATATAAAGTAATATTTATTAGACATACAGTAAACTACAAAATCCATGGAGGGCTATATGATGTTATGTAATAAATTGCAGTTATAATTTAATATCACATTGTATTGTTCTATTGTATCATGGGTCAGTCCTTCTAGAACACTATATAGCACACAACAAGATGATTTGTCCAACACCATTGCCATTTATTTAGCTTCAAAATAAGAACGGTGTATAGTAAGAGTAACTGCACAGTAATAAGTAGCTGATTGTCACACCAGTGACAAAGTCAGTAATGTATAGGGCAGTAATGAAGTAATCTGTGTGAATGTCAGACAAGGGCTTGGCAGTATATAGTTGAATATCAATACATCACAAACTATTTTAATCAAGATGACAATATGACCATAATGACCATAACCTGCGAAGCAGGTTACCATCTGTGTAGGATTGAATTACATAAAAGAACGAGTGGGTGATTTGTGTGGAAATGATTAGTTTTTGGAGGGATATCACAACATGGCATAGAAACATTGAAATTAAAGGAGCAGCATTATGATATTATAATATTATTTCACCATCTCAAACAGCATAATCCAGTGTTGTGTGCTGAATTACCACATGCTTATGTCTTATGCTTACTATAAAAAAATTACTTATATACACAGATGTTTACTATTTACTGTAGATATAGACCGATGTGTGTTAAATATTGATACTCTAACATTATAATTTATCATATATTGTGATTTCTCTAAAGATAAGGGTTTAATTTTAGTCATATCACCCAACCCTTGGTCAGTTATTATTTTACTTTTGACTTATTTTACCAGCTGTTTGATTTTACTGTATGTATTTTAATGTACAATATTTAAATCGTTATTTGCATATAACCCATGCTTACATGAGGCATGAGTCTCAGAGCCTAGAGTGCCTGTTTATTTCAGACTATGGTAAATGTGATTCTGCCAGCAGGCTAATACATGTTACAATGTTGTAGATAGGTTCCTATTCTCCATTTAAAATGAAACATCTTCTTAAGAATACATTTCTGAGAATAGTAAGAAATAGTAAATATAGTAAGATAGTGGTGAATGAGGCCCATTTTCTGTTTCCGTGTTTAAGGTAAAATACCTTACTGAATAACTGGAAACATTAACCATACCCTTGGCTTGGCTTTGTTTCATGCTTAAAATGAGCTTGAATCTGAGGTGTACACAAACATGAAAATCAGTCAAAACAGCATGCTTTCAAAATGTGGACCTTGGCTAGCAGCTGCTGAAACATTGTCCATATCACGCCTCAGCGGCCTGTGTATCATAATCGTTTTGGACCATAATACACTTGAGGCCCATTCATGAGTTATTAGCTTGTAATTACACTGTTTCTGACGGCACCCAAAGGCTGTCAGATGTTGTTTTTTTTTTTTGCTCTGTATCAGATCCAGTGTCTTTTAAACGACTGGCTCTTTGATGTCTGTAAGTCTGTCCCATTGATGAGAACCTGTAATATGCTGTGTGGCGTATTAGTTTCAGGTTGAAGAGGGGCTACTCTCCCAAACGTGTAGTCTTGATCGCCGTCCCTTTGATCTCATCTTTCCCTTTTTAATTAGCACATAAACGTACACATTTGTAAGGGCTTGGTGTTTCATTTGTCCAGCTTGGTCTTTTATCTCATATTTTTGAGTCACATTCTGGTTGGCCAGGACTATTTCAGATTTTGCCTGAAGAACAGACGCAATAATACCTGTGATGTGGATTAAAGGCTTCCTCTACCTTTGTATAGCTCGTATGCAAAGTGAACTTTCATGCCCCTGCCCTAGTCAAACACCTTTGATTTGATTGTTGCCAATTAAGGAGGCGTTAGCCCATGATAATGTTATTACATGGTAACCAACAAAGTGCACACCTGGATTTTAAGTTTTCACATTAATGCACCATTTGTGTGTGATTAGCAAACCCCCCCTGTGTAGTTCTGACATTCTGTTTACTCTCCTTGGTCCAAAATGATCCAGAGAAATTCCTGGTGGTGTTCAGCTTACACTGAAGTCTGAATAAAGGTGACATTTCACTTTTTCTAATGTTCTAAAGGTTATTTTAGGGGAAAGTCATTATAGCTACTTCCACGCATATCCAGGTACATTTTAAAACAGAGATTTCCAGCTATATAGTGCATGCAGACATTGTACATTTTACCTTATGTAGTTCAGATGTGATGCATCCAGAAACACGTGTTTTGATGTCAGTATTGTCATAAAGCCCTGTTTTCCCCATTCATACAATAGCACTGAAAACCAAGTTCAAAAATCTTGGAGAGCGTTTTCATAACGCTCCATTTTCAGTCATGAAAAGCAATGTTTTCATGTGGCCAAAGACAGAAATATGTTTTTAAAATACCCTTGTACATTTACATTTATGGCATTTGGCAGATGTTCTTATCCAGAGCAACTTACAGAAGTGCTTTGCTGTTCACTCAGAAAATATCCTTAACTAGTTTATAGAAGCTAAAAGCCAGAGCTTCCTCAAGCTACAGATGCTGCCAAGTACAAATGCCAGCATGGAGACCATGATACCCAATGCTCAACATATTACACTTTATCACACACAGTATAATTATAAGCCTTTAATGAGTGTTAAGTGCTCTTGAAAGGGATGGATCTTCAGTCTGCATTTGAAGACAGAAAATGACTCAGCTGTTTGCCACCCAGGGGACGTTTGTTCCATCACTTCAGTGCCAGGAGAGAAAAGAGTGGATGCTTGTCTTCCATGCATCCTGAGGGATGGTGGGTCAAGCTGAGCTGTACTTCATGCTCGAAGGGCTGTTGGTACCGATCAGGTTTGGACCATTCCCTTCAGATACAGAGGATCAAAGTTTTGAATCTGATGTTCTGCCACAGGAAGCCAGTTTAGGAGAGTGCAGCAGAGGAGTTACATGGCTGAACTTGGGAACATTGTAGACATGCCGTGCTACCACAGTTGAGAGGGCCTGATGGTATGCATAGGAAGACCAGCTAGAAGGGAGTTGCAGAAGTCAAGTCTTGAAATGACAGGAGACTGAATGAGCACCTGAGTGGCCTCTCTAGAGAGAAAAGGTCGAATTATCCTGGTGAAAATGTGACTGCATGACCAGGTCAAGTGTGAAAAAATAAGTTGAGAATAATAACTGGTTGGGAAGGGCCAACATTTCAAGCTTATAAAAGGTTTATTAATAAGGGTTTTCTCTGCTACTAAACTTTGTGGTGGCTTGTGTTTGACCCGTAAGACAACCCGTAAGTCGGGATGCGCCAATTGAAATTTTCTTGGCCACTTCCGACTGGCAGTCTGACCTGCCAATTCCAACATTTTGACATCATACACATACATTTTAATTCTCAAATAAAATATAAATGTATTTTCTGTCATATAATCTTTCAAATATTGAAATCAACTGAGATAAAGGACAAACAAACCAACTAGAATTTAGGGCGGTATGTGTATCGGCTTGGAACCAACAGTTAGCAGGCTCTGTGTGTATCCTGACACCAGATGAAACAGTCCTGGTCACATTAACACACTGCCTGAGGAGTATTGTCTGTTTAGTGTTGTGTGTCTTGTGAATGGGAAATGCATTAAGTATCTGCCCTCCACTACAGAAGACAGCTGCTCATTCAGCACTGCTGCTCACTCTGAATTTGATGACATTCCTTGTAATGGTTTTGATCTTTTCATTATTGTGGAAGCAGAGGCTGCTGGATTGTTGCTGTACTTGCACTCTCACTAGTTATGAAGCCAAACTTAACACTTTTGCCAGCAAGTTTAACTGCAGTAGTACCTCAGCCTTGGCCTTAGCCAAAATAATTTGGCATTTTTAGTTTCTGTCATTTTTAACCATTTCTTTGACCGTTACCTTGAAGGTCAGTGCTGTTTTTCTCTGGTTTTCTTACAGATTTTTGCTCACACACACTTACTGTCCCATACCACACTCACACTGATATCTATCTACATGTGCAAGACAAATATAAATCTCTAAGAAGGGACCCAAGGTCACTGTTATTTAAATACTCTCAGTATCTGTTAGCCCACTTCTTTTTCTTGAGTTTTATTCAATAATAATGGCATTTATATAGCAGTTCTGAAGTAATGGTTTTAAAGAAGCTCAAGACTTAAGACCAATCTATTCTAGACTTGATTTCCTCCTTTACACTGAAATCCACTGCCTCTGACTCTTTTTTTTTTTTTGCTTTACCTGTGTTCTTCTGTTCTCTACCTACATGTGTTTCCTCTTTCCCTCTTTTCAGTCAGATTGACAGAGTTGACCTTTTCTGTATGGACTGGTTTGAGTTGGTGTGATATACGCTGACTGGGGCCAGATGTTTAACTGATCACTGGGGCATGCTGTTCAGCTCGGTTTCACTCACCATCTCTCTCTCTTTTTCTGAACACTAACCTCACTCCTTGATTGCACACCCACGAAGACAGAGACCTGAGGGTTGCTGTTCATGCTGCTGCATGATATTGACAAAATGCTAACCTTGAGATTGTGTTGCTACGTAGTGCTGTTGCCGTATGCCTTGTAGACATTAAAAGCTACAAATGTGATTCATGATCAAAATAGCTTACAGTTGTTGGATTTTAGTCACAGAAATGGTGAAGATGTTCATGGTAAACATATCCTTGTTATTGTAGATGTATATTTCTGTCATTCATTTTGCCATATTAGTTTTACAAAATCACATCATTTTTCTAAATATTTCACAGCATCAGATGATATTTAAGAACATATACCTGTAATGTTCACTGAATGTCTTACGATCTTAAGGGGTTTTTTTTTTTTTCATTCACAATGAAAAAAAGTATTATTCATCCAATTTTGTTCTTTCATTAATACAAAAATACCAATAAAAAGATATTACATTTACAGATTTGCTAACGCCAATGGCAGAACGTAAACATATAAAATATAAAATGTGCATACAGATACAACATACAGCATTTATTTCCAGTCTTACAAATGTAGTAAAGGGAATAAAAAGCCAGAATTTGAGCCCCTGGAGTGTGTGACCATTTTGCTCTTCAGAAGTTCAATAAACACACCATCAAATATCAGTTTGAAATATCATCCAAATCTGACAAATACCAGTCATTTTTTAATCTGCTGATACTGACATAATTCTATATTGTATATCATTTTATTGTGCTTCTCTAACAAACTTCAACAATTTTAAACTAAGCAATAAAAATTATTTTATACTAAATATTTTTGTATAAAAATATTAATACAAAGTATCTTTATAGAAGGCTATGTGTTACAGATACAAATGCAGTGCCTCTATCTCCATTTCTGAATTTTTGATTATGATTATGATTAGTATTTATTATATTTAGTCATGTTGTTGCTTAGATAGTACCATATCAGTAAGCAGTGTTAGGGTTCTATTTAACAAACAGCCTTGATTTGTGATTTGTGCCAGCCGTCCTACTTTAAATGTAACTTTGAGCCATCAAATCAAGCCAGGCATATGTTTCAGAAAAGAGAGATTATTGAAAATGTTTGTGGATGCCTGTCAATCTGTGAGGCAATCTCAAAGGCACTGGGGCTCCACCAACCTACTACACTGTTCACGTGGAGAAAGTTCTTCTCAGCAGTGAAAGCCCTCCCAAAATGTCTCTTCTAAAATTCTTCAGGAGAAAGGCATGTTTGAAAATGTTACCGAAAGTGCAGTTGGGTAATGCAACAAGACAATGACCAAATCACACAAGAATATCAGAATGTGTTAACAGTGGTTATTAAAACTTGTGCAATGGCATAGTCAAAGTCCTGGCCTAAACCCTATTAAAATGTAATGACAGGACGGCCCGAAAGGCCTACAAATGTCACTGACCTGAAACAGTTGGGCAAGGGTGGGCCAAAATGCCTTCATGTTATTGTGAAACACTATCAGCTACAGAAAATATTTGGTTGCAAAGGGAGGTGTAGCTAGCTATTGAAATGAAGGGGCCAATCACTTGTTCACACCGGGGGGTTGGGTGTTGGACTGGAAATAGCTTCTCTCAATATTTAAAAAAACACATACCATGTAAATGTTTTCTTTATTATGTTTTTGTTTTTATATTAAACCGTTTGAGAAGTCATTTGGGAATACCACTTGATGTAGTGTGGTGAAAGCTGACTGATTGTGTAAAGGTAGAATGTATGAAGTAATGCTCCTTGTGGGTGACACTGATCACACCCTATTAGGTGAAGAACTGACATTAGTGAAGTCTCCTCACTGGGAGCTATCTGATTTCACACTTCTGCTGTGCTGCAAAGTGGCGCAGTGGAAATACAATATCTAAAGATGGACAAGCTTGAAGCCTCAGAGATTCATGAAGGTGCTGCTCCATATGTCATCACATAAAGGCAGGCCTGTAGACAGCAGGATCTGATGATGAGCATTGGTGCAATCCCTTGAAAGAGGCAAGAATTCACAGCTGTTCCCTCATCTTCATATGTTGGAGGCCCATATGCCATTTTCAAAGATAAGAGTGGAACACTCTTATAAGAGTGCACCACCTGCTCCCACTCTTTCCTGCTTTTTTTCGGCGATACAGCTGTATTGAGCACCCCAGTTTACAGAATCTGGTGTTTTGAGAGCTTGCATTGGACCTGTGAAGATGCAGAGTTCACCAACCTCCTCCTGGAGAGCTGCCTTCCTGTAGGCTTCAACTCCAGTTCTGAAGACAGTAATTAGTTTGATCAGGTGGGATGGGTTAGAGAAAAATCTGAAGTCTGCAGGTAGGTAGGTGGTGCATATTAGTTCTCCATGAGCGTGGTTGGTGATCCTTGGTATAAAGTATATCACTTGTACCACTCAGTTAAGATATTAAGGAAAAGTGGTAATTACACAGTTTGAAGAAAATGAGTTTCATTTGTGTCTGGGTTCCTTAGTGTTTGTTCTGGTGGACTGTTGAGACAAGATGGTCTGTTTCCATTAATGCTGCTGTTGCCAAATTCTGACCCTACCAAATGTGTGCCTCAGCAGAAATCCAGATTCCTCATACCTGGCAACTGTCCAGTTTTTATGAGCTTCTGACCACTGCAGTCTCCGATTTTTGTACTTGGCTGACAGTAGTGGAACACAACATGGTCTTCTGCCCTTATTGTGTGAGATGTTGTGCATTCTGAGATGCCTCACCACCACTGTACAGTTCCAAAAACCTTCCTGTCAGCTCAAAACAGTCTGGCCATTCTAAACTGACCTTCTATCTACAGAACTGCCACTCACCGGATGTGTTTACTTTATTGAACCATTGTGAGTGAATTCTAGAGATTGTTGTGCTAAAGAATCCAAGGAGATCAGCAGCTCTAGAAATAATCAATACTCAATCTCACAAATACTAAAATATGCCCATCTGGTGATATTTACCTTGTGGTTTGTATCTGCAAGAGGTTACAGATTGTAGTGCTGCACAATGGGCTGATAACATACAGTAGGTGTTGCAATGCAATTTTCTGAAAGGAAAAAGGCCACCCTATGACTGGAGGAAAGATTTCCCCACTCCTCCATGTGGAACTGATTTTTCAGCATCAGTCTTTGTACAGACAGCCTTACATTCTCCTCAAACCCCCTCTGAATCAATAAAGACTTCATAGTGGTTTCTATGATGGAGAGCTCTCCAGGCACTGCTGCAGCAAAGAAGCCCCAATCCATGACATTTCCACCACCAACACACAACCATTGTCAACAATGGTTTCCTCCTTGCACACATCTCTCATAAAAATCAAAGTTGTTTGGTCTCTTTCTGGTGGTAGATTCTGCACTTTGACATCATCTTGGCAAGCGCTACCTGTAGGTCTTGTGATGAAAACCTGTGCTGGAAATGTCTTTACACATCTTGTGGCCTGCTTTTTTGCTGAGAACTTGCTTTGTAGCCTGACCTAGCCATTCTGGACAGTGGAATGGCTGATTTCTAATTGCTTTTTAAATCCTTTTCCAGATTCACCTGCAGGTACAACCTTCTTTCTGAAGGCGTCAGAGCTCTTTAGATCTTGCCATGGTAATACCACTCACTTCAACAATCAAGAGCAAAAGAAACTTAAAAACAGAGGTGTAAATAAAGTATTTTCTTCTAAAAATGGTCTAATCATAAGCATGTGATGTGCTGCACCTGATTCTAATGTTATACATTATGTTTATAGCTCTCTGCCATTCAGATCTGCTTTCTCCATAAAGGAGTTTGGATCATTGGCCACATGTCTGCAGTAAATATCTGATAGATTTAATTCCACTAGAGCAGTTGCTTTTTGCTTGACACATTCTTTCAGCAAGCATTTAAGAACAGCATGTGTCTAGCAACGGTATAGCAACCCACTGAGCAGCTCTGACAAGACAAGCTAGCGTTACATCACAGTGTGAAACTGATCATATATTACTGCTTCACAGTTTGCTGGACATAGATGCAGTTTGATGAATGATGTGAGCTTGCTTATTCTTTATTCTTCTTCATCAGCTATCAGAAATCAGACCAAAATGATTCCATGGTAGTTCCCTGACTAGACTGGACTGTGTTGAGGTTCATTTGGGCTTAAACCATGCAAGCTTGTAACCTACATGCCCACCTGCCCACGGCACTTTTGTACAGCACAGCTGCTGGAAGCCATCATCCAGATCAGGAAGAGGGCCAGGGCTCCTCATTCTCCTAACACGCAGCTTGTGGAGAAGCACCACATAGCACAGTCCATTTCAGACCAGGAGGATTTCAGCAGTCTTATTCATTCCGTCATGGGTCCTTTTGAATCGCAGTCCAGTTCCAGTGACAGTGAAGAAGACTCCAGTGATTCTGATTGGAGCAACACAGAGTAATTTCATAGTTATGGCTGTTTTACTGTAGCTGTCGTACTGTGTGTGTAGTTGAGCAATGCTTAATCAGTGTTTATACTAAATCTAGTATAGCACGTTGTGTGATTATGCATGTTTGTCATCTATTTGCATTTGTGGCTGTGTATTGGCAAGAAGCTGGTGATTTGATGCAGGGATTACGATTCATTATATCACAGTTAGTTCCAACCCCACAATGTGATTGGTTGAGAAACATTCTATGAGTGCCAATATTGCACTATAATGGCTGACAGAAGCTCTTCAGGTATTACACCACTGATTACATACGTAACCTAGTAATGATGCCAATGCTTATGAGACAAAAATACAAGCTGTAACAAATGAGTTTAATGAGTTCATAACATTTATGCAACTATATTAAACTATAATCCTCCGTTACTGTAGTAATCACAAATGAAACAAACTCTTGACATTAAGGTAAGTTCTTAATTTTGAATAGCTTTGACAATATGTGTAGCCAGGGGATTAATATAACCTGTAACATCTAATGTTCTGGCTGGTGTTTGTATCTCTGATGATTGTTAGAGTGGAACTATTTTACATGGCCAAATGTCCTCTTTACCTGTTTATCTAAATAAACAGCCCTCAGTCAAATGCAGTTTTGCTATAATGTGAGATATTGACACTGATATATTGATCTACAATCACATTATACTGTGATATTGTATTTATAATCAAATGCTAGGAGAACTGTCATGGTATAAAAATACTCTGTTGTATGCATAAAATCTGAGTTTACGTTTTTATCCAGTCAGAACAGTGAGATCTGAAGACAGAGTACAGTGATGAAGTCTAGTGGTTGGGATTTAAACACAATACACAATACAAAATGTATCATCATTTCTGCATGCAAACAATGAATTAATAGTCCATGTTGTGATTTTGAGAATCAATACACTATTGCAATATGTCATTTTGATAGTTTTTTTGTTTTTTAGGATTATTAAACTGTTTTGATGTTGTTGTTTTTGGGTTTGTTTGTTGTTGGTTTTTTTTACAAGCTATGAGTAATTTAGGTCCTTGACAATAATCAAAAAGATCCTCATATGCCACAGGTGCCGGTGCAATCAAATTCATTGTAACACATTATTGGATTATTATTGGATTGAACTGTTTGCCTCATTTATATTCATTAATGTTTTTCTTGTCTCTTCTTTGTTACTGCTGTTTCAAATGATTTATTTACTTTCAACATTTCAGTTTCTCAGCTTTACAATTCTGATAATTGCTTGCCGACTGCAAACTCAGCCACAATCAAATTACCTTATTTTCTTTATGCCCTAATGAAGTACCATCAACTGGGTGCACTGGCCCATAAATGACTTTGGCAGAGGGTGACTGACGTTTTGTTGTTTTGTTTCTCCACAGAGAGGACATTAGGACAGCCAATGTCATCGCTGCTGATGCTGTCACCTGCCTGGTCATTGACCGAGAGTGAGTTTCCCCCCCCCCCCCCCCTCTCTCTCTCTCTCTCTCTCTCGCTCTCTCTGTGTGTGTGTGTGTGTGTGTGTGTGTGTGTGTGTGTGTGTGTGTGTGTGTATGTGTTTTCTGCTTCAAAGCTATAATGTACAATTCTGCAGTGACCATAAAGCTATTAAAACATTTAGGTGCACAAGCCATTGAAATGTAAGTACTTATGCAGTGCTTTATGCAGTTTGGCAAATAGTCTGTCATTACTTGTGTAAGTGAGTACCAGGGTCACAGTGTACTTTTAACAAAGTACGTTTAACAGAGAAAAAGATGGAGTACAATCTGTAATTATAGAACCACAAAATGCTCTGGTATGGTCAGTGGAGTTTATTAAATGTTAAAGAAATGTCGAAACAAAGAGGTCATAATAATCTGACTCAACTGTGGTGTTGTGAGATGCTTCTTTTAAACTTTTAAAATGTTCTGCACACACACACATTCACAATGACTGTTATTTAGAGAACCTTTGATAAGTCTTTTCCTTAAAGTTTTAATGACTTGGTCATGCACACACGCTGGGCACATGGACCCAATTCATGTTTCCCAACCCTGGCCACTAAAATAACAGGAAACAAAGCATGTGGCCTCATTTGGAGTGCCGCTGTGAGTGTGAGGGAACAGCAGCCCTGGGTAAAATGCCTTGCACAGCATGCTTCACAGATTTTCGGATCTCCACGGACACAAAAAAACTCCAGGGCGTCTGAATCTACCAAGCTCCGAGACACTCCTAAAAATAGCCATCCCCTACCACTGTCTGACTCCCTAAGGAACATAGCTCCACAGGGGGAAAACAATCATTAACGTGGTCCCATCAACAGACCCGAAAGGTTTATTGCAGGGCCATTAAAGTGTGCTTGTTTTGGCCAGGATGTTGCGTGTTGGTGCTTAGGCAGTGAAATAATTGTACCAGTTGGACCAGCTTGTGTGTCCAATTTCATGGCAGAACTGTGGGAAGTATTGATTAAAGCATGATAACATTAAGCCTCTACATGTCCAGAGGCTGGATACAATGCCCTGAGCTGTGGTCACCCCATCACATGTCACATGCTAGTGTTTAAGGAAGCTATTTTAATCAACATGCCAGAATAAATCATCAAGTATAGTCATAGTATAGTATAGTCATTAACCTATTAATTTCCGTTCTGTCCATTTGGACAATAAAGAAGATATATGTTGGAGTAGAGTTGAAAGGGTGGGGAATGGTGGTGAGAACAGACAGGGAGCAGAGAAAAAAAGTGTGGAAATGTACAGAAAGCAAAAAAAAAAATGTGTCAGACTTGGGGTTAAGTATTGGTCCTGTTTTACCTTCTGCCTTCCTGTCTTGTCTTTGTTTTGTCTTTCCCCCCTTTGTCTTGTTTTGTTTTGGTCCTGCCTCCTCCCTTGCTCCGCCCTTTCCCAGCTGTGTCTCATGATTAACCCTGCCCCTTAATTTCCCTGCTCCAGGTGTGTGCAATGCTGTCCCTGTATTTAAGACCCTTTGTTTCAGTCAGGCGTTTTGTTTCTGTAGAGAACCTGTTTGTAAGTCTGTTGCCGTGCGGTTCCTTTGTTTGTTCTTCTCGGTTCAATGTTAGCATAGCTTGTGTTAGAGTACCATTGTCTGTCTGAATCCAAGGTTTGTTTTCTTTAGTTTATTAAATCCTTAACCCCTGCGTACATCTGCCTTCCTTGTCTTCATCTTCAGATGTGAAGGCTTGCGTCAATGTCAAAGGCACTTTATTTGTTGAAAAGTGTGGAAAAACCTACATCTATGTCCATAACAACAGTTTATGTCCAAATGTTTGTGCACACCTTTTCTAACAAATGCATTCAGCTACTTCAGAGAGTAAATAAACATTAACCTGTTGGCACCATACCTATCGACGTATAGGCTACAGGCTTATAAAGCCTCCCAGCTTTGAGCTGTGTAGCAGGGGAACTGTGTTCTCTGAAATAATCATACCCCCTTCAGTACGTATGGGTTTTGGGAGGAGGTGGGGAGTTGGGGGTAAGGTACATTGGTGATCATCCAACATCCAGTCATCGCTGAATGCAATCAAATCATTGCAACAATGCTCCAAAGTCTAGTAGAAAGCATTCCCTGAACAGTAAAGACGGTTTTTCCGACCAAAATAAGAAACTCTCTTAATACCCTTAAATTCAGAAGAAACCATGAATGAACAGGTGTCCCAATACTTTTTTTGGTACAATAGTTAAAGCTGTAGTCTTTTCTAGTCATTATGGAAGCAACTCAATTATGCAATTTTGTCAACAGCATCTTAAATTTGACTTTATACTTTCATAGATATCAGTACTACACAGTGTCTGAAATCATATCAAAGGACAACAGCTCAACCTTGTATGATGAATTAGGAATGCAGTTTGGACAGCGTTTTCAGGTGTACATTAGTCTTGTATGTCCAGTGCAAAACAAAAGAAGCAAATGTAAAACGTGCTTTGAGAAATCAGGATATAAGGTCAGGGGGTCTTTGCTGCCTGTGGCATGTTTCCAGTCTATATTCAATGTTTTATTGAGATGCTAAGAATACATCAACTGGGTCAGTAACTGTCCATCAACCAATCATGTTTTAGAGCTCATGTTGCAGATACCCCATGCACCTTAAATAGGGAGCTGAGGACTAAACTGAAGAGTACACTGTAACATCTGCCATTTAGCAAGTGATGCTGACCCCCACGGTCAAGCATTCCAGACTTTATTAGCAATGTAAGATAGATGAATGTTTTTAAATACATATTATAAACGGATTTGTTCACTGTTTTATTTTTATATGTCTAATGGATTAGGGCTTTCTGTACCCCCCCCCTGTCTTACAGCTACAGCTGTAATAAAACAAAACATAATATTGTGTGAAGGAATGAAGCATGTAATCCCTGCAGCAGTTACAATAATAATGACATCCTGATGTTTCACTCCACCCTTGATTCTGCAACAGAGTGGTACAATATTTCTAGATGGATGCATTGTCTTGTTCTGTAACTAACAATTACATTTTATTGCTGCAGATCTAAACATACAGTGACTTGCAAAAGTTTTCATACCCCTTGAACATGTGCTCTTTTTCTTCATTTTTTTCCAAAAAATACATTTATTAAATAAAAATCTGAAAAGTGTGACATATATTTGTATTCAGCCCCTTATACTCTATCATTCAATAAAATCCATTGTGACCAACTGCCTTCAGAGTAAATAGAGTACATCTCTGTGTTATTCTCAGTATAACTACAGCTGTTCTATGGAGGCCTTAGAAGTTTGGTAGACATCAGTGATGGAACAGCATCATGAAAACCATGGAACATGGGAGGAAATATAAAGCAGAGTTAGGTTATAAAAAAATTTCCATGTTATGAACATCTCCTGGAACACTAAATGGAAGGAGTGTGGCACAACTGCAGATCTACGAAGACAGATGTAATATCAATCAAATCAAATCAAAATTTATTTTTATAGCGCTCTTCACAACTGAAGTTGTCACAGAGCAGCTTCACAGAAATAAAATAAATAAATAAATAAATAAATAAATAAGAAAGGTTAAAACAGAAACAAAGTATAAATGACAGATCCCCTAGTGAGCAAGCCACATGGCGACAGTGGCAAGGAAAAACTCCCTCAGCTGGAGGAAGAAACCTTGGGAGGAACCAGGCTCACAAGGGGAGGACCCATCCTCCTCTGCTCAAACTACTTATACATAGTTAGGGGACACTGGACCCCTACTGGACCCCCTAGTTAGGGGACACTAATACCCCTCTAGCCCATGCCTAGCATTAAGAATGATTCAAATAGGTTCTTTTTTATTGGCTCCATAGAGACCTATTCTATTGGCAATACTTTTCTAGAGTTGATGGAGCTTAATATTGCTGAATGCATTCATTACAAGAGGTGTCAGTGTTCATTTGGACTTACAGTGTTCACACACAAGTCCTGTTGAGCAGTGCCCCCCCCACCTCAGTCAGAGACCCTTGTTACTTAGTCAGTCAGTGACCCTGTGAAATCAGATGTTTAAATTATTGCCCACATGCAACAATTCTTTCAATCCTGTAGTTTAACCATGACTACATATCTCCTCAAAGAAGCACAGCTGTTCCCCTTCCTATCGCAATATATAGTCCTTCATTAAAGTAAATCAAGTGCTGGTGATTCACTATAATGAAGGACTCCTGCTGACACTAAATAAACCCATACAGTGTTTGGAGTTCACAGAGAAGTCAGCAACCACACCTGTTTTATTATACCTTCAGTGATAATTAGTTCTTCTTACATTTGACAGCATATATTTTTGATCTTATGGAATTTTGTGTAGAGATAATAAGCTTGCTTAAAACAGTGTCCAAGTCTGCTTAATATTTGCACTGTACTGTGTGTGTGTGTTAAATTTAGATTTATCTGGATTACAAATGACATTTATGCAGATTGTTCCTGACAGTGTTTTTATTGCAAAGCAGTGTGTTAGAAAGGTGGATTTTCAAAGTCAAAATTCATTATTTGTCAGGAGACCTGTGGTGGTACATTCTTCAGTCACTGCTGACGTTTGTTAAGATGAGTTTTGACCAGCTTTGCTCACTGTTTGAGGTGGAATTTTGGCCCTTTCTACCTGGCGAAGTTAGGATTATGGTGATTGACTTGACTTTGTCTCTATAGAACATTCAACTTTTGGTAATTTACCCACCAGTAAAGCAGGTCCTGCAGTATCTTCATGTATGTTACATCTTCCATCCATCCTTCAGTTTTTACAAGGTGCCCAGTGCCCTCCACATGTTTCTGCCACCCCCATATACTCCTCTGTGTGGATAGTGTTTGATGGGGAATAGACAGTGTTAAGTTTGTGCCACTTGCATTTTGGATTTTGTTCAAAAAAAAGAAATGTATTTCTTTCATCTGACCATAAAAGCTTATCCTACAGTTTGACTAATTACCTTTCTCATAATTTTGTCCAGTAATAGTCTGTCGTCTAGTCATCCTTCCACAAATAAAACACACAAATTAAATATTCTGTGACAAACGTCAGTGACCAAAATAACACCCAACTGTTTGTGGTTGGATGTCATTTATTTCCTCAAATTTTACAGTAAAATCACAGATACATATGACACACTCAAAACTGGCTTTAGATAAGCCAGAAATGGCATTGCTTGTGCTTTACATGACGCTGCAGAACAGATGGCTGGAAAGGGGGTGAAAAATCCCAGATGTCTGCAAATTCTCAAATTATTATAAATGGCTCAAGCATAAAAGGAAATTAAATGGAGGGCTTTTTCCATCACATCCCATTCATGAGCACAGTTTAGCATTAGGGTTTACATGCTCAGTAATCTCCTCTAGATCTGGAACAGTTAATGATAGATTACCTTTCATAAATGCATGGATCAGTCATCCACATGGTTGATCATCATCCTGCTGCTGATGCTATATAAGTAAAGAGCTTGGGATGAGCTGGACTTAACTTCATTAGGCTTTAAGGTCTGTTCACATAATCTAATTAATCAAATAACGACAAAAACAGAACAATAATGACTTAAAAAATGTCAAAAAAATGATCTCACATTCTTCTTGCTGTATGATGCCTATTCCAGAGTAGTGATGTTTTTTTTTTTTTTCTTTGATCAAGTTGCACTCATTACAGTGCAAGGCAGTATGCATGCACAGTGTATGCTTTGAGAGTAGAAATGGACTATCTTGGCCAAGTGGACTAACTCAACTCAGCTCCAGGCTATAATGTGCTTTAATTGAGTTCAACATGTTCTTTTAAAGTAGGGCATTCGTGCCATCGCCCCCTTACTGCAGGATATGGACCAGTATATTTGCCAGAACTAATGGCAGTGGCAAACAGCTGATATTTGGTCAATCGTGACTGTCATTTTCACGCTGGACCTACTTGTGTACTTGTAACATTTTTATAAAATTTAGAGTATGTAATGCATAATAAAATTGACTGAGACAGTAAAGGAACCTGCCTACTCAGATCTTGTACTGGATACCTGACTTTTCTTTCAATTTTACAGTTCTTTCAAGCACTTGATTGGAGGTCTGGATGACGTCTCGAACAAAGGGTATGAGGATGCTGGAGCCAAAGCAAAGTAAGTTCCTCTCTCATTAACTTGGCATATTGTTATAGCCAGTGGTATAAAATGAAACACACACATTGCCAGCCCAATGATAAAGCGAAGGTCTTTCCTGTAATGAGACCATTCATATTTTTCTTTGATCTGGCCATGTGGCATATGCTTTGGGTGCATATCAGGCATGAATTAATTGGTCTGCATCTCTCATTTGATTTAAATGTCTGGCCGTATTTGACCTGCTTGCAGCTATAATTACCCTAGGTCCGACGCGTCTCACTAAGTGTGTTTTGAAGCTCTTTCTGAATTCCCTCAGTGCTTACATTGGGCAAAGAAATGAAACATCTGGGCAGTTTGCATTCTACTCTCTTGTACTTATTATACTAAATGCATTGCAAAGATTTCATTATTTTTTAACTTAATCTTCCTCTGCAAAAGCATTGAAGCAGATTTTGAATAGAAGACAGATGTAGCCATTCGAGAACATTTGGGATAATGATAGACTTTCATTGTTGAACTGTTTAGAAAGGTTTTGTGTTGTACTTACTCATACATTTAAAAGTAATGTCTGGTTTTAGACCATAATTATCAGAGTCAGGCAAGAATCTCTGATGTGGTGAAATTCATGTATCTCTTGCGCTTCACTAATGTAAGGTTTCAATTCATCTGTCTGGAACTGCAAGCTTTATTTTTCTTTATATTCATTTGCACGGTTTTATGGTTCTGCTGATGCACAAGTGCCTTAGGTTTTGCAGTTCATGAATGTGAAATATAGTTTATACTTATCGTATATGAAATATAGTTTATACATATAATTTATACATAGCCTTCTTGTGACACAAGTGATGATTAGTGAGATAAAGTGAACGCCTGTCTGCTGGTATTAGAGCACCCTCTTGTGGTTTCAGATATTCATGTATTTAGACATTTGTAGTCAACATTCAAGTAGAAAAAAGAACAATATTATTGTCATCTTAATCTCATTTTAGTGTACACTACTTTTGGAAAGTTTGAAATCATTGTTTAAGAGAAAGCTGAATGACATTATGTATGTTAATACATTCATTATCCACTTTAAAATTGATCATCAAACCCAAAATCAGAGGTACAGAGGAACTGTTTTGTACTCAAAAGGCAATCTTCCATACATGTACCCTCAAAGGTAAAAAAATACTTTTGGTATATAATAGTACCGTAGCTAGCACAAAACAAGTAAAATGAAATGTACTTTATTTTACCTTAATAAGATATTTCAGACCACTGGTATGATCTGTTCTGAATGACCAAAGCTACTCCAGTTCAACCAACACAGAATTCAGTGCTGGTCCAGCACTTCAGTGTTAACAATTGTGTGCCTTTTTTATTATCTTTTTTTTTTTTTTTTTTTTTTTTCATTTTAATAATACTTTACAACTTCCTTCTTATTAAGCTACACTTTTAATTGCGTGACTCATATGCATGACACTAAAATCAGCATGTGTAAAATGGGTGTCTGCAACAAATTTCAAATTAAACAATGATTCTCAAACTGAATTCCTGAATTATAGCATAGACAGGGCTCATCTCACTGTAGCCTCTTTGTCTTTAATTCTGTGACTGCCCATATGAGTAACATTACCAACTGGTGAGTTGTCTGGTCCAGGCCATGTTTGTTTGGGTGCTTGTAGTCCTCATTATATTAACCAGCTTATTTTTGTGACTCAACTGATATGACTGTGTTAAGGAAACACCCACAGTCCCCATTCACACAGCTCGGTAAATAGCCCCAAGTGGCTTAGAGCACTGCTGACAAACTTCCATTGGGATCATTAGTTACTTGGAAACTGGCATGTTAGCCTTTTTGGGCTGGTTTCCATATCATCATGTCAGAATTTCCAGTTTCCCATCCAGTTTAGTTTTATTTCTATGCAGATCTTGTGGCTGAGGCAGGAGATCATGGGTGGCGGGCATATGTTAGACCAGTAAAAATTGGAGTTAGGGGCTTTGTGGCAAAAGCCATTTTCCACTGCATGGTACCTATCCTACTTGACTCGTAGTGCTATATGTCTGTGTCGCTCTGGCCAATCAGCAAGGTGTCCACATCACATTTTAGTCCCTACTCAGTTCACTTGGACCCACGAATGAGCAGGTACGAAAATATTACCCAGTTCCGGTTATCAGAACTTAGTGTTGTTCAAGTAGTGTGTAAAATCCACATGGACCCGGTGGAACTGAGCATGCTTTAATGGTACCAGTGGGGCTAGGTATGGCCTTAGCCAGTAGAGTGGCCAGTGTGGAGTTACATTAGTTTGGGTATGTGTAGTGTACAACTGGTTTTTGTACATTTTATAGGATTTTGTTTGTGGTGAGTAGTTTTAAACAGATTTGACTCTGTATGGTCTATAATTTCACATTCATTACTACAGCAGAATAAAGGTCTCTTGGCATTTCCATTTATTACTTCACCTTCGGCGAATGACCTTCCATTACCTCTGACTGACTGTGTTCCTGGCATGATCAGTGACCAATTATTGGCTTAGTTACTATAGCTGAGGCTACTACAACTGAGTCTGCAACCAACATAGCAGTTCACTTTATGCTGTCCCAGTGAAGCAACGGGGACACTGTGTTCTGAGTCTGCACAAGCAGGGGAGACACCTTATACTGTACTATGCCTTCTGACTGACAACCTTTGTAATCTTATGCTTCGGGTGTGTGGGGCACATAAACATGTCTGCATGTGTTCTTAAACCTATTTAAAATGCTGTTGATGGGCAAAGTTGGGTCACATTGCAAATCCTGCAAACTCACAGGAAAGTGCATTTTGCCTGTGAATCTATAGAAGCTCTTCTAAAGAACCTGTGAGGAAGAATTCTCCTTTGCAACAAAATGAGCAAATGAACTGAAGCCCCTTGAAACTCATTTCTTAATTAACACTTTGTCATTAAATAAAAGATTTTGATGAATTTACTCTCAATTTCTTTGTTTTGAGATGTTATTTGAGACATTTTATAGAATTATGACCTTTTCATGTCTAATTGCATGGTCCACCTCCAAACTCTGCTGCAGCAAAGCAGCACCAAGCCGTGATGTTTCTTATTTCTCACAAAATAAGATAAAATAACCCTTTATTAGTCCCGCAGTGCCCAAAAAACATTTGATTTTTCTGTCCGAAGCACATTGTTTTATGTGCACACCTTCCATGAAAATCAAACTTGTGCAGTCTCTTTTTGATGGTAGATGCTGTACTATGACATCAACCGTGGAATCCTTTGATGACATTTTAGGATTGTTGCAGACTTCTTTACTCATCTTCTGTTCTGCTCTTGTGCTGATCTTGCTAGTATGGCCTGTCCTGGCCATTTTGGCATTCGTTTTAAATGTCTGTCTTGGTGGGTAGATGGCGCTCTCTCTCCCCTCACCACTGTAAATGCAGTGTTGGCTGGCACAAGCATCTGTTAGCTGTTGTGTTGAACTAAGGACTCAGGTAGTGGCTGACTTCACATATATTGAAGGAGGCATTTTTACTAGTTTTGGGAGGATTGCTTATGCTAGGGGAGTCCTGCAATGCTGAGAAGATTTATTGGAAGTTCCAAATTGGGAGAACAAAGTTATAATTCTATTTCTGAAGGCCTCTTCAGCAAGCAGAACATTCACTACAAAAGTCAAGAGCAAGCCAAGCTAATTTCTGAGGTTTAAATTAGACAGGCTCCTCAAAAATCCTCTTTAACCATATTCTAATCATCTATAGCTGATGTGGTGCACCGTGATTGTGGGACATTTTAACTAGTACTAAATGTGGCAGTGTTCTAGTGTCCATTTTCCTTCTATTTTACTAATGATGTTAAAAATACAATTCTTCAGTTGTATGTGTTTTTGTGAAGTGTCCTACTTTTTTCACACCACCGTGTGTAGAGGCATATGTCTGCAAACTGAATGTGGATAAACATGCAGGAGATCACTCCTGGTACTGGCATGTTGTTTCCTCTGGGAATCGCCTACCATAAGCACCTTCTATATGCAGCAACAGGGGATACCTCCAGAAGTGAGCCAAACTGAAGTGAGCTGCAAACCATATGACTGACCGCATTACTGCTGTCCACAGGTGCACTGCTCAAATGTATAAACAATGTGTTTTTTCCGTTTACAGTTGTATGCAAAAGCTTAAGCACCCCTGTCTAACATACATATTTTATACATTTTTGAAATTAAATTAAATACTTTTCTGCAAACTGTTTTTCTACTTCTGTTAAAGTCATGGGTCAACTTGCATGTCCTGCATGTTAAAGATCTACATACTTATCAATGATGTACCATGAGGCCCACAGGAGCCCACTGGATTTTGAAGGATTTGTTTTGGATCTTTGTACTGTTATAGAATTCAGATTCTTTTTAGCTTCTGGTCCTTAACTGTCACATTTGCTTTGAGAATTTGCTTATTTTTAGAAGATTCTATATCTTATTTTGTGGCATTTGTCATTTTGAAAGTCACTAGCTACATCACAACCCCAGAGCTTAATAGAACCACCCCTTATGCAGTACAGTCTAAAAAGTTACTTTGCTACTAAAAGATACTTTGACGATTTGGTCCACGGTACTCATTTTTAAAAACGAGTGGCTTATCTAGGTGTTGTTTTATTGTTTATTTGAGTAGTTTTTACCTGTTCATCATCGGTTTTCAGATTTGGTTAGAGGAGCCCTTGGATGTTGAGTGTGGTGATTTAAAGATTATGAATTGTTTACTGTGTGGAATGTTCATCACTCAACCAGTCAATCATGATGAGTTAATAAATTAATAAGTTAATTAAAGATATGGGACTTTTACAGCACAATGTTTCTTAACTTTTGCATAGGCCAATATTTTTATTGTTGTTGTTGTCGTTGTTATGCTTATGTAAAAAAAAATATTTTGCAGAAAAGCATATTTGGTTGCTCACTGTAAACTAAAATATTATGTATGTAATGTGTAATATTGTGTTTTATTGTGAAATGCATTGCACACTAATTCATACAAGTGCTGACAACACTGCCACTGGACAGTATGAAGTGCATCCTCTGACCGCAGAAACCCAATCTTGTGACGGTTATGTAAGCTGCTTATTTTTGTTCTTGGCTTTTCTCACTTAAGTAAAGGCCAACTGACCACCATATCACTAACAGCCACTTCACAAAGTTAAATGTTGGAGCAATGACAGGAAATCCCACCATCTATACAAAGCCAGGCACTGTAATGGCTATACTATACGCATACATTTTGCTGTCTAAATGTGTAGTTGTTAATCTGTGTACATGTACCTACAGACGCCTAACTATGAATAACAGGGCTTAAACGAATAGCCTTCAATATGTAATTCCATCCAACAGCAGCCCCAGTTGGTTTCCATTTTTCCATTGTATGGTTTCATATTGAAAGAAGCTGACTCAACTTTTTAGAAATAGGTTTCATAAGAATGTTTCACACAATAAGAATGTTTTTTAGCTCATGTATTTTAGGACAGTTTCCATTTGCACCAGTGGAGACTTTTTTACTGTTTTACTGGCAAAAAACAAAACACAAAAACACATTTTCTGTTGATTCGTTTCTTTGTATCACTATTCCTGTGTGTAACTAACTCCAGTTTGAACAAAGGTCAGTTGCAAATCATATGACTACTGTTATCTGCAGAATGAGGGGCACCAACAGAGACAGCAAAGCTGAGATTGGTAGGAGGTCAGTACTGTTAAGCATTTATGTTCTGCTGACCAGCTCTAAAAATAGACTAAACTAAAAACAAATTTTAGCTTTGGCACAAAAAGTACATGGATAATGTAGGACTAATTTCAGTTAGATAAATGTCCTACACCTTAAATATTAGGGATGTTAAGCAGACAGTATATCAGTGGAGAATAACAGAAATCAATCCTAGCACCCCTTAACACCTGCTCTGTGTGGTAAATGAAGAGCACATGACTGAGGCCACTCAAGTGCTTGTTCAGTCTCTTGTCATTTCAAGACTTTACCACTGCAACTCCCTACTGGCTGGCCTTCCTATGCGGACCATCAGACCACTGCAACTCATCCAGAATGCAGCAGCGCGGCTCGTCTTCAATGTTCCTAAATTCAGTCATGTAACTCCTCTGCTGCGTTCCCTTCATTGGCTCCCTGTAGCTGAACATCAGATTCAAAACCTTGATGCTGACCTACAAAGCCAAAAACGGACCAGCCCCTCCTTACATGATGGCAATGATCAAAACTCGAGCTGTACAGCTCAGCTTGACCCACCATCCCTTAAAACACAAGGAAAACAGGCATCCAGACTCTTTTTCTGTTCCCCTGGGAGTCCGAACAGCTGAGTCCCTCACTGTCATCAAACGAAGACTGAAGACTCATCTGTTTCAGGAGTATTTAACTCCATAAAGACATTTGTTTCAACAGGATCTAAGTGTGAGGAACCTCTAGATTCCACCCTTGTCTACTAGCTAAGGATATTCTGAGTGAACAGCAAAGCACTTTTGTAAGTCGCTCTGGATAAGGGCGTCTGCTAAATGCCATGAATGTAATATAATGTAATGTAATGAGTAAAATACTTATTGATATTGGTAGTAATTATCAGAAAACATGCAAAGGTTTGGGTACCCTTGGACAAATTACATATTTTCTCATTTTAATTAAAATGTAAAAAACATTGTTTAGCATCAAGAGGGGTGGGGCGGAATTCTTGGAAGAGCCCTGAGAAAGACACCTTAATTGTGATCTCATCACAAAAATCAATGAGTGTGTTTACATCCGATTTCTGCAGTTATCTGCCTCTGCATTTACTCTTCCTGATAAGCGGTAGCTGTCTCTGATTAAGGGATGATCACGCAGCACAAACCAGTGGTTTGAACCAGCAGGGACTCTGCCTTCCTCCCACCACATTGACACACTTTTGTGAGTTTATTGGCTGCTTTCAAAGTAGAAATCTGATTATTGACTCATGTCAACCCTGTGTTTCCCCATTATCTGTTTACTTAAATATGTAAATTTTTTGGTTGGGTTCCTGACAAAATCAGTTTTCAGATTGTTGAGTGTATGGACATGCACTCAGTTTTTGAAGTATGCCCTAGAGCAGTGGTTCTCAATCCTGGTCCTGGAGTACCACTGCCCTACTTGAGTTTCCCCTAATTCCAGCACACTGAGCCAAATTGGGTGTGTTCCAGCAAGAAACCTCTAAAACAAGAAGGGCAGTGGTACTCCAGGACCAGAATTGAGAACTACTGACCTAGAATATCTAGATTAATCAGTAAGGAAAAAAAGAACATAAAAGTACACCTTGCCAACTGTGAAGCAAAGTGTTGTTACACACTTCTATAACCTAATTAAATCCCTAAGTTTGCATTGGAGTCCCTGTAGGTACTGAATAATAAACCTTATTAGTCTGGGATTTTAAGGGGATATGTTCTTGCAAAACATATCCATGTATGTATATATATATATATATATATATATATATAATTATGTAATATAATATATATGTATATATAATTCATTCACACTTTAGATATTAATGTTTGACTCTGAATAATAAAGTGTTCAATTCAAAACAGTTCAGAATTATTGAAGGTTACAGCATAATCAGCAAAAACTGCTGCTCACAAAAACAGTAAAATACAGTATGACAAGGTCAAACCCCACATGTTCTGATCTAGGCTTTGAGTCGCCCTCTCAGGTCAAGGGAACATAATCATGTAAAATTCTGCATTGTGGAGGGACACCTGGTCTCGCTCTCTGTACCATGATGTTTTCTGTCATTTTTTGCATATGCTCATTGTTGAGCATAAGGTCAAACCCCAGCACTCGGCCAGGCTTAGCTAATCACTGACCCATGAGGAAGCTGGCCTCTCATGGACTAGTTAGGACTTTAAGACTTAGGGCTTATTTTTACAGCTGCATCCTTAGAGGTAGAAAAATTGAGAGGTGGCCACTTCGAGACGGAGGAATGTGAGCAAGCATAATATAATGGTATGGCTTTTAAGTATTCACTAGGCTTGCTGTCCTAAATGCTAGAAGCTGAGTATGGGTTCTTTGGAAATAGCTGCCATTCTGAAAAGGAAAGGAAAGGAAAGGAAAGGAAAGGAAAGGAAAGGAAATAGTTCACTAAATTGAAATAGTTCCATTTATAGATAACTATATAAAGGTATATACATGTTATGAGTGTTATTGCTTAATGGGCTATTAACATGATTTAAAACATTGAAAATGCTTTAATGAGCTTAACTTAATTTCTAAGGGAGCTCCCAACTTGTTTTTGCACTGAATTTTTCATTGAGATCGCCAGTTGATCCTTGGCGATGCCATAGCCATTCATGGCCAGGAGTTCCAGAGACCACAGCTTACATTGCTCTTTTTGTCTCCTGACAACACTCAGTGTGCTAGTAGACAACATGAGTGTCAGCCAATATAACCAAACTGGCAGTTCCTCCATCCAAATTCCGTGAAGTTGCATTAGCAGCTGAGGAAGCACATGCTAGCCTTCACCCTCCCAGCACCGGTGGATAGAGTGATAAAGGAGGGGCATTTCTAAAACCCAAGGACACTGTTACAATAAGTAGTCTACATGGAAGGAAATCTACATGGACACAAAGAGAAGATGAAAACATCCAGATAGGGACTTGAACCCAAGACCCCAGCACTGGGAAACAAGCAAAGCTAACCACTAAACCACCTGTAACTGAATTCAATTTGATGACTCAATTAGAGAGGTATTCCTAATAGAATAGGACTCTCTGAAGCAGATAGAACCTACTGGCACCATGCTTAATGTCTTCTGTGAGCTAGAGGGGTGTAAACCCCTCCAGCATTAAGCTGTGGAGCAGTGGAACTGTGTTCTCTGGAATGGTGGTGTCCTATCCATTACTTTTAGGATGAGTTGGGGAGTTGGGGATGAGGTGGGGTGGCATTCATCCAACTTACTGACCTCACTAACACTTGTTGCTCCAAAATCTTGTAGAAAATCTTACTTGCAGAAACAACAAATGAGTAGGTGTCCCAATACTTTATTTTATTACTTTGCTTTATTTCTTATGTAATAAAAATATTTGAAACTTCAAGAACCTTAAAAAGCAGATATATTATATATAGATACATATATTCTGTTCATATACAGAATGTATTAACATGCTGAAAATGTTTGCTACGATGCAGAATGCATAGTAATTAAGAGGTGTGTGTAGTCTAAAGCTTGAAGTGGCAGTCAAGCCCATCGCTCAGTATGCTGGACTTGTTTACTGCTGTGTTAAAGTGTGCCTGATGTGTATGGACTCCCAAGGGAGGCTGTTGCCCATGTGGGCTGCCAGCGCAGTGGAAAATCACCATTGCTCGCGACACGACACCAGTTGTCGGCAGCTCTTCTCAGAACCCTCGCCTTACATATCAGCTGTCATCAACTCCCAAGTGGCAGTATATGAAGCAGGGTCCTCTTGCCTCTTTTGGACTTCAGAGATTCCCCTTTCCAAGCTGGCAGAATTTAGAGGATAGTGGCTGTAACCAAGGTGATGCAAACAACCCAGTAAAGACACATTCATGGAAGAATACTCAATTACCTATGTAGCATACCCAAAACTTTGTAAATATTTATGTTGAACCTGAGTAGAAAATGTCTTTAAAAAAACTTATTGTAAGCAAAATATGCCAAAAAGAATCAATTTTAAATAAAATTGAATTGGAAAATAAATCAAATCGGAATCTTGTGAATCAGAATCAATTCAATTTGGGAAGTCACTGGTGATACCCAGCCCAATAGCCACCCTGATGATGATCATCACCATTAGAGATTAGTACATTATATTTTTACTCACCTGTGGACAGAACATGTATTACTGAAATTCAGAAAGTTTTACTTTTCCTGGGAGAGTTCAAGCTGGTTTATGGAGAAGGGAACCAAAACCAAAACATGTAAACAGAGAGAAATGGCATTAATGATTGTATAATGTCAACAATGAGTTGTCTGTGATTGTATGTGATGTATGCACTCTATTTTATATGTTTACATGTTCACTCAGAGTGGCTCAGTGTTCTAATGCACTAGCAGAGTGATCCGAGGGTCATAGGTTCATCCACACATCCCACCCAATTGAGTCACATGTACCAGAGGAAGCATATGCTTGTCTTCATCCTCCTACCGTCTGGAGTGTCATATGTGATGGGCGTTGAGAATATGTGTATATTGGTACTTGTAGTTTCTAGATTGTTATGTTCTAGCAGGGGCTGCTGTATGTGATGATCTATGAACACGATTCAATCAAGGCGGCATGGCCTGGTACTCAGTCTGTGTATTTCTCTTGTCTTGTTTTTATTTCCATTGTTAGTTTGTCTGTGTATAAAAAGGTGTAAATAAAGATTGTTGTGTAAGTGTAAGGAGGTAAAAGGAGCTATGTCTGCCTGCTACTTACTTTTGCACAGACCCCGCCTCCAATATTAAAGTGTGCCTCATTCTCAGTCTTATTCTTTAAAGGACTGGGGGCCACTTTATCACATAACCTAACTACTGTATATAGTACTGTGAAGAATATTGAACAGTGTATTTAGTAGGTTAACTTGCTAAAAGTCTTGGGAATACAGCATGTAATTTGATTATGAAGTGGCTTTACCTCAGGCAAGGCATGAGAGTGAGTGCCAGATGAATGGGACGTTCAATTTCTGTAGTTGTGAAAGCATTTAACATTCCTCAATCCACAGTGTCACACTTGTACCAGGAATATGATCATTCATAGAATTAATTCCAGACAGATTGGGCTCAGTGTAATGGTGCATTATCCTGGTGGAATATCCCATCATTGTGGGGGTACATGAAGGGTTTAAAATGGTCTAAGCTGTGAAACATAGCAGGCACTTGTCAATAATGTGTTTAAATGGACCAGTAGACCGAACCTATCCCATTAAAGAACCACTACAGAACCACCACTAGTCTGTATAGTGCCTTCTTCATAACGGGGGTCCATGACTTCATGATGTCTGTGCCACACACAAACCCTCCCATCACCCTGAAGCAGATGGTAATGTGACTCATTGGACTACATGTTGCCAGTCCTCTAGGGTCCAGTTAGCAACCTCACAAGTCTAGGTGAGGTGCTGTGTCCAGTGTTGTGGTGTTAAAAGAAACACTCCTGTGGGTCTTCTGCTCCCATATGGAAATGGAATGTTCCATCTAGCTGACACTCACTATAATGCCTTGCTTGAAACCTGGTAGTTCACATCGCTTTGACATGAGCACACTGGGCAGTATTAAGACTCTCTCATAACATAACACTTCGCAACTTGTATAGGTGTGGGTGTTCCCAAGCCATTTCACTTCATTATCAATTTAAACCCAGCTATGGCATAGGAGGAGTTGGAACTGCGACACGAAGGGCTGTGATGTAACTCACTACACATCTATCCTGCTATATCAACATAATAAATGCTTTAACAGACTTTCGTGGTTACATTCTGAAGCTAGCATGGGGAATTATGTGCTTATTCAAAAATTATAGTGGAGATAAATAAAAAAAAAGACATTTAATTCTACTCAGAAACAAGTACCCTGACAGTGACATGAAGAGGACTTATTTAAAGGGCAGTGCCTAACTCAGTCTTGGCTATGACTGACGTAACAGTTTCTTTCCCTAGCAGATGTCAAGGTGTCAATATATCTAGATGCTGTCATATGGTGTGACCGAGTGTGCTGCCCTCTGCATGCAATGGCATGTTTGTACTATTCAAGCATGAAGCCATTTTGCTGATAGTGCATCTTTGCTGGGTCAGATAACTGCAGGGGTACTCTGAGGTTTTTCCCTCCCATGAATGACCCTTGAGAGAAATGTCCGTCCCTCTCTGCCTTTACTTAGGGGCAAAGTCTGCACTTAACGAAATGCTTAACTCAGAGCTGCTAACAATGTAATTTTATGTTGAAAGTCCAGCCAGATCAATGTAGAATCCTGATTACAAGTGCTTACCTAACGTAAGATATCTGAGAGCTAAAGAGCTTTCCTAAATATATATATTTTTTTAACCTGTTATTAAGCCAGGAACCCAAAAAAACAATAATCAAAATATGCTCAATTGACAGTTGGCTGCAAATGGACAAAAACGTCCTGAATCTGACAACAGCACCAACGTTCATTGACAAAAGTTGTCGTTGGAATCAAATGAAACTATATGTGTGAAAGATGATATATCATTTACAATATAACAGTGAGAAGAAAGGTTTATTGAGGACAACTGTACAGGTGAAAGGAGGCTCTAGTACCCTGTTGGGCCGATACAAAAATAAACATGATTGAGCATGGAGGCATACAGGTTCTGTATGGCATCCTGCAATACTTTTGCTCACAAATGTTGCAGCTTGGCCTATAGATACTGTACACTTATAGGATGCCACAACCGGTGTCCCTGCTGGTCCCAATAATGCTTGATTGGGGATAAATCTGGTGTCCATGCAGACCAAGGAACTGACATTCCTGGGAAACCCTTGCTGTGTGGGGGTTAGCATTATCCTGAAGAAGCCCTGCCACAGGATGTGCTGCACATATCACTGAGCTGCTAGTGTCCCTCGCATCACATCCTTTCGACACAACTCCAAATGAAAGCAGTGGCTCAGGTCAAAATGGCCTAGATCGTGGGCAGTTTGTTGAAACAACTATCCTACTTCATTCTGTCCAAACTTGTGCCCTCTTTCAAAGTCTGTCAACTGAGTCTTTGAGTGTGTCATAGAGGCCTGTCTAGAAGTGTCTCATTGAGATGTATACTACCCAAAATGAGCTTCTGAGAACATTTTTATAGGCTAGCAGAGGATGCACCTTCTTGTGCCAAGACCTAATCTAATCAGACCACCATGTTGTAACACACAAAATAAATGTTAATAGACAATAGGTTATTTACAGAATCCAAATAATTAAACTACAA
The DNA here is from genome assembly GCA_034509495.1 of Acestrorhynchus altus. Classification (NCBI taxonomy): domain Eukaryota; kingdom Metazoa; phylum Chordata; class Actinopteri; order Characiformes; family Acestrorhynchidae; genus Acestrorhynchus; species Acestrorhynchus altus. The sequence continues at coordinate 13,849,642 of CM067510.1, read as the reverse complement.
AAACATGAGAAATAAGTTTTATGTAACAGATATTTCACTCTGTAAACCTCATCATCTGAAGGTCACTTCTTGAAGAGCTGTCATGCATTTACATTGTTGGAGCACATGAAAGGTTTCATGTCATGCAGAGTACAGAGGGGTGAAAGACATTCATTTCCATGCCATTCTCTTAAAGTGGAAAGTGAACTTAAAAGTATCACCAATGACTGACTGGTTGGAAGAAGAGCAGAGGTGTGAAAGGCAGACTAACTGGGAGAACCTTGACCCATGTTCACAAGCTAAAAATACTGCAGGGATCATTGGGTAGGCAGTCCTAGTGGGGGCTTCTGCTCGCAGAGTGAAACACTTGGAGTGTATTTTGCCACTGTGACTGACCTTTAAGCAGGAGCACTGCAGTGGTCTCACCATTCATCAGTCGTCTGAGTATTTGCTGCAGCTTAGGCTGGACGTCTGGCTTTGCCAGATTTTGGTGCCATCTAGAGATCTGGTTTCTGCATCTGCCTTAGATTTAACTCTGGCTGCTCCATAATTCTCTGCAAAGAGATGAGGTCCTTTTAGGTGACTGTTGCATCACCTTTAGTTTGTTAGACTTTGAGTAGTTCCATAGCAATCAGAGACTAATCTTGATGCAGGGAGACTCCGGGTACCTGGATAACACTATCTTTCTCCACACTCGGCTGACTCTGCGCCGCAACGCTCGAAATGTAAACTGCAAATGGCGCATTAACTCTGCTTTTGAGAGAGGTCTGTCACTAGCACTCTGTCGAACGTGTTCGTGAAGCAAGGAATCAGGAGGGTTTCTCAGGCCCGATACTGTAAGATCCTGCTTGCAGTATTACTTGGTGTTTTCAGAGCACTCCATTTGACAGTGCTACTTTATTTCTTGTGCTTTGACCAAGAGGAAGGCAAAATGCGTGAGCTGCTTCCTGTCCCAGCGCGAGAGCAGAAAGAGAGGGGGCGAATCAACAGCCTACCTGCCTCCATTCCTGCTCCTCTCACATTCCCTATTACATACACAGTTCACACTTCTAAGAAGTTCCCCTTTTTTCACTTCAAAAAATGCAGATACGAGGCAGAAAATGCTTTCTTCTCCAACCTGAAGCTGGTGGACTTCAACATCATCGACACCTTAGGAGTGGGAGGATTTGGACGAGTTGAGCTGGTAGGATGACTACAATAACAAATTAATACAACAGTTCATATGCATGTCTCGTTATTATTTATACCTCTGAATGCTTCCTCTTGTGGTGTGTTTTGAACTCATTGTCTATGATTAGCTGCAGGACAGGAGTCAGAGAATTGATATTCAGTATCACTGTTTTATTTTCTCTCAATTTAAAAGTTCTGCAACCAAAAGAGTTATCTATATATACTACATACATACCTCATATCCTACATGGCATGCATGGGACTGTGTTTGTGCATAAGTCAAAGCCAGGAATGTAGCAGCTCTATTCAGGGTAACTTTCCACTACTAATATACAGCCATGTTCAAAGGGTCATGTTCATAGTTCTCTTCAAAAGACATAAATATAATATCTGAAGCTTTAAACATATATTTAATTTGACATTGTCTTATTATGAGTTTGCAACTATTAAACAGTATGCATCCATCAAGTAATTTGTAAACCATGTACTTTAGCTGTATCTATATAAGGGTTGCAGTGGAATGTCAGTTTAGGTATACCATGGTGTATAAATTGCTGGTTATCATACTGTGTACATTTACTTAATATTGTTACTGAAAACAAATGAAACTAAATAAAGAATCTTGCCAATTTCTTGCCTATTACAATGTTTTAAACAAGCCATAAACTGATTAATGAAGGAAATACTTAGCAATGAAATGAAGACAATTAATCTATAAATTAATCAATGAAAATAATCATTAGCTAAATACAAAGTAGTTTTGCAACTTTCTTATGCATTTTTCAAAAGGGAGACTTGTAAGCTATTCAAATGTATTCAAATGTTTGTGGACAGCTCCTTTAAGTTGCACCCATTGCTGACACAAATGTGCAAAAATACACACAGTCCCTGCAGAGGGAAGTTTTGCCAATAGGATAGATCCCTTTACAGCAGATACATATATTAGCACCATGCCTAATGTCAGGTGTGGGGTAGAGGAGTATAAAGTCCCCCAGCATTGAGCTGTGGAGTGGAGGTGGGTTAGGGATGAGGTTGGGTGGTGATCACACAAATTCTCACCTCACTGATGAATGGAGAGTCTTTGGAGAGAGACAGTTCAGTAGAGACAGACAGTAGAGACAGTTACTCCAACAAAAGCAGGATGAACTCATTTTATTACTGTTGATTTTGGAAGAAACAATGAATGAGCTTGATTTTAAGTGTCATTGAAATAACTAATTATAATATTTGGTAGAACAAGAAATAGTATGAAGTATTGTATACTGTGGTACTGGAAAACTGAGATTTTCTGAGACAGTTTGAGGAAACTTTCATACTGTTTCAACTTTAATCTATATGTTGGTAAATACATACCGTTTGGAAAAAGCAGTGTTATATCACTGTAACTAGAAGTGCTAGATTTTAAGCCCCCCACACACACATGCCCATACATGTCTGGAATAGTGAGAGAAGTTGAGACATGGAACATGGTGCAATGCAGACCTGGAGATTTAATTTCATTCTGTGTTGTAAGGAAAAGCCCAGTAGTCTGGCCTAAAGAGGAACCCCCATGTCCCAGGCCTATTTTAAGCCCTGCAGCACCTCAGTAAAAACAAGTGGCCTTTAGCCAGGACGCATCATGTTCACCAGTAGTGCTATTCGTTTGCTCGAGAGTTTGGGGATTGAATGTCCAAGGGCTCCCTTTAATACACAATGTGAAGAATCTCTCCAACTCTCTAAATTAAGCATGTAAGAGCCGCAAATACACCATGACTCATGTTCTATAGTTAGTCTTGGCATCTGTAAAAGGAGAGTTTATACAGACTGTGTTTACAGGATATTTGCTTATACCCTCATTCCATTGCCTCTCTTTGGCTTTCACCCCAGGTGCAGCTCAAAAGTGAGGAGACCAAAACATTTGCCATGAAGATTCTGAAAAAGCGCCACATTGTGGACACAAGGCAACAGGAGCACATCCGCTCTGAAAAACAGATCATGCAGGAAGCCCATTCGGACTTCATAGTGAGGTAAAAAAAAAAAATCCTGTACCATTTTCCTGACATTTTCTGATCATACATACGTATGTTGAGTAAATCAGTGCTAGTTTAGCAAAAAAAAAATGAAATATGAAAAAGAAACTCTAAATTAAACTGCCATTTATTATATTCATTACATGCAAAATGAAATATTTTAGGTTGTTTTTGTTGTCTTATAGCTACAAATAATGTCTAGTTCTGCACATTCAGTACAGGCCAAAAGTTTGGACACACCTTCTCATTCTCAGTTTTCTGTATTTTCATGACTATTTACATTGTAGATTCTCACTGAAGGCATCAATGAACTATGAACTATGAATGAACACATTTGGAGTTTTGTACTTAACAAAAAAAAAGCTGAAATAACTGAAAAAATGTTTTATATTCTAGTTTCTTCAAAATAGCCACCGTTTGCTCTGATTAATGCTTTGCACTCTCTTGGAATTCTCTCAATGATCTTCAAGAGGTAGTCACCTGAAATGGTTTTCCAACAGTCTTGAAGGAGTTCCCAGCGGTGGCTCACTGAGAGAATGCCAAGAGTGTGCAAAGCAGTAATCAGAGCAAAGGGTGGCTATTTTGAAGCAACTACAATATAAAACATGTTTTCAGTTATTTCACCTTTTTTTGTTTAAGTACAAAACTCCACATGTGTTCATTCATAGTTTTGATGCCTTCAGTGAGAATCTACAATGTAAATAGTCATGAAAATACAGAAAACGCATTGAACGAGAAGAAACTTTTGGCCTGTACTGTACAATCACAGAAGGAGCTGCATCAAAAGCATATTAATGGAAATTTGACTGGAAGGGGAAATATGGTGGGACAAGGTGCATGAGCAACAGGGATGATTACATAGGCTGCTGTCAGTGCATCAAAACCTACCACATACTGACATCTCCAGGACAGGGGCCACAACTGCAGCAAAGCTACAACAGAGACAATAACAGAAGCATCTTACCTGGGCTAAGGAGAAAAGGAAGTGAATTGTTGCTCAGTGCTCCAAAGTCATCTGCTGGTGTTGGTCCACTGTGATTTATTAAGTCGAGATTTAATGCAGTATCATCTCATTTTATGCTGAGAACCTTTATGGAGATTCCAGTTTCCTTTTCCAGCAGGACTCAGCACTTGCACCCACAGTGCTTAAAATACTACATGTAATGAAAATAATATATATGACAGTTTACCCCGTTGAATTATATTTTGAATAAAAATTAATCTTATCACAATTTTCTAATTGTTTTTTAGTTCACACTAGGTTTGGGCAATAGAATGATGTCATTCGGTATTACCAGTGATTAATGAACTGCTTTAAAGTGAATAATTGCCTCTATTATAGCCAGAGTGAATAGTAAGTGCAGTTCATATTTTAATCCTCTTTATTCTACATTATTACAGTACATTATTATCAGGCATTAATAAGCTTATGGTTAAGCCATTTTTCGGGTTATGTCTGCTGAGTATAATATCTGTGAAAGTCATCAGTCATAGCTTTCTTTTTTTTTTGCAATGTTGTAATTTTTGCATGAATGACTCTAATGATGGCAGTCAAAATTCTCACTTATATGAATTTGTACTTTTTGTCTGGTTCAGGTTGTATAGGACTTTCAAAGACAGCAAGTATCTGTATATGTTAATGGAAGCTTGCTTGGGAGGAGAACTGTGGACCATTCTTAGAGACAGGTAATGTAATTTCTCTCTTTCTTTGACATAAATGTATTAATTAATTGTTAGATTCTAATGTTGCCTAATCTTTGCTTGCAGAGGTTCTTTTGAAGACTCCACAACACGGTTTTACACTGCCTGTGTGGTGGAAGCCTTTGCATACCTGCATTCCAAAGGGATTATCTATCGAGATCTCAAGCCAGAAAACCTCATTTTAGATCACAGAGGCTATGCCAAGCTGGTGAGCTAGCGTCATTTACACACCTTTATGATCTTTATCATCATGAGAAATGTGTGATAGATCTGAGGGACTTAATTGGTTTAATTCCAGGTGGACTTTGGGTTCGCCAAAAAAATTGGATTTGGGAAGAAAACCTGGACTTTCTGTGGAACACCAGAGTATGTAGCCCCAGAGATTATTCTCAACAAAGGCCATGACATCTCAGCAGACTACTGGTCATTGGGTATCCTCATGTATGAACTTCTGACTGGCAGGTAATAATTCTGTGTTTAAAGTGACATTTTTACATATACATTGTAAAAATATGGCTTAACAATGGACATTAACTTAAAGCAGTATCAGGAAACTAAAGTGGGCTTTGTAAATCTTGTCTTCTCTTGCAGCCCACCATTCTCAGGACCTGATCCAATGAAGACATACAATATCATTTTGAGAGGTATAGATATGATAGAATTTCCAAAGAAGATCACCAAAAATGCTGCCAATCTAATAAAGAAACTATGCAGGTAAGTGTTATGTATGTACAGTGTTTTTTTCTTGTGCATGTGGTATTTAATGGCCTTAAATCAATGAATGAATCATGCCACTGGTCTTGTGAGTCAAATGGGGAACCATTGATCCTGCATTGTGATCCGATATTCTCTGTTGTTTCATACAGGGACAATCCATCTGAGAGACTGGGAAACTTAAAAAATGGGGTAAAGGACATCCAAAAGCACAAGTAAGAGATGTGAAATATATTGCACGTTAGTGAAATATATATTATTTATTGCTATCTTATATTAATCCATGATCTCCTCTCTCTGCACCGCAGATGGTTTGAAGGCTTTAACTGGGAAGGACTGCGCAAAGGAACTCTCACCCCTCCAATTGTCCCTGATGTGAGTTTTATACTGTGTAGTTTGCACATGCATATATAGGAATTACATGCATGTCATGCAGTTCATGCATCTGGGTTGTCTCAAATACATGGGCTTGATTGCACTACTGGGTGGGGATTCCCATCACTGTTTCTGGCCAATAGACAGACAGACAGATAAACAGAGAGTTGTAGTGGGGTGGATAGATAGATAGACACACAGTATTGTATATATATATATATATATATATATATATATATATATATATATATAGACAGATAGATGGGGTGGGTAGATACAGTAGATAGACAGGCAGACTGCTTACATTTATATAACCCTTCACACACTTGCCTCACACTAGCTGATTGCCCACATTTAGGGAACATTGCTTGTTCAGACAGATAATTCCTTTGCTTCTCAATCTTTCCACCAGGTGTCATCACCTACTGACACCAGTAATTTCGATAGTTTCCCTGAGGACAGCGAGGACCCGCCACCTGATGATAACTCTGGCTGGGACACTGATTTCTGAAACTGGGCCATGTAAAGTGGCCTGATCAGCCGGTAATGATTGTAGGTCAGGACCTTCTGAACATTGCTGTGTTTGAGTGACTGCTGCTTAAGGAGGTGGAATTAAAACTATATATAGGAACAGTTCAGCTCTGGGTCACCACGATGCCTTTCCCAATGCTGCTCCTGCTCCTGCAGCGTCATTGGGACGTCCCAGCTCCCTGCAGCACTCCACGTGTACCATAACCATCCGAGCCCCATTCGCTCCAGTTTGTTAAGCCCTGGACCTTCTCATACAGGCCTGGAGGCAGACTGTGATTGCTTCATCCTTTACAGCATTATTTATCTTTACTCATAGTGCCCTTACTCTTCCAGTTCATTTGCCTTTTACTGATTGCACACAGCAGTGCTATCAGCTAGTGCATGGATTGCACTTAAAGAAGGGAGTATTGAAGAAAACCTGTTTTTCTGCTCTGCCTCTGATACTAATGAATTTCCATTTGAATATTTGATTTCTAACTAATTTGCAGATTTAATATGATGATATATACACTATATGTTCAGATGTTTGTGGACACTCCTTCTAATGAATGCATTTAGGTATTTTAAATTGCACCCATTGCTGACAGAAATGTACAAATGTTCACACAGTGCTTGGCTGATCACAGTTGAGAAGTATTGCCAATAGAATAAGACCAGATAAATTAATTATATACCAGTTAGAATCCCTAATGCCAGGTGTGGGATAAAGGGGGATAAAGGGGTATAAAGCCACCCCCCCCCTCCCCCCCATTGAGCCGTGGATCAGTAGAAATGTGTTCTCTGTAATGATGGTGCTCCATCCAGTGCTTACAGGTTTTTGGATGTTGGAAGTTGGGAATGAGGTGGGTTGTGATCATCCACCTTGCTGACCTCTCCAACACCCTTGTTGCTGAATGCAATCAGATGCTCACAGCAATGCTCCTTACCTGGACAGTAAAGATAGTTACTCCAAAAAAAAACAGGATAAGCTATTTTTAAAATCTTACCTGAATGAGCATGTGTCCTATTACTTTTGTCCATATAGTGTCTATATATGTGGTTATTGCTTTGAAATAAACTGTCCTCAGCCACATGTGATTATACACAAATGTACTGTATATGATGCGTTGTCCAAGGACCCGAGTTCCTTAAGATAGTGATGCCTTTTTAATTATTTTTAATGTCTTTAAATCTCCTTTGTACTCTGTTTGCTGTCTTCTCTGTTTTATCTCTTTAAACCACATTAACACACACATACTGCATTCATTCGTCCATTCATTTGCATTGTTCTCACTCAAACATAGGCAACAGCCAGTGCCAACAAGTTTCATACCACCAGGGGGCAGGGCTGTGACAAACACCAGTTGTATGCCAGTGTGAAAACAGCAGTCAGCACACAGATCTATAAAGAATCAGACAGGAATATAATCATGTACATGCTATCATGCTGCTATATGATCCACCCATTCATGAGTGCCAGCCATGGATTCTTCAAGCATGACCTTTCATCCTTGAACATAACACAGGCCCACGGTCATCTAAACAACCACTAGAAGACTGCCTCCTGACGGCTAATGATAGCTTGAACAGAAACTGCTGTCCTGAAAAACAAATTATGGATTTTTATTTATTGTAGGACCAGAGTTAAATATTTATGTACATATTCAGTGCTAATATTTTGTGATACTCGTAGGAAAGAAAGAAAGAGACCTTTATTGTCAGAATAAACCCAGCTATATTATTTAATTTGTTTTGAACGTGTTTTATCTGTATGGTATTTTGTAGAATTCGTTAATCTCTTCATCCCCCTTCTTCACCATAAATCCATGTTGGAGACTGTGCTTGTACCAGTTTTTGGCATTATTGGAAGTGCCTTAACTCAGTGGCATTCAACCTAGACCCCACATTTGTTTTGATGCTGCATGACTATGTCAGACACCTCAAAAATGTAATCCTTACTCGTTTGTGGCTTTTTTTAAGGTTCAGCGATTTATATGCTGTTTTCTTACAATAAAAACATAATTGGAAGTAGTGTTCTTGTCCAGTTCTCCACTCTACTGTGTATCCTTCTGACTCTCTACACTACTGCTTGAAAACATTGACTCCTATCAGCTGGTGATAATGATTTGTAAACAGCTCTCTTCCCTGCCCTATCAAACACAGATAAACTCAGAAAGCCACCATCCCTTACCAAGCACTGTCTCATAAACATCAAAAGACCTAGTTACAGGGGGCACAGATGACATTATTGACCCCCTAAGTAACAAAGCAGTGGCTGAGTCACAAGTGTGTATGAGAGACATGGTAAACACTGTATTCAGACTGCAGGTAACTCAAATTTGTAACTCAAACACGACAAATAACCGTATCAAAATCAGAGTGACAGAAGTGCAGGGATCCAAGAAGAGCATGGCACCAGCTTGGCTATAGTTATTGATGCCCATGTTGTTACCACAGCAACCGATGCATGATCTGATCACTTGTAAATAACAGGGCAGTCAGTCATCTCGAGACATTTGATTTGAGAAACAAATCCAATTTACCTGCTCTCTGAGGATAGGCTTGGGCCCTGCTCTTCCATCATTCTGGATTTGACATGGTCATTTGTTGTGTTGTGAGTGATGCAAAAGACACTTTGAAATCTCATTTGAGCGGTCAGACTCAAATGCCTCTGTACAAATCTGATTCTTATCGGATTTCGAACCATCCCCAAACGTGTTTTCGATCTAGTTTGCCAAATCAGATGTCATGTGGTTCTGTGCGGTCTAGACAAAAAAAATCAATCTCTATACAAAATACCAAATATCAAATGTTGGATTTGGGTTGGCAGTCTGAACAGAGTCTAAATAATGTGAGAATGTCCTCCTGGAGATCTGCATTGCTATAGGGTTTCATCTCAAACACTTTTAGCTAATCAAGGTAGTAGGCAGTAATTACATGCATCATGTGGGGTCGATTAGGGTTAAAGTATTACAAGGTAGGTATGGTAACCAGAAACACTGCTGTTTCATTTGCTATTAGGGTTCAAATAACTGAAGCATGACCCTCTGACCACTGGATTTAGGATGTTCCAGAAATCTGAATGTAAATTATCAGCCTTCTCCTGTTCTGCTAAAAATCCATTCATAACAACTGGTGTAAATTCTGTACAATAGAGAAAAGTTGAGTGATAGACTGTTTCTTATCGTTTAACTGAGGTCAAGAATTATACATTAGATTTGTTCACACCTGCTCTAATGGGTCACGTTATTCCCATGAATTAAACAAATCCCAAATAAGAAAATACTGTTGCATTTTAGAACTTAGTGAAAATTGATTGGTCATGCTAATCATGCTGATTCCGGTTAGGCTCCAGATCCACCAGGACAGAGCAGATAAGGAGATGGGTGGAAGGGTTTTAAGGAGAAATGTCTTCTTAAGAGCAGCTGGTGAATAAAGCCCAGTGTTACATGTCATCTCTAAATAAACTCTTCAGTCGCAATTTATATAAATTCTTCTTCTTTTCGCTGCTCCCTTTAGGGGTCATCATATTTATTATACTCATTATAGTTTTGGCACAAGTTTGACACCAGATGCCCTTCCTGACGCAAACCTCACCATTTATCTGGGCTTGGGACCGGCACCAGAAGTGCACAAACTACACCCCTAATGGCTGGTTTAGCAATTTATATAAATAATGTTTTCATTTATACGATACACAACACGTCCAAATGTCTGCGAACATCCCTTTGAATGAAGGCATTCAGCAAGTTTAAGCTGCACCTATTGCTAAAACAAATGTGCAAATGCACCTACACACAGCTTGTCCTTTCCCTGTAGAGAAGTATTGCCAGTAGATTAGGACTCTGCAATAGATAATAAATATTATTAAATTATTGGCACCATGCGCTAATGCCAGAGTTCTGTAGCAGTGAAACTGTGTTCTCTGGAATGATGGTGCTCTATCCAGTACCATTCAGTATGTGGTGGGGAGTTGGGGACGAGTGAGGTGGCATTCATCCAACATCCTGACCTCACCAACACTATTTGTTGCAATGCTCCAAAATCTAGTTGAGAAGTTTGGGGTGAGGTGGGGGTGGTGATTATTCAACATCTTGTCCTCACTAATGCTCTTGCCACTGAATTCAATCAAATTCTCTCAGCAATGCTCCAAAATCTAGTAGAAAGCCTTTCCTTGTCATTTCAACAAACTCTTTAACCCTTGATTTCAGAAGAAATAATGAATGATTTTTTTGTGGGTGCATGGCTATGTTTCAGAAAATAGTTCCTTTTATTTAATGACCTACTCTCCATTTGGTGTTTAGGACAGTGAAGTTCATGCAGTGTCTGAATTGTCTGTTACAAGTCATCTCCTATTAACCTGGGCTTTTGAGGCCAATTATAAAACAAAAGGGCCAGTTTTCATCTTGCGCCAAGCACGGAGCCTATAGCAGCATGTCTTCAGTCAACCGAGAACACCAGTGGTTCTGGAGCTTCATCAGAGAAATTAGAGAAATGCATCACACGTTGCCTAGAACTGAGCTCACTGGTACTCTAATCAAGACAAATTGTTAATCAACTTTAACCATGCATGCTTCAACTTTGTACAAGTGAATTTAGCACATGGAATTTGTCTGTGTAGGACTTGGCAACCACAACCCAGAGAATTTTGCAGGCAACGGTGGTTGTTTGAATTTTTGATTCCCTGTAGGCTGTTCTGACCAAGCTGTTAGGAGGTGGTTGGGAGCAGTGGGTATGTGAGGGCATGCACACACAGTGAACAGGACTGGAATTGCATGATCTTTAGCTGTCACACTGTCACACTTCTGTCAGGTCTTGTTTCCATTATATTCCTAGTCTGTCCTTGTTTGGTCTTGTTTGGTTTGCCATGTGCTCCTCCAGCACATGGCTCGGTTGTGTTTTCTGCCAATCCTCTTGTCTGGGCCCTGGCTCCGCCCTGTAATTAGTTTCTTCCTCCTGTGGCTCCTTTGTAGCCATGCCCTTTGGTTATCTGCTCCAGGTGTATTTAGTCTGTCTGTGTATAAGTTCCCCTTTGTTTCAGTGTCTCTTGGTCTGTCTGTGCTTGTGTGCTGATGTTTGCTTTGTCTTCATTGCACTGTTATGTTTGGACCCTTTTGGCTTCCTAGTCTGTTTAGTTTAGTTATTCCCTTAGTCAGTTTAGTTTCTTTCTGTTTTCACATTTTAGTTCTTTTGTTACTATTTTTTGGTTCATCTTGTTAATAAATCTGTACCTGTGATTACGTCCACCTCCAGTTCTCCCTCAAATGTGACCTTAACAACAAATTTTTCAGCAGGATAATGCTTGCCAACACACAGCAAGGGTTTCTTGGCCTTCCTGGTCATAATATTAATGTTATGGGACCAGCTGGGACACCAGCTTCGACAACCTACAAGTGTGCAGGATCTATAGGCCCAGCTGCCACATCTGTGGTCAAATGTGCCACAGGATGCCATACATCTGGTGTCCAGGCTAGAGGTGGCCCAACAGGGTACTGAGATTCCTGTCCATTGTACAGTTTATCCCCATAGACTTACCATTTCACTCTTATAATGTAATCACTGACACATCGTTACATTCACACATATAAGGTTTCATTCATTTCCTCCAACTCCTTCTTGGTGCATTATATGTAAATGGTTGAATCTAACATGGTAGAACCCGACATGGATGCTACGTGCACAAAAGTATTGGGACTCGAGCTCATTCATTATTTCTTCTGCACATATTAAATCATAATGAAAATAAAAAAAAATAATGAATCATAATTTTATCTGTCCAGAGAAGGCTTTCTGCTAGATATTTGGAGCATTGCTGTGAGGATGTGATTGCAGTTAATGAGGTCAGAATGTTGGATGATCACCACCTCATTATTATTCCAGAGAAGACATTGGTCATTCCACAGCTCAGTGCTGGAGGGCTTCTAGCCCATGCTTGGCTTTAGGCATGGTGACCATAGGTTTATTGAGGTAATATCTGCTTCAGATAGTCCTATTGTATTGGAAATACTTCTCTATGGGTATTGGACAAACATTTGTACATCTGTGTCAGCATTGGGTGCAACATAGTTGAATGCATTGATTAGAATGGATGACCCCAAAATTTGGATATATAACGTACACATACCATTGACACGGACAGGTGGCATATTCATATTTGCACATCTAGATAAGACAGTGAGGCAACAAGGTAAGTACGGCGACTAGAAACACAGCTGTTTTTATTTTCTGGTTCTTTCTCTGACAGATTCAGAGCCAGATTCATGAAATGCAGTACTGGATGGAAATCATAGGTAAAGCTGGGTCACTCGACACTGGCGCAACAGTGCACCTTCACTGTATGACCTATAAGAAAGCCAACATATCAAGTTACAAAACAATGTAAATTAAAACTTATAAAGAACCATCACATTTCCACAGGATTTCTCATGTTTACGTTTCTACATAAAGTCATATGCAAAAGTTACATTTATTTATTTATTTTATTTTATTTATTTTTTTTGTGAGCCCAAAGTTCACATCCCCTAGTAAGAACATTTCCTATTCATTTACTTGATTTGAAAACCATAAAGGGTATGTTGTCCTAAAGGAGTAGCACATTCACTTTGTACTCTGTATTTTTCCACCAGGCCCATATAAAATAAAGAGACATATTGTTTGCTGTAAAGGATTTATTTGACTTCCAGACAGAAAATCAACCAAATGAGTCCGATCAGTCATTGCAAACCTCTGACTGGTGGGCGTTGGTTCATTTCCTTCTGATAAATAAAGGTGGTCCAGTAGAAGATAAGAAAAGGATTCTAGGAATAATGATGCTTATTTTGTTGATATATTTTTCTATTTTGCTGTAACCCATTGTGCAGCACACCTGTCCTGTCCATGTCCTTTATGTCCACAATCTATGATGTTCAGTTATTATATATTCAGTGCATTATTATATAGAATATATACTACATCTTCATCTGGCCTAATATAGCTCTGTGACAGCTGGTTTCAGGACTCGGGGCTCATTTCAGAGCCCATCTGCATCTGTGTGAACGCAGCCTTGCAGACAGCTTTGTCCACTCCGTTTGAGAAAGGATTCCCTTCTCCTGCAACGCATTCATTTGCGGAGCGCGACGTCTGCGCAAAACCGACGTTTGCGCGCAAGCCGGGCAGTTAAAGTCTGATTAAGAGGCAGCTTTCCTGCCCTGTTTGATGTGCGACTCATCAAAGGGCGCTTTTGCACCAGCCTCGCTTTTACACCACTGCGGCCTTTGGATTCTACAATTAAAACAAAGCCAGGAGACCAGAGAAGAGCACTGAATGCTGTCAATTCAAGTTTAATGAAGTGTATTGAACGTTTGTCCTGTAGTCGCCTATTATAACCAACCTCGGTCAACATCAAAGCCCACTGCTTGCTTGCTCAGCCCAAAGTATTTTGGCAGACAGAGACTTTGAAACTGTTAACGGATTTCACGCTCAAAAACATCAGATCTGTAGGACGTCCCCACAGAAGCCTGAAGAGCAGAACGTAAGAACAATGATATGAGACTAGCAGGAACCCTGGTGTTTTTATTGGAGCTTGTTCAGTGGGGTTTTGTTTGTAGGCTATGCAGCCTCAGTGTTTGATTCCCTGTAAACGTTCTTTATTTATAGGAAACAGTTTTTAGGGAAGTCTGAGCATTAACTGGCCCACTCAGCCTGTGAAGACCTCACATCTCACATTCTTTCACACTTCTTTAAAGGTGTTTTTGAAAAATGATTAAAATAAAAAGAAATTAAATTCCCCTCCTGATATATTGTGTTACTTAAAAATATATAGAAAGTTATTTCCATTTCTTCTGACCTTGAAGTGCCTTTAAACATGTTCCTGGAGAAATGTCTCAGAAATCTCTTTTTGTGGTGCCTGCAATGCTTACATGATCCAACAGGGAGAGGAAAGCGTGCCTGGTGTTTTTTTACATATATATATATAATATTTGATATATTGTTGTGATATATTATTTAAAGTATTATTAATTTATCTCAAATAAATTAGGCAGAGACCTCAACACTGACACACTGCACCCTTTAAACCTATAATAACATGAAAGTGAACTAGGATGTCTATTAAAATATATAAATAAATAAATAAATACATACATACATACATAAATAAAAGACTTCTAACAAAACTCAAATCTATAAATGGTCATGAGGTTCCCAGTAGTCCTGTATATGTACAGAACCAGCTGTTCCAGCTGTTTCTCCTCATGGATAACAGAAATGAGCAGAATAAAGAAGTCTTCTCTGTGACTGAACCTCAGGATGGTTGATCTTCTCCTCTCCTCGGTGAAAGGTGCTAATCAGCCACTGTTTACTGAAAAGCAGACACTGAATGATAATTAATTCGGTAAACTTTTCGCTCTTTCTCATTTGCATCCCACCTTTGATCTTCGCCTCTTGTTGTGTCAACTGAATTTCAAAGTGCCTCCATTACAATTAAGAGCGGCATCAAACACGACTAATGGAGAATGATCAGCGGAGCGGCCGACGCTCAGTCCGCACACCGCTCAGTCCCACCGCACACCGCTCAGTCCCACCGCACACCGCTCAGTCACACCGCTCAGTCACACCGCTCAGTCACACCGCACACCGCTCAGTCACACCGCTCAGTCACACCGCTCAGTCCGCACACCGCTCACCGCTCAGTCACACCGCTCAGTCCGCACACCGCTCAGTCCGCACACCGCTCAGTCACACCGCTCACCGCTCAGTCACACCGCACACCGCTCAGTCACACCGCTCAGTCCGCACACCGCTCAGTCACACCGCTCACCGCTCAGTCACACCGCTCACCGCTCAGTCACACCGCTCAGTCCGCACACCGCTCAGTCACACCGCACACCGCTCAGTCCCACCGCACACCGCTCAGTGACACCGCACACCGCTCAGTCCCACCGCACACCGCTCAGTGACACCGCACACCGCTCAGTCACACCGCTCAGTCCTCACACCGCTCAGTCACACCGCTCAGTCCGCACACCGCTCAGTCACACCGCTCAGTCCTCACACCGCTCAGTCACACCGCTCAGTCCCACCGCACACTGCTCAGTCCCACCGCACACCGCTACCGCTCAGTCCTCACACCGCTCAGTCACACCGCTCAGTCACACCGCTCAGTCCCACCACACCGCTCAGTCCGCACACCGCTCAGTCCCACCGCACACCGCTCAGTCACACCGTACACCGCTCAGTCACACCGCTCAGTCACACCGCTCAGTCCCACCGCACACCGCTCAGTCCGCACACCGCTCAGTCCCACCGCACACCGCTCAGTCACACCGCTCAGTCCGCACACCGCTCAGTCACACCGCACACCGCTCAGTCACACCGCACACCGCTCAGTCACACCGCTCAGTCCGTACACCGCTCAGTCACACCGCTCAGTCCTCACACCGCTCAGTCACACCGCTCAGTCCCACCGCACACTGCTCAGTCCCACCGCACACCGCTCAGTCCTCACACCGCTCAGTCACACCGCTCAGTCCCACCGCACACCGCTCAGTCCCACCGCACACCGCTCAGTCACACCGCTGTCCTCACACCGCTCAGTCCCACCGCACACCGCTCAGTCACACCGCTCAGTCCTCACACTGCACAGTCACACTGCACACCGCTCAGTCCTCACACCGCTCACTCACACCGCTCACTCACACTGCTCAGTCCACACACCACACAGTCACACTGCACACCGCTCAGTCCTCACACCGCTCAGTCACACTGCACACCACTCAGTCCACACACCTCTCAGTCCTCACCGCTCAGTCCCCACACCACTCAGTCACCCTGCACACCGCTCAGTCACACTGCACACCGCTCAGTCCGCACACCACTCAGTAACACCGCAAAATGCTCAGTCCGCACACCACTCGGTCACCCTGCACAGTGCTCAGTCTGCACGCTGCTCAGTCACACCACTCAATCCGCACACCACTCAGTCCGCACACCGCTCAGCCACACCACACACCACTCAGTCCGCACACCGCTCAGCCACACCACACACCACTCAGTCTGCACACCGCTCAGTCACACCACACACCGCTCAGTCACACAGCTCAGTCCGCACACTGCTCAGTCACACCACACACCGCTCAATCACACCACACACCGATCAGTCCACACATTGCTCAGTCACACCGCACACCACTCTTTCCACACACTGCTCAGTCCGCACAGTGCGCACACTGCTCAGTCTGCACACCACCGCTCAGTCTGCACACCGCTCAGTCCACACACTGCTCAGTCAGCACAGTCCGCACACTGCTCAATCCGCACACTGCTCAGTCACACTGCTCAGTCCGCACACCGCTCACCTTTACCAGAGTTGCTGGAGGCCAACCCAGATTTGTTCTATATGCCTTTAACACGGTTTGTGGAGATGCGGGTCTTAAACAAACAATGTTTTAAAGAAAGAGTCATATTTTCAATATGTGGATAAAAAAATAGGCTAAAAGCACAATAAATAAATAAATAAATAAATAAATAAATAAATAAATAAATAAATATTTTTTCATTACAATGGATAGATCATGGAAGAGTTGATAAAACAATTCAAACATCCTTAAACAGACTACTCCCGCCTGATTAGAAGGGCTCTCCAATACACATTTTCATAATCCCAGTTAAAGCAAGGATAAAAGCTCACTTAATAGACTACTCTACTTTGTGTTTGATGTTGGCTTGTGAAGCCTCTCACACACACACACACACACACACACACACACACACACACACACACACACACACACACACACACAGACTGAGAGAGAGAGAGAGAGAGAGAGAGAGAGAGAGAGAGCGAGCCCCAGCAGCGCTCCTTTTGAAATCTCTCCCCCTCCCTCTGGAGGCTGACAGTGAGGGGCGTAAACGCAAACATTCGGCTGACTATAAAGGAGGCATCAGTAGCTGATAGGCTCTCAGAAAACAGCCTCAGCAGCTCCAGCGGACAGGTCATACCGAGCACCTCCGAGGACTATCAGCTTCCTTCTGCGAACATGTGTCCAGCGGTGCTCCCAGCTGTGTTCTTCACTCTGCTCGCGACCGCAGCGGCCGCCGGCGGCTTTTTCAATTCCAACGCCATTAAGGTGGGTCCAGCTGTGGCGAGCTCCGACCAGACTGCCAGCGAGAGTCCACAGCTGTTCCCCGTGGACGACGGCAGTCAGAACTTCGCCACGGACACCATGCAGGTGAGGACCACCAATTGTGCAGTGATGATCTGGACCCAGTTTCCCAAAACATCTTAGCATTAAGAACATCCTAACTGGGAGAGAGTGTGTGATCATCTAAGAAACCTTTGGGAAACCCACCCCTGTGGATGTGGAGGTGTCCCACACCTTTAAACAGACCTACGTCCTCATCTTGTTTTATTCATGATTTATTTGTTCTCTATTTTTTTTCACTCACTAACAGATTTGGTGTTTGTGTCTTTTTGTCCCGTTCTGGAACGCAGTCCCTTGTCTGTGTGGTGGATGAGCAGTGCTCTGAAGATGAGTTCTGTTACCGCTCCCGTGGCTCCTGCCTCCAGTGTAAGAAGAAGAGAAAGCGCTGCACCCGAAACACTATGTGCTGCCCTGGGAATCACTGCAGGAATGGTAAGAGCCCTAAGATCAGATGGTTGCGAGGTCGAATCCCACATATACTAGCTAAGTTGCCACTGTTGGGCATATGTCAAGCAGGGATGTGAAAAAAAAACCAATTTTGTTGTACAGTACCAATAGGGGTACTCGCTTTTAGGCACTTTCTGAGTAATTCTCAAAAGTATTCATAACATGTCAGAGCATCTTTGGCTTAAACCCCAGTCCTGTTCCTCTACATACTGTTGTCCTTGATTGTTTTGACTATATGGCTCAAACTGTTCAACAAGTAGTGTGCTCAGCACATATCCCCAATTTGTAGGAAACCCCAGCATAAAAAGTTCTATGTATAAAAACGATAAATATATAATAATACATATTTTTGTTTCCAACAGGAGTGTGTCAACCAAATGACCCTGACATTGCTCTGCAAGCTGGAGTAGAATTTGTGCTCGTCAGCACCCCACATGAGGAGAATGCCACACTGGTACTGCAGTCCAACCCACCAGTTCAAAGCCTAGCCCAAAACCTTAAAGGTAAAATGAGATAATCCTTTATTATTCCCACAGTGGAGAAATTCACAGTGTTGCAGCCATAAAAATGACTTTCCTAAACGTACTAAAATGATAACATTAATATTAATGACTTAATAACTTTTTCTAACAATTTATGTATTCACAAGTGCAACACTGGACCTGCTGACATCTCTTGTCCTAACTCTCTCTCTCTTTTTCAACATTTCAGGTCTTGAAGGCGAGACCTGCTTGAGGTCTTCTGACTGTGCAGAGGGGCTGTGCTGTGCCCGTCATTTCTGGTCTAAGATCTGCAAGCCTGTCCTAAAAGAGGGTCAGGTCTGCACCAAGCACAAGCGGAAAGGTACCCACGGACTGGAGATCTTCCAGCGTTGTGACTGTGAAGAAGGCCTGTCCTGCAGAACACAACGAGGAGACCACAGCAAGTCCTCTAGAAGTCTCAATACTTGCCAGAGACATTGAAAAGCAGTTTGCTCAAATCAAGGATTTTTCATAAAGCTCCTGGAAAATGGGACCAATCTGAAAGTCAGAGGTGGATTTTGATGGATGGGCAATGGATTTTGACTGGGATACTTTTGTTCTTATTTCGTCCTGTCTACAGTTTGTGTGTCAACATTGCAGAGTAGATATAAATGTTTCTCTATGGAACTTGGCTTTTGATGGTTGCAGTACATTACTGTATTGTAAATACTAAGGAAGTTGGCACTTAACTCCTTTTTTTGTCAACAAAATGATTTTTGAGGATGCATCACACCTTTACCAGTTAATTGTAAATGTATATACAGATTTTCACAATCATATAGATTCTGATATATGTCTATTTTTTATTCTAAATAAAGAGTGTAATGTTATTTGATATTTCAAACCATGTCTAAGCATACAGACTCATTCTTACTGTAAACTTTTATGGATGGTTGGGACCATTATCAATTTCTGAAGTTATTCATAGAAATGTGTTATATTTATCATTTCTAAAATAACATTTCACAGTTCAGACTAAAAAAATAATAATAAGGTAATATCAGTAGATCAGCATAATTTCAAGGTACTCTTTTTTTGTTTCTCTGAACATTGCTTTATACTCTAGAGAACTTTCCTAAGTTCAAGTTATTCTTCTTTAGTCTTTATTTTAACTCAGTGTTTCATCCTTGTTGATCCCATCCTATACTGTCCAACACATGAAAGACAAGTGTGAAGTCCAAAGGTTCAAGGTTGCTGAAGTCATTTAATGACAACTTAAATGCCTTTATTTATACTTTCATATCAGACACATGTTCTGTATAATTCTCAGAACTCAACCATCTTCTGGGGGGATGGGGGTGGGGAGGGGGTGGTTAGTCTGGGTTTAGTGGTGGTACTTTTTTTGAAAGGTTGTGTGTTCAAAGAGAGCAAGGCATTGTCACAAAAACACAAAATCCCTCCACTTTAGACATTCCCTCCTTTTAGAGCCCTCTCTTCTTTGAGAACCATATCTTTTTTTGCATTTCCTCTGGAGTAACTGGAAACTGGGGGCTTACTTGGAGCTGTCAAAGGAGACAAAGAAGTAGGGTAGGCATTTCAAAGCACAGGATATACATGTTGCAATTGTCCCATCCATGTGCTGTTGCTGGTGCTGGGAGGCCATCCCCCAGCTTTTGTCAATACCATCAGCAGCTTAGAGCCCAGAAACATCTGTATGTGGAATCCTGTCACAATGGCGCAAAGAAATAGATTCAAAACTCTCCAGCTAGCTATACAGTAAGATGGCTTATTCTTTGAGTGCAACAAAAAAGAATTTCTACAATTTCAGAGCAGGTTCCTGGTTATTCAATCTGGGAGTAAGTGGCCATTAGAGGATGTTTCTGGCATACAGTCATAATCTGCAAACATGACTGCAGATTAGCGGATTTCCCTCTTTTTTTCTTTTTTTTCTTTCCTTTTTCTGGGCCAGGTACAATAAAACAGCAATTCAAGGGCCTCACAAGGGGCCAGTGTGAATCTTTGCAGGCCTTCTCAAAAGCCTGGCTCACTTTGAAGTTGAGATCAGTCAACGACTTTTTGGCACAATGATGTTTTGCAACAAATAGTTAAATAAGTGATGGCTCCTTGAGAGACTTACTTAGAAAGGGGCCAAACATGTTAATTTGAGATAAATATTGACCCTGTAAGATATCTGCACTGTTAAAGACATATGCTTCACCCTGGTTCTGTGTGAGGAAAAATGGTGGCTTGGATGTTTTTGGCAGTATAAAGTATGTTTTAACTGCACTGAGACCCAGATATCATCTTACTTCAACATGATTACTGTTTAAACTTAACGACACACATTTGTTGATAAAGTACACTTTTAAACATAGAAGGCATTGTCCAATGAACAATTAAGAAAAATGTTTAACCAGGCATAGATAATATTCATGAAATACTCTGCCTTATATACATAGTCAAATACCTTGACTATGGGGTCTATATCATGCACCCAGGGAGTACCAAATAGGGATACTAGACCAAAACATAATCTACCTTGAAGGTTCTAGTAAACAAGGCCATGATGATCATTAAAATTCAACAAGATATTTCATATCCTGTTTAGAAAAACAGAACATAAAATTGTGTGGTTTCTTTATGTACCAACAGAAGGTCCACCAAGTAATCAAAAATCTTTCCCAGCACACTGACCTGTCCCTTGATGTTGTCCATTCCTAGTTTTGGTCAGACATTCAGATACACAGATGTTTGATGAGGCATCACATGACTTAATAAAGATAGAGGAAAACAGATGAGGCATATTTCCTTCATATCAGCCTAAAGGCAGCAATACAGCTCTCCACCTGTTAGCCTTTCTTCTTATCTAAACCTTTTTGTGATTCCAGATGTTTTTCCATTGGTTCTATCGTTCATTTAAGTGGTTTCCATTTAAGAGATGACAGAGCCTCTAATTACTTAATTTTGATTAACCTTATGCAGGTGGAAGACAGACAGAGGGGGAACCTTAAATAGACATTCACTGTAAGGGTTGCTTACATATGGACGTCAGTGTAGGTGTCTTTAATTTAGAGGCTGGATGTAATTGCCGGTGAGAGGTTACCTATCACACAAGCTCCTCTTAGATGTTGCCATCAAAGGGGGTGAAAACGTTGACACGATGATAAACAGGAGATAGCCATGATTTCTAATTAGAGTGCTCCTCTGTAAGCCAAAGAGCTGACAAAACCCCATACTTGAACCGGCGACATTCACATTGCTGTAGACAAACAGGATTCTAGAATCAAATTACACTGTTAGTCGATTAGTCTGTGTTCAAAAAAGTGACTAGTAAATTAATTTATACAGCTGATGTTTACGAGCAAAAATACATTTGACCTTACAACAAATGTAGGTAATCAGTCAAACCATATTTGGCTCTAAGGATGTGTGCAGCTTTATTTTTGAACTGGATTACAAGATATGTAAAAATGACATACAGAATGCATTTAGAATAGACGTGAAAAACTTTCCCATGTTAATTCTAAATGAATTTTAAATGCAAGCCATTGCATTTCATTTCATCAGTCATCCATAAAACAAGCTCAGCACTAAGACAATTAACTGATACCTACAGTAATTTATCAGCCTACTCAGGATTTAGCAGTAACTTCACTCTTTACAAAGACGGTATTTATAAGTCTAATGAGTGTGATCACTACATAACATGCACTGGCTTTTAATTGGGTTGGTGAGTATTCTAAGATGGTTCCCATAAACATGTAAAAGGGAAAAGTATTCTAAACAATGCTTTATCAAAGTGTGACATGAACCAAAAACAAATACTCAGTCACTGTATTCTGACTTACGTGATGCTAATTGGTTTGGTATTAGCCTGTTTAGCCTCACAGCTTTAGCACCTCAGTAAACCTCAGACATCAAACACATATTGGTTGACTGAGTATATATGGGCTAAAGTAAGGTTTGTGGACAGTGGAGAAATGCTGGAAATATTTTTTAGGCTCTATGCATCCAAGCAGAGTGAAGGTTTGTAGGTCAGTGAAGATTGTTATGCTGCTTTGCTAGCTAACTGACGGCCATGCTGGAAAATTACAGACAGGAAGAAGAGATAATAATGATGGCAGGCGTCACAAAGATGAGCTGTGGAAGGCACAGCAGGTTCAGGGGGGCAGACAGCAGTCTAAGAAGACCAAAATAGAGATATAGCACACCACCTTCAAACTCTGTTTACCTAAAGTCTTTCAAGTCAAGGAAAGAGTCCCAGATAAGGACAAGGAACAGTTTGTTAATGATGTCAGAACAAAATTGGTCTAATTTCACAGTGTTCAACCCTTAAGCTCCTTTAGATGTCTACATCCTATGACTTATTTTTATACAATAACTTTAGCAAAACAATGCTAAATAACTGAGCTTTCATTAAGGTTTAGAGGTTGCATATATTATCAAAACTGCAAGAAAATATCAATGTGTAATCTGCTTAATTAATGCTTACATTGCTTATTAAAACAAATGCATAAATGATGTTGAAAATGTAAAATGTAAACAATTGTAAATGTAGACAGAAGAAGAGATGTTGCATTAGAATTCAGTCAGAAAAGTATACTTGATTCTGCTCATACAGAATATTAAAGAAATAAATGTAATGCAGAATGTAAAACTATTATATATATATATATATATATATATATATATATATATATATATATATATATATATATATATATATATATATATATATAGATCGTAATACTTTTAAACAATACATCAAAATAATGATACTTTTAAGGGTTTGTTTGTCAGGGAATGCACCATGACTACACAAGCAAATTACAGAAACCTTAGAGAATAAGCAAAAGTGTTTTGAAGGCCTTACATATAGGCTTTATCTTTTCTCACGTCTGTCAGGAGAGCTGGTCTTTTGAATGCAAATTGCCTTGAGAATGTGTGCTGTTGCCACTATAGTCCTGGAATGCACTATTACAGCCCCCAGACATAGTAGTGCTTCTCAGATTAGAAGATTGTGGAAAATCATTGTAATATCATGGTCAGCAAACCATGAAGAATGAAATGGAAATGAGCATCTCCATAAAGTTTACCTCAGGTATGCTTCTGACATTGTCTCTCTGTTTGCAGGGGCTTGATATTAGGAATACTGCAGTTGTAGCCCTTGCCTGGAGACACCTATGTGTGGTAGCTCTTGATGTACTGACAACAGCCTCAGTCCACTCCTATGAAGCACACTATAAAGCATTTCCAAGTTCTTGAATCAGCTTGGACAATCCTCTAAAATTTCAGTATGGGCCAGCCCACCAGCAATGATCTCCCTAGGCTATAAGTGCAGGTGTACCCTGCTTGGGCCAACATTGAGGAAATCACAGTAATAAAATGACTAGGCAAGTCTTATGAAAGAAACTACATGAAGAAATTAAACAAACTTTATATGGACTCCAGATTTCAAACAGAAAAGGCTGCAATGAATTAAAACTGAGATGGAAAAGAAAAGATAAAGCAAGGGATAAAAAATAATGATAAAAAATAGAACATCACGTAAGATTTAAGAAGGTAATTTGTGAAATAATGTCAATGAGTGTAGTTTTTGAGAGAGATGCTTAGGATGATCCAAAAATAATAGCTCAACATACTTTTTGTTGAAATGCAAATAATTTGTTAATCCACACAGACATATGTATAATCTCAATGTTTAACATCATCAAACTAAACATATTCTATACATGATGGAATTTCTGAGTGAGGTTGGTGCCATGCCACTCATGAAGGATTTGTATAGTTGTCTAATTTATGAATGCCACAGTGGCTTGAAGAATAACTCGACATGGTTTCTTCTTGGCATGTGAGAAGCCAGCTGGGAAATAGTATTGATTAGTTCTCATCAGTCTGGATCTAAAAACCTTGAGTATGGCAACCAGTAAAGTAAGAATTGAGGAGATGGTGTGTTTGTCTCATCAAGGAAAATGACTGTTGCCTGTTGACTTATTCTGTCAGGAAAATTCTGGCATTGGCTTGAGGCTTAGGAGTAAAAAATATGATTTATGACCATGCAATGAAAATAGTGGTGCATTTGTTTTGAGTTTGAGTTGCAAACTCAATCTGTATCCTTTCAGATCCAGTCACTTAGAAACCCAACCTTGAATGAGGTCAAAAGTGGCACACACATCATGGCGGTGGCATTAATTTTTTACACTTTTAAAAGACCCAATGCTGTATACAGTTTTGCAGTCCAAACATGTCACATTTATAATGCTATTTGTTTGAACAAGTTTAAATTTGGACAAAACAGTCCAGCCTCAATGCCCACCACTAACCTCATGTTTTGCAAAACACAGCAACTAAAAAACATTTGCATCGCCTCATGTCCAGTAAAACACCAGGCTTTTCAACAAATATGCTTTTATTTAAAAATCACAACCTGCCAAGAACTTTGTTGCCAGAGGGGTACAAACAGCTGATGAGGTACACAGAGGATGACGAAACTGCATCCTCAGTGTGACTACAGCAGAACATACCGGTTTAACATGCTACTGCTAATTGGTGGTTAATAATTTACATATGACCAAAGATGCAGCGCGAGGATCATTTTACATACATACAATATTTGTGCTCAGTAATGCGTGTTTCAGTTAAAATACTGCATGTATGAGAAAAAATGACACGTGTGGTTAATTTAAAATTAATCATTAACCCCCACCATAGGGGGTTACAACACCAGCATGGTGTATTAATAACTTAAAAATAGATCATTGAGTGGTAAAACTCACTAAAATGCAAATTCCAAATCTCTTAAGCAGTCATCATAATGTGACAAATTATCACTGTGTAAACATAGCTGTCGTAATTCCACACACATTTTTATATGATAAAGTTTTTTGTTGTTTTAATTGCCACACAAACAATACATTTTAAATATATTGGTGTCACAAAACCTACCTGGTTGGCATGTTAATGCACTTAATTTTTTTCATTATTTATGGTTAGTGTTCTTTAATACAAAGTGCCATCACGTTGGCTAATTAGGAGTCCCAGCACTGTCCAGGGAAGAGTTTATTCTAGATTTCGGAGCATAGCTGTGTGGATTTGATTTTACTCAGTGACAAGAGAATAAGTGAAATCAGGATGTTGGATGATGACCACCTCACCTCACCTCAACCCACACCTGGTTCATGTTTTTCCAGTCCAGAGAGTCCTTTTCTATTAGCAGTGTTTTTTTTTTTTTACAGTGGTTAGACAAGCTGTTTGTGTGCATTTGCACACTTTTTCAGCAATAGCTGCAACTGAATGCATTAAATAGAAGGGGTGTCCACAAACATTACTACATATAGTGTACCTCTGAGTAATCTTCTATAAATCTAAACTGTCCCATGAAGCTACAACATTTCTGCAGCCAAGAAGGTCTTTAAAAAGTAGTTACCCCTCTATCTCCAAAATGATCAGGGAACAGTTTTAAAAGGTGTATGTATCCACAAACAACCCATGAAATGGGCACCATTTGGCTATGTGCTTGGGCACTGAAAAGCACGGCTTGCAGCTATATTTACACAGTCATTATATTGTTATTACTCAGTTATTATAGTTATATTACAGTAAGCATATTATTATTCTTACTTATTATATTATTATTACTAGTGTTATTCATCACTATTAAACTGTTATTACACAGTTTGTTTTTGCATTGTATATGTTGGTATTATGTTTTAAAATTATTATTACACTACATATATTATATATTATACAGTGTTAGTAATACAATGCATTACATTGTATTACAGTGTTTTGACATTCTTATTATATTACACAGTATTACAATGTTATTACACATTGTAATTCCATTCTTATTGCATTGTATTACACTACATTATGAAATATTGTAATTACAGTGTTATTACATGGTGTTATTGTATTATTATGTAATAACACTGCAATAACAATATTTAATAACCATACTGGTGTAATAATATTGTATA
Organism: Acestrorhynchus altus; assembly: GCA_034509495.1. Classification (NCBI taxonomy): domain Eukaryota; kingdom Metazoa; phylum Chordata; class Actinopteri; order Characiformes; family Acestrorhynchidae; genus Acestrorhynchus; species Acestrorhynchus altus. The sequence goes on along the minus strand of CM067510.1, from coordinate 13,823,117 downwards.
ATAACAACATAATGGCACTTTTTTCATAACAATGTACTGACACTGTTATTATATTGTAGTTACACATTGTAATTCCTCTTTACTACATTATGCTGGAATTTGTGCTGATATTACATTATTAAATAGTGGCATTAAACTGTTATGTTATTATATTTAATTATGTTACTGTAATAGCACTGTGTAATAACACTCGCACTAATACTATTAAATAATGCAATGTAATTGATATAACATTAATAACAATGTATAATAATGTAATGACACTTTTTCATAACAATGTAACAACACTTTGTAGTAATATGGACACTATTTTTACATTGTTGTTTCATAATTACTACACAATGTTATTATATTGGTATTACATTAGTTAGACAGTGTTCTTGCATCAGCAAAACATTTTATTGCATTGATTTTAATACAGTGTTAAGGACTCATGACAGTTATTACATCTTAACATTTCTTTAACCTAGAAGGTACTCTAAATAGCAGCTACCTCTCTAACTATCTAGCACTGACAGACTGTGGAAGGAACTTTTTGAAACTCCCTATAAACAAACTACACATAATGTGGCTGCTGTTCCTGAAATGATGAACTGAGCTAAACAGTACTTGGGCACCAAAAATCGCTACTGTTAAAGGGTTAATATGTTTAACCTGTTTTTGTCAGAGTAACTATCTGAATTTCTACTAGATTCTAGTTAGTTTGTTTGGAGGATCTCAACTGGAAATGTGCAGCTCTATACAGGCTCTCAAGCTTAGGAATATATTGTGTCAAACCAATACAAATACCACAAATTTAAAATGTGAATAGACAATAACTTTTCCATTTCCATTTGGTTTACGCAGGACTAAACAGGCAAACTATCGCGTAAGGTTTTTGTACCATATATAAATTCATTAATGTAATGTAACAAAATTAATTAACTTGCACTCATTTTATAAAATACTAGATATGCCTAACTTCATCCAGTGTTAATAATGTTAAAGAAGCTGAATGAGGTGTTATTTTTTGAAACAAAGGGGAGACAGCGACCAGACTGGGGGAGAATGGGGTCATGTCATGTAAGCCAGCAGTAGTCTTTCTTGTCGTCACTAACGTTCTGTGTTTAATCGCATGAGCGTCTGACTGCTTCCTGTCTCTCACACACACACACACACACACACACACACACACACACACACACACACACACACACACACACACTCTCTCTGACATCTACACTACAATTTTATCACTAACTACAAAGATATGTTCTCCATCTATTGTCAATTCATTGCACAACAAAAAGCTTTCATGCCATATCATTGATTTTTTATCTGCTGCTTGCTGATGCTCAATTTAATGTCACAGTTCTTGCTAAAGTCAAGCCTGATTCATTCGTCAAAGTGAGAAGCTGCATGTCTCTCTCAACTCCCCCTCTCTCTGTGGGTCATCAGGGAGAGCGAAAGCAGATAACATCCCAAATCTGCACTGAGCCTCAGATGAGGCTCATCTGAAAAGAGACAATGTCATTCCGCAAGATCACTCAATCCACTGATGCCCATTCTCAAAGGCAATTATGTCACATTCGTTTTCTCCCCCTCAAGAGAAACCCAAAGCCAATTTAGCCTCTGTCTCAATTGTTTTGTTACCTCGCACAGTTTGCTGGGACTAATAGGCCTGGCTGTTCTCTTTGGATAGTGGCCCTTCTTCTCCAGTAAACCCATAACACTCCCCATTTGTCCTACAATAATAGCCTGACTTAGCCAGCACAAAAGGAGAGTTTAAGAGAGGCTCATTTGCCTAAGTGATTGCATCCCCAGAGAAAAAAGCCCAGGCATCTTTGATCTTAGTCAGGTGTAAATGTGTTGGATTCAATTGGCTATGGGATGGTGTGAGGAGTTGGCCCAGAAACAATGGCAGCCTTGATTCGAGCCATTAGCCACACATTACTATCAGTGTGTTTGCTCATTTGCACAAGTGTTTAGGGGAAAGAATATGTGTTAGTTAAGAAGGGCAGGAGGGGACAGGGAAGTTTTTGGGGGTAGGGCTCAAAACAGATACACCCAAAGTCCACTGGGTTTTATCTCCATCTGCCAACAAGACCCACGGGCAGCCTTGAGGCGAATTAAGGCACTTCAAAAAGAGAGGCCATGCTTTCACAAGGCTGGCCGCTATCTAAAGACAAACAACATTTAGCACATTAGCGCCTGTTGGTAATGACAAACAAGCTGCTTAGATAGACCTCAAAGGGTCAAAACAGGCATGAGCGACTGCATAAGCGTTACAGAATCAGGTCTGTTTAATTGTCATGTCACACACACACACACACACACACAGACATATATATATATATATATATATATATATATATATATATATATATATATATACATATATATGCATATATACACATATATACACATATATATGCATATATGCTTTGTACTCCTCAGAGTCCTATTGATTTGCCTGTGTGCATATATATATATATATATATATGAATTCCATATATGAATACACTCTGCTTTCGTAGTATTGATGGTGGTAGGGGTGGGACTTTTCTCAACTGCGTTTGAAACAAATACCATAAATACGGTAAAGAGGAAGAGGGAGGGGTGGGTGTACATTACAACACTTCAAAGGCTCATACCCTCCACCACCCCCAGCCCCTCTTGCCCCAAGATCCCAGACCTTATGGTTATGTTCGAGGTGCTCACTCATGTGCAGAGAGGAACTTAGGTCAGATCATTCAGCGTTACCTGAGCACATTTTAGGCACTTCCTCTGACAAGACGAGAGGGTCAAAAAAACATATCCCCCGGGGAGCTGACAGACAAGAAGTTTTTAGGGCCAGGGGTGATCTCACCCTGTTGCCCATATCAATTAACTTCAAGTTTTACAGTTGTGAGAAGCTCACACGCTCACACAGAGGCCCAGACGATATCATAAAAAACAGCCGGATGTCCTCAAATCAAAGGGAGACATGCAGCATGGATTTCCTTTATTGTCTCTAAAATGTTACTTTTATGATTACATCACATCTCTGAAATGGTAACTTCACAGGAAAAAACAAACATCACTAATCAACAATATAACAATAATTTTAAGTTGATATTGTGAGTAGGTTCAGACAATTTTATTGAAATGTTTAACAGAACTTTGTATGAAATATTCACACATTGTAAAAGACCACTGGTTGCTGGGTTTGATATGGCAGTAGTAATCTGATAACCTGTTCAGTTAATGTTCTGCATGAATATATCTACATCTCATGTAAAATCTGAACTAAATGGCAATATAAATGTTTTAGGTTTTGGAATAATAATGGAATAATTAACTTATTTTTGAGTTTAAGGAATTAACTATCCAGTGGTTAGTCTTGAGTCAAATTTTGTCTTCATGCTCAATTAATGTTTAAATTGATACTGCTGCGTGTGTTCTGTAGTCCTCTTTTTATTTGAACAGTCATCGAATAACTCAATTTCTTCATTTTTTATGTTATTAACTGTCATCAACTGCCATCAACTGTCCATCTTCCTGCCATCAACTGGTACCTTGTTCATGAAGTATTACTGCCTTGTGGCCAGGGACTTTGGATGGCTCTGGATGATCTGATGACACCATGTCCCTATGATCATAACAAAGTGAGTAAAAATGATGAATGAATGAATGAATGAATGAATGAATGAATGAATGAATGAACTAAGTAATTAACTTCATGTAAATTATTATGTAAAATAATACTGATGATATTACATGTAGACTTAGGGCTATAGACAATTCGTGTAGTTAGCAGCACAGGCAGTTTAAGCAATAAAGCTGTCATGATCTTTAGGCTTTTAAAATGACAGATAGTATCTATGACAACTTCATCATCCATCATACTTAATTTGGGGGGAGGGGGGTGCCCTTGTGCTCCACTTCTATCATAGAGACAATGCACTTTTGTAAGATGAACAAAATGTTTTGGTTCACTTGTGAAAAAGTAGAAGAGTGGGAGATGAGAAAGAAGATACAGAAGTCTTTATATTTCTGGTTTACATTTGCAAATCATGATGATCAATGATGGGTACCCAGTTTTACCTGTTTTTCACAGCAGGCTTTTGTAATTTGCACTCATATATTTTACTAATTGCTGATGGTTCTTACACTAATTACTGATGATCCAAAGATTATCTTCCTTGGGAGTTACTTTTTCCTCTTCATTAAGCAATTCATTAAAGAATTTTAACATCAACTATCCAACTATAACTCATGCATATACACTGATCGCCATAATAGTAAAACCTCTAGCAGGAAGTGAAGTGAGTTGATTAACATTAACAGTTCTAAAAGTTGGAAACAGGAAAAATGGGCAAATATATAAACTGAGACAAGAGCCCAATTGTGATGGCTAGAAAACTGCGTGAGAAGTTCCCAGTTTGTGTATGCAGTTTTTAGTTCTCCCATGAAAGACAACCAGCACCCTGGAAACGTACTCAAGGGTACCCAAGGTTCAAGGACTGATCCCTGAGAAGACCTACTGTAGGACACACTAGTACTGTAGCACAAATGTTAATGCTGGCTTTGCCTTGTGGAGTCCACTGCTCAACAGACCAGAGATCCTTTGTTGACACAATATTAGGCATTATTGGTTTTAAAGTTATTGCTGATTGGTGTATAAATGACCATATTCATGCCACCGCTACTTGTTTCCAGTGCACTTTACAATTTTTTAAAAACTGTCCCAATTTTGTCTCTCATTGCAATCTTCAATATGTTACTTGTTTGTATTTTTCATGGATTGTGGCACATTTAATTACAATCCTTTATATTTCATTTTCAGTTCAACTTCACATGCAAAGGAGTTTTGACTGTATTTGTATTTTTTTTTATTAAATGCACTTGGCTTGGGCATATAAAAATAACAAGGGGTTGAAAAGATCAGCCATCAGGATCTAGTGGCTGATTATGGCAACAAATTCTTCCTGACATCGGGTTGCCACTGCAGTCCCACTGTGTTTGAAAACTTACAAAATCAGCACCTTCCACATGCCTATTGTGGACAAGATTATATGTGAAATATATACCTAACTATTGCTGTGCAGCATACTGAAAGCCCAACCCAAGCAGTAGGAAAACAGCTTTAACAGCTATATTTCACACGTAACCATCACAGCTATTCATTGAATGGCCTCTGCAATTACAACAAATTGACAGCTATGACAGATAAACCACAGACGAAGTGTTCCTGCTTTCTTTGCTGAGACACAAAAATGTCTACTTCTGGCAAGAGCAAATAAGTAATTGAAAATGTGCCTTTTTCACAATGCACTGGGCCAATATACTAGCATTAAAGTTGTTAATAGTAGTGTATGTAGAACATGGTGGTTTTAAAACACATCAGGCATTTTGATAGAAACCAGGCCAGTTACGCGATATTTCTAACAGAGTCATTTAATAATGTCAAAAATGGAAATTTTGTCAGTCAGGTATAATTGTTGTCTCACCAGTCAAACCAAAAGCATTACAAAGTATTTGTAGAACATATGGCAGCCCTCAAAGCTTAAGACAAGCACTGCTGAGTGAAGCTTCAGGCCTGTTCAGCCATGAAGTGACCAAAAGAAAACCTGCTTATGTGGTTCCAAAACTTTATAACATGCATATACTCAAAAATATTGTAAAATAACTATTATATAGTTTTAAAATGAACAAGAGCATAGATATCATTGAGGTTCCAAAGGTAGCTACAAGTGTTTTAGTAGTTACAGTGGTGCTTGAAAGTTGGCAAACCTTTAAGATTTCTCTATATTTCTGCAAAAAATCAACCTTTCATGGGTGCTAAAAATAATGATGGCAAGCCATTCTGGCACAGGTGTGACAGCCCCAAACCATGAAACTACCACTTTCTTGTTTCACAAATGAAAAAAAAAAACATTGTTCCAATAGCCCTTTGGCATGTCCCTGTGATATATAGCAAACTGCAGATGGGAAGCAATGCTCTTTTTGGAGAGCAGCAGCTTTCTCCTTGCATCCCTGCCACCCACACCACCCAGCTACAACACCCTAACCACAAAGGATGCCCAGGTGTCCCCAGTGATCTCTTTTATGAAAAAGAAAATGTGTTCACCCTAAGCTTTGTGACATGCACTCAAAGTAAATGTGCAAAAATGGATCACTGTGGACATAGCACAACAGAAGCCCTTTGGTCCCTGTTTTAAGAGTTATTTAAAAAAAAATGCTGGGAAAAGCAAGTGTGAAAGCTTTAAAGTTTAAAGATCCTTCACATATGTAAAGTTTCATATTCTTACTGTCACAGAAAACCTCATATCTCCTAAATGACAACTTTATAGAAAAAAAAATCTTAATTTTCAATGATGTAAAGTCAATGTAAAAATATTTTAGTCAGTCAGTAATGTATTCATTTTAGATAATTTGTATTCATTGGTTCATCATTAAATGTCTTAAATGGCAGTTCAACCTCACTGTCAAGAAGTGAAACCCAACAACAATGGAGATGTTTAACAACATGATAACATGTAAAGCAAGTTATTTTCATTTAGAAAAGTATATTTCTGTCATTTTTTGAGATGATACATTTTTAGAAACAATTTAAGCCAGACTATTAGAGATGAATAGCTTTGCATATTTTGAGGCAAGGGTAAGATGATTTGGGGATGCAGCTTGCATGATGCTACACCATTAGCCTCACAGGTTCAGTAGAAGACTAATAATACATTTAAAAAATTAGAATATCATGAAAAAGTTCATAATTTAATTTAAAAAAGTAAACAGTCATGTTATATATTAATTACATGAAATGTAAAATATTTCAAGTCTTTTTTGTTTTACTGTTGATTAGTATGATTTATACGTAGCTCATGAAAATATTTATTTTTGGGGTGATGCACTAGTGAGAAAAGCACATTTTAGACAGCAAACACATTTTAGCCACAACTTCTGGAGGAAAGGGGACATTGAGTAAATTTGATTTTTGGTTGAACTAGTCCTTTGATGCTCACAGTCTGCCATTGCTCTCCTGCCTCTGCTTATTAGCAGGAGGCGACGGACTAGGCGTGGCATTGACATGTTGAGTGGAGGCTGTGCGCAGGTGATGGGGGCTGCAGAGCCTTACTTATCAGACAAAAACAGTCCTCTCAAACCAACCTAATCTCCTCTCCAAGCACAGGTGTTTCCCATCCAAACAAACTTGTTTACAAAGAGTGGACTTTAAAGGAGGATCTTCCCAGAGACAAGAGAAGGTTAAAGGCGACTGATGATGTGGATTCCAGACAGTTTGGGATTGGAAAAAAGCAGCTTAAGGCACATTCGCCAGCCTGAGATGGCTGATCTGTTAGGAATTGTTTGATAATAGGCTTACGTGGGTTCATTAACAGATGTAGCACATCAGACATAAGGTCACCAGACAGGTTTTAAACATCCTTCCATGTACTGTGACTGTCATGCAAAAACCTAGTTTCTCCAAAACAAAAAATATTACATGGGGAGCCTCCAGTTTTGAATGCAATTTCTCCCTTTCTTTGCAACCAAAAGACTGTGGTGGATTCTAGAAAAGATGGCAACCATTACTAAGACTTGGCCAACTTATTTTTATTTATGTGGGATGTCACCTTCAGGGATCCATGAATAAAAACAAAGGAAGGAGTTACAAGGTTGTTGTCTCATTGAAAGCTCAATTATACATGTATTAATCATGTACTGAATTTAAATTTGACTTTACTTGTTTTTTTTTAGTGTTGATGTAATATTTTATTTTGTATAACTGATGTAATTTACACCAGTCATGTGTCAATAATGTACACACTTGAATTTGGTCAATTCAATGCCCGCACCTGTGTGCCAATGCATAATATCACAACTGGTGCTGAGGGCTAAGTACCATACATCTTATTAAGTGAATTTATAAGTATTGTAAGTATGATAAGTATTATAAAGTATTATAATGACAAAATCTCTATAAACCTGGAGGTGTCATTAAAAGCTTCTGAACACCAAGCCCTTAAGAAGGATAATTACTTTCAGCTTAACAATAAGGTCATTCTATTCCTACATAATTGAATCCAGTTAAAAGAACACACTGTCAGCGAGTTTGTCAAACAGCCCTACTTGTGCAGTAGCTACTGAAAGTGGGGACTTCTGACATTATTCAAAAGCAAATATAGAACTTTGGCAGTGTTACAAGCTTCTTAAGCTCATGGGGCAGTTGTCATGGGTCATTATGAGCTGGATTTATGAAGAGCTTTAAACCCCTTAAAGTTTCCATCACCAGCTTACCACACATTACCCACTGTCCACAGAACCAGTCATAATCCTGCAGACCCATCATCACTTCATCAGCTGTCGAATATACAAGCTGCAAGGCTGGGACAACATGCTGCTTAAGGGCCAATTAGGGGGCAATCAAGATGTTTCAACAATTTCAAGAGGGTGGTAGAGCACGACTGCTGAAACCACAGCACCCCGTACCCACTACAGCAAAAATCTCCACCCTGTTCCAGCAGAGTGTGGTCAGGGGTGTGTGTGCAGAACACAGGGCCAGACTGTTGAAAGCTCTGAGAGAGACTGCAGTCACAACATGGCAGTGTTTCATCCAAGGAAAGCTGCCTTGAAGAACATAGAACACCCATAGACAAGTACCATTTTTATGGAGAGTGTTAAAAGAAGAGTTCAGTTTTCCTATTAGACCTCTTAGATCAGCAGTAATACAGATTTCTTTTACATTAACAAAGTATTTCTGGGTGGGGAGGGAACAAAAATAACCCAATACACAGTATCAGTGTACTGATATGACCATCCCTGCAAAGTCAAATATATTATTATGAAAGACAGGTCTGTGGGAGTTTTTCTGGCTATATCATGTCACATGCACCAACTCTGAAAGAGGATCTGGCAAGGGCTATGAACATGGAAATATCAGAATAGCAAACTCAGTCTTCAGCTGCTCATTCACTCAGTGTCAAACCAAAGAAATGCAGAATAAGAACTGAAGAGAGCTGGCAAGTAAGCAACAGAGTAAGCAATAGATCTTTTTATTTTTATGCATGATTCCCAAACTGTGATCACTAGCTAAATACAATGAGAACAGGAGACATGACCTGGATGGGCTGCTTTGGGATTGAAACTGCTTTTGGGATCTAATTAAGCCATTTTTCCATCATTGGTAGGTCTAAATATAGGCCACTTTGGGGTTTTGTTCAATTCCCCTTTATCCCTTCATCACTTGATTGGAGGAAATTCCAAGGAATTCCTAAGCAATTTCCAATTGGGGAACTGAAATTGGGGAATGTTTTGGACCAGCCAATGACAGGTGCTTTTATACTACCTGCCTTTAATGGACCTTGAAATATAAACTGTAGCTATGCAGGTACATTAGATTAGATGGAACTTTATTGGTCCCTTGGGAGGGTTCCCTCAGGGAAATTAAGGTAAATTACACACTAAGTTTGTTACACCCAAGTGTCATGTATGGAGCTTTTTGCTCCCTCTGGATTTTCCTCTTAGTACTTACTGAACTGTGTTCACACTGAATGCAGAAAATTTGCCACTGTGTTTTCCAACACATTATTTTCAAAGGCAGATGCAGACTCTCTGCAGCAGAAAGCTACTGTCGAAATGCATATGGTCAAATAAAGTAAAATTCTTTTCAACTTTTGTGAGGCAAGATTTGGCCAATGGAGCATCTAACTCTTTCAGAAAGCCGTGAGGACAGCAGCTTCAGTGGATATGAAGGTGGCGCACAGTGCATAACAGTGTGAAAACAGCTTCATTGAACTTGTGATTATTAGATTCTTAGACTCTGAAAGGAGACCACATCACATCTCACACTAGGAGTCTTCCACATGTTCACGGTTCCACAATTCTCAGGTTCTAAAAGATAGACCTGCTTGTGCTCTTAGGCTAGACACTTAACTCTACGCTGCCCCTTGTGGCACTGCTCTTCAGATGATACTGTACAGGGAACAGTTACATGGTTTCTGTAAATTGTAAATGAACCTATAAAACAAAATCATATGTTAAATGCTAACTAATTCCAGAGACAATGGCATAATAGAATTTTGTTCATAATTTTGTCAATTTGCATTGATAACAATGAGCTATTTGTGTATTTTTATGAATATTCTCCAGTGTTTTCTTATATGGGATTTGTGCAGTTTATGAAGACAATGTGATCCATCATTATAAGAGCAGAGTTGTGAAAACATTTGAAGATGAAAAAAAATGTTGATTTAAAAATATCGGTGAATGAGGCTTAATGTTTCATAAAGAAACATTTCTGCAAGAGTTTCCATCCATTAATTCCTACTTTAATATACATCATTTTTTTAATTGAAAAAGCAGCATATAGTGCATACAATTTCATATAAAATATATATGAATGTCATGCATTCATATATATGACATTATATATGGAAATTATGGAAATATTGGGATGCATTTAGTATTATATGCACATATTTTTGAAATCATGCAGTTTACAATTGTAATAGGTGAGACTTAAGCTTCCATTCTGTGTTTGCTCCAGTAGCTTCCTAGTTCCATTGCAAACCTGTAAAGAAGTAAAATTCCTACATCATATACATCTTGGCTCACGTAATACATTTGAGGGAAAATGTACAATTTTTAATTTCTTTGAAAAACTGTGTAATGAACTCCAAGTTATGTTAAGCTATGAAACAATAAATAATAAATTGTCTTCTCATATGTTACACATCGGTTTAACATTTTGACAAAGTCTAGTTGCCATTAAATTTTAACCATCACAGGGAGGGTACATAGTTGTTATTAACTGACATTGTCAGCTGAAGATTTGCTGAATGTCTCACAGTAAGACTGATAAATCAAGTAGTTTCCCTTTAGCATCTGCTGACTGAGCAGCACACAACAGACACAGAAAGGGCCTGTTCTAAACTCAGTACTTTGTACTGGCAGGCATTCTGCTCATATTCATAAAATTGTCATTTTATTTGATGGTAGAGCCATTTGCTGACAGAAGCTGGGAGAGTCATGGAGAATTTGAGCAGAATAATTATCTCAAAATCTGGTTAGAATCAAGTCTTTCATCTGGCTTTCACTTGCCAGCCAAGAGCTACAAACATAAAACTTTTACTGTCTGTTAAATAGAAATAAGCATATAAAAACAAGGGACACGCCTTGCTAATAATAAGAAAGAAGGACAGATATTTTGCAGACTCTGTAAATAGCAATGGTTTGGTAATAGCATACATTAGTCACTTTTGCTTAATGATCCAATATTTGCAATGTTGAGACAGTTAGGGAACAGGTGGTCACTCTCACTCAAACAGTCAAAAATGAAAATATCCAAACACAACACAAATATCTAATTTCCTTTGATTCAGGTTTTATTATATTAAGACTTGTAATTCAGTATCCGTTTACCTCGTATAATGTCCACAGACAAGCACTGCCAATAGAAAGGGACACATTTCCTGCAGAAATTGATAGAATTTCACATATGGTTAGGGTTAATATAAGGATTAGGATGAGTTTATGGTCACGTTACTTTACAGTCAAGCTTAGGGTTAGGCTAAGAGTGAGGTTAAGTTTAGTTTAAGTTTAGATTAGGTTTAAGTAGGTAAGTTTATGATTAGAGTATGGGTAAGATTTAGGTTTAGGCTGTGGTGTGGTTCCAGGGCATAAAATTACAGAGGTTGTTTTGTAAAATTCTTTGTTTAAATTGTTTAATTTCTGGATGTCGGGATTCTGTTAGTAAATTGAGCATATGCACAAATTTCTGAAATGCCATTTTAGTCACATCTGTGTGAATTCCTCTTGAAATTAACAGGTGTCTACAAACCAGGACATCCAATGTGCCTGGGTTCTGGAAGGAGAGGAACTGAACTGGAATTGAACCTCCAAGCATAAACCTTTTCAAGTATTTAAAAAAGTCAGGGACTTCTTAAATAGTACAAACCATCTGATGTCCCCCTTGGGCATTTATAGGGACAACTGGATGTACTCAGATGACTGATAACAAAGAAAGCATGCCTGATGGCCCAGCCAATCTGTAATACTTAAAAGATAGATAATAGCTGCTTCTGGAGTTCCCGACATGCTGACCGCAACAGTGAAACTAATTGATATCAGATGGCTCTCTTGGCCCTTGTAGAGACGGAAGCTTAAATGAAGAAAGGCAGATATTTTCAGGCATTCTCTTCCGTGCTGAAGCCTTCAGCTAATTTGTAGGCCTCTAGTGCCTGGATCATAAAAGCCCTCAGATAAACTGGGGGATTATAGTGTGTGGAGTTGGCATTAATGAAATGTCAGTTGGATTAGTGGTGACGTAAAGTCTGCTGCTTTAGTAAGGTGTGGCTTCATCTTAATCCTGCCTACCTCTCAGCCTCTCACTTCCTGGCTCAGCTCCACACCTTTGGGTAATTACTAACAACTATGGCTGAGAATGTTATATATTGAACATATGGACATCTTCTTTTGAACAATATTGAGAGATGAATATGATATAAGTAAAAACATAAAACTGAAGAAATGTGTTTAAAAACAATTTGTAAAATGTAAGAAAAAATTCAATGTTCTTGTGAGGAATTTTTTGGACACCCCTCCATTTATTACTACTTTAAAAGAGTAAAACTGTAGGTGCAGCACATTAGAAAATCTTTAGGGAGGAAGCTGTCTTTTTTAAACCTCAGACCTTAGTTTGGTTTGATCTTGTTTGTTGAAGTGAGTGGGATCACCATGGAAGGATCCAAAGAACTCTCTCATGCTTTCAGAAAGAAGGTTGCCTGGGAAGGTACTTAGAACTATTTCAAATCATCCATTCCACAAGCATTGGTGAAGGTAAAGTGGTGGAACCACATGGAGGACAAGCTGGAACACATAAACACATAAAATGAAGTCCTTACTATTTTTATACCAACATCAATGATATGTCAAACAGTGTTAAGATGTACCTCTTTTCCATCCAATAGCAATAGTAAATTGTTCTGCATTATTTTAATATTTCTTCTGAAATATTGCAACTTTGCAGTGACACTACCATGTTGGAGGTGTGTCAGTAGTGTGTGTTGTGCTGGTATGAGTGAATCAGACACAGCAGTGCTGCTGGAGTGTTTAAACTCCTCAGTGTCTCTACTGGACTTGTACATCAATGCTAAGAATGACCTCCCACCCACATAATACCTGCTCTGCGGTGGTCCTGTGCAGAGACAAGGAGGTAATCATAATGTTATCAATGATCAGTGTAAATACCTGTACTGGTAATTTTCTGCCAGTACATGTTATATGTACAAAGAGTCTGTTCAATTCCTAAAAATACCACTCTTCCCCAATTTAGATAAAGATAACATAAAAAATTCAATTCACAATCTACAAAATTCACTTGGTATTGATTGTTGGGAGTGGGTGGGGCTTGTGTTCCATGGCCAGCCAGCCTGTGGTGTGGCTAGGCTGTAAGTGGTGCCGGAGCCAGGCTGAGTTTAGTGGCAGACCTGCTGGCACCAGAGCAGGGAGAGCCCATTGCTGGCAGCACTGCAGAACAGGCCTGTCATTAGAGGAGCTGACTCTAGATCGGTGGTGCAATTAATCACAGCAGGGCCCAGCCACACACCTTCAGCCTTGCTCTCTCTCTCTCTTTCTGACTCTCTGCCTTATGCCGCCCAGGGTCAGCCAGACTCTCTGAGCCCCATTATGTTGTGTTCTGGCTTGTAATTTACTCCCCTCTTCCTTCAAACGCTGTCTCCATGCCTCAGTCAGAGAAGCTCCAAATAAGCAGATCACCATGCTAGGAATTTCACCTGAATGTTTGGGATAGTTTTAAAAAGTTGCAGAGGAGAACTTTCTGTTTGTGTTCAATGTGAATGAGAGGGAGAGAGAGGTTAGAATCAAACACACTGGAATATTATCCATTATTATGTTCCTTACATATTAAAAAATCCATTTGTTTCCTTTATTTAACAGTTTCATCTTATGTTTTAAGCAAATAGTACTGAGAAAAGTCTGCGTTTGGATAATAGAAAAGTAAAACAAAAACAAATACAAGAGGTTTAAATTGTATTTAATTAAAGAAATAATCACGTAGGCATTCAAATGGGTCGTGGATTTTAACAAAGAACCTATAAGGAATGGAGAAGCTACAAAAATTAACACTACAAAAAAAACAAATACCATACAAGTTACAAGTATGAAATTTCAACTGGCATGCTCCCTCTAGTCAGATTACATACTCAGAAAGTGAACACAATCTCTAAGTTCAATATTCAAACAAATTCAAGTTAAACTTCTATTTGTGGACGTGTTTCCATAGAGTCTACATGCGCAAAATACTGCATATCATGTTATCAATTGGTCTTTTAAACAGTGCTAACCTAATGAAATGCTAACAATTATTTTTCCCCTAATTTTTAAAGGAAATGTGCATAATTTCAACTGATTACACTTTTTGTAAAATTGGGTGAATGTTTCCTCGCCATCCCCTAGCTCTCCAGTCGGTTTGCACACTGGAAAAAATGCCAGGTTTATACTCAGGCTTGGCCTGTAAATGGGGAAAAAACAGTATGGTCTATACTGACTATTCCAGTAGGGTGCATTCCTGCTCATGCACATATGGAAAAATGAGACAGAGGGTGTGTGAAAGAAAACACATTGTAAACATGAGTAGATATAGCAAAAAAACAGCTGAAGAGGAAAAGGTCATACCATAAAAAACTGTACAAAATTTTAGATTAAGATGAAAGACATGGGTGAACATTGGTAAGACATTTGGATGATGGAGAAGCTCACAGAGCTGAAAGGCAGGAGAAGGGAGGAGGAAGTTGCTTGTTTCTATTTAACAGGTGGGAAACACTGGCTCTGTTTCACACAAGTAGCTACGTCATTGTCTGATACTGTTTTCTCCATTTTCTGAGAGATAATTCCAACTGTTTGTCTAGGAATGAGCTTTTGTAGCAACAGGTTACATTAACCTAGCTAACACTAATTACGTGCAATGACTAATGTTCTAATGGGTCTTATATCACAGGACAGAGGTGTTTATACGGGTCCTATATATGACAGGACAGAGGTGTTTATATGGGTCTTATATTACGGGACAGAGATGTTTATATGGGTCTTATATTACAGGACAGAGGTGTATTTATAGGTCTAAAATTACAAGACAGAGGTGTTTATATGGGTCATAAATCACAGGACATTGGTGTTTATATGGGTCTTATATCAAAGGACAGAAGTGTATATATGGGTGTAAAATTGCAAGACAGAGGTGTTTATATGGGTCTTAAATCACAGGCCAGAGGTGTTTATAAGGGTCTTATATTACAGGCCAGAGGTGTTTATAAGGGTCTTATATTACAGGCCAGAGGTGTTTATATGGGTTTTATATTACAGGATAGATGTGTTTATATGGGTTTTATATTACAGGCCAGAGGTGTTTATAAGGGTCTTATATTACAGGACAGAGGTGTTTATATGGGTTTTATATTACAGGATAGAGGTGTTTATACTGGTCTTAATCACAGGACAGAGATGTTTATATTATATGTTTATATTATATTATATCACAGGAAAGATGTTTATAAACTAACCCACAAGTTTTACTAGTTAGCGAGCTAGGCAGACTAGCTAATGTTAAATCAGAGAATATATAATAACGTAGACTGGTCACATATGACTGTAAAGTCCAGTTGAATATTACTCAAAATGGTGAAAGGTGACATTCTTATCACTGTTTGCTAGTTAGCTTAGCTTAAACTGGTAGCTTTTAACAATGCCAGTATTACACACAAAAATATTTGTTTAAAAATGGAAAAATTCTTCATTTATAAGTCTTATTAATTCAACACAGTTGAGGTGTGTAAGATACATTTCTCCTAAGCTACATTAGCCTAGCAGAGCTACAGATGCTGATTTACAACATCTTGGCTAATTGACTAGAGAAAGGGAAGCATTTATTTTTAACTGGACTGTTACTAACACTTAGAACCCGTGATTCACAATTACACGCCTGTCTTTTAGGTTTCATTAATCAGGATTAGAGTAAACTACAGACATGTAGGGAGTAATCCAGCATAGAAAACAGCTAAAATTCACTAATTTACAAATTTCCAACTGTATTCAATCATTTTAAACATTTTAAATGCCAGTGCATATTTACTGCTCAGTACACTCAGGACACATGTACATTCTCAACCTGCATGCAGACTCCTACTGATCAGAAAAAAGTGGGTGGGGCTAATCACATCACTGACCCAGATACTGGGTTATAGAGGAAAATGAGAAGGGAGGGGCTGTTTGTCCAAAGAAGGGATGATAGTAATACATACCTAAATAACAAAAAACAATAAAGGACATTTAGGCTGTTTTTGGTTTTCCTCAGACTACTGTTATTTATTTTGAAGAAAGTATTATGTAAACATCCTTATCTAATGATTACAAATAATTCATCAAAAGTCTTGCATTTTCAACTCAAAAACACTCTGGATGTCCTAAGTCCAACAGGATTTCTGATGTAAAGTGTTTTTTTTGGTCCTGATAGTAGGATCTCCAGAAAATAACAATATTTGCCATGTATGGCTGTCTAGGGTTCTAAAGGTTAAATACACACATTGCTCTTGCATGTGCACACAGGTCATTTACAGTAACTAGACACAGAAAACTCATCCAAAACAAAAACAGTTGCGCAACAGCTTAAAGTGACAGCATATGGGTGACATTCTTTCCTGTAAGGAGAATTACTTCTCCCTCTGTGTGTGTGTGTGTGTGTGTGTGTATGTGTGTGTGTGTGTGTGTGTGTGTGAGGAGGGTAATGACAAGGTTCCATGCTGCAGATGTACAAGTGGAGCTAAAGAGTGACAGCAGGATTGTCTTTTCAGCGGCGTCGTGACTCCTCAGGCCATCCGTGCAATTTCTCTTATTACAAGGCTATGCAACGCATCTAGTGCTGCAGATTAAGCAAGACCATTTGATTAGATAAGCACAATGAGAAGACAGACCAAGATACAGTTAGAGAAAATACAGGGAAGCCTCAAGGCAATTTGGAACCTGGATAATGGATGATACATCAAAGGATGAGCTGAATTACTGCTTCATTAGTGGAGACACTGGCCTCTAAAACAGCAAGTTTCTTTTTGTGACAGACAAAAAGAAGGAAGGGGGGGTTGGGAGACATTACAGAGCTGAAACAATACACATCTTTTTCTTAATCTACAAGTTTAGTACACTGTCATTTCATGCGTCCTGGGGTTGCCAACAGCTGTTCATTCAGGAGTTGGTCTGAGCTGATTCAATTGTAAATTCACAGCAAGGACAAAAGTATTGGGTCACCTGCTCATCCATTGCTTCTTCCAAAATCAAGGGTAATAAAAACAAATACACTGCTTTTGTTGCAGTAACTGTCTCTGCTGTCCAGTGAAGACATTATAATAGTGTCTGGAGCATTGCTGTGAGGACCTGATAGCATCCTTGATTTCACCTTGTGAGGTCAGGATATTGGATGATCACTAAACCACCACATCCCTAACTCCCCAACTCATTCCAAAAGTACTGTAAGGAGCACCATTATGCCACAGAACAGTTCCACTGCTCAATGCTTGGGGTTTATACGTGTCTAGACCAAACTTGGCATTAGGTATGGTGCCAATCCTTTAGCATTTGCACATCTATGTCAACAATGGGTGCAACCTGAAGCAGCTGAATGCATTCATTAAACGGGATGTCCACAAACATTTGGACACAAGTGGCTTACAAACACAGTTTAACTGTCAAGGCAGCAAAATTGACTAGGTTTAAGGTTGTGGTTTAGGGTTAGCATTATTTATCACATATACAATTCTTGGACTGATCTTTGTTTTTTGAATTTCCTCCATTTGTACATCTTAGAGATGGTTTTGTAAGCTTTTCCAGCCCAATTAGCACCTACAACTCTTCTTCTGGGGTCTTTGAAATCTCTCACAAATAAGATGTGAAGATACCTGTTATTTTAATGAAATATACTTTTGACACATTAATAATGTAATTTTGCGTTCTTTTCATTTAGAAGTGTTGAAAATTCAAAAGGGTTCACAAACCAAAGGCAATATCCACTCAATCTTCCCATATTACTACACTCTTTATTCTCCCACTGTCTCTCATTACCCAGTCCTGGTATGTCCCCTGCATTTCAACAGCTTGCTGTCTTGTTTCATTTTGACATTACCTTGCTGTCCTAGCTAAAATAGGCTAGAGTTGTGGTTATTAGCTAAAAAGCACACACTCTGATCATATAAAAAGTATCGGACTCAGGGCCATGTCATGTGGCGGCACCATTAGGTTAGCATAGGTAGTATTTTATCCTACAGGGTTGAAGTGTTGCGTGTTGATGCAAAGTGTCTTTCTGCACTGGTTACCAACATAGAAAGAACACTATATTCCACACAGAGGAGCCAGAAACGAAAACAGAGGTGTTGTTTCCTTTGGACTTTTCTTTTTGGCTTATAGTGCACATGTTCTCAGTAAGAACCAGGGTGAATATGATTGTGGAAGAAGCATGAATTTCAATGGGTGCAGACCAGGCTAGAGCAGTCTTCCTTCCTGATTTTATAGATCACAGAACATTCAAATCAAATGTCAAAAGCAAAATTATGGTTTCAGACCACTGTCTAGACATGAAAGAGGTGAAGAAAGGTAATGGTGGATATGTGACCTTATATGTTTGTATTACTTCATATCAGTTTCTGAGACTTTTACTGAACCATCTTTTCTTGCAATCTTTGTACCCTGTTGAACTAACTAACCCTATCAAAAACCAACTTACCAGTTATCCCTTTAGAGAACAGATTTAGAATAGTGACCCATACCTACTTAACTATGATAAGAACCAGAGGAAGTCTCCAGACAGACGGAACTCCAGAGGCCTGTTCATCATGGCTGGATCATGCCGGCGACAGCTGGAGGGAGGCAGTCGCCTCTCCTTCCGCTCTACCCCTGAGCCTCTGAGTGCTTCCATGCAGACAGCACATCTATCAAATACAATCAGTGTCAGGACCCCTATAAGCCTGGCTTTATACAGTAGGAGAACGCAGCAGCCCACTGTTAAATGGAGTTCTATTTATGGTACTTTGAGACCTGCCTGATCCATTATAATGTCTAATGTATACTGCCAGAGAAATCCATGGCAGTTAACATGCTGGATGAGAGAACAGTAGGTGAGCTTTTTAGATTCAACATAGAGTAGGTCTCTTTAGATGGCAGTGTTTTACGTGTGTTTCTGGTGCCTCAAACTATGACCTCAACTGACTGCTCTCAAAACTATGTTTAAAATGTCTGGCATTCGTGTTGCATTACAGGGCCCATAAAATATGCAGCCTGGCCAATTACCAGCACAGGCGACAGCATCCCAGGAGTAGCCTGATCGCAAACGCAAAACGGAGTTCTTGCAACCTAGGATCTAAGTCATGTGTCCCAGTGCAGGACACATAGCTGGAGGGACAGCAGACCAAACACAGCTGTGCTTACAGCAGAAGCACAAACATCCTATCTGTACCTCCACTGGCCATATACTACTAGTGTATGTCTGTTAAGAGCTTGTGATGGAAAGCCAAAAGAATTCCTTAAAGAGACAGGGCACTGTCTGGGACATGGAGCATGACTGCATTGTGACTATATCTCTAGGGCAGGACCTAATGGAAAGAAATGAGGTTTGGTTGACAAAATAAATGGTGCAGCATATAATTACAGATCCATTATAGACTTTTGAAGCTACAGCTACGTCCAAATACCAAGAGGAAGACTTGAATAACAGACCTTGTTTGCACTACTATGCAAGGCTATTTTTAGTCAGGCTTGAGGATAAGGTTTTATCACTTACCTCTAAAAGAGGTCAAAGTGATTTTTTTCTACATTACCGTTTAATAAAGATTCCCATTGCGGTCTATACACCAGGACAGCTCCTTATCTAATTATTTCTCAAATTACAGATGAGGTCTGATTAGACACTGGGTCTTGGCACAAGTGTGTGTAAAGTGCTTCCCCCACTACAATATAAAAGCTCTTTTGGAAAGTTTACCACTTGGTGATGCACGTGAGAGAAACAGGACGGCCTGCCATTAGGCCATTCTGAGCAAGCTTTTGGAGTGATGTTGTGAACTAGAAACCTGGACAGCTATGGACTGGAATTGTATAGTCTTTAAAGGTGAATCCAGATTCTGTATAACATCCAAAAAGTCGAGGTGGAGTCTGGAGACTTTGTGTTGATTGCTTTTATCTTTCATTGCTTTGGAGTGAGACAGTGTCAAAATGCAGGATGTGATGCTCCATTTTATGCAGTGGTTGGTCTCCCCTAGTAGTGATATGAGGTAACTAACAGCTCAGTAGGACTAACAACTGGCCTTTTTTCAGCAGGATTATGCTCACCCACACAAAGCAAGGGTTTCTCGGGAATTTCTCTACCAGATTAAAATATTTTCTTGGTCTGCCCAGTCGTCAGATTTATTGATAATCAAGCATTTATGGGACCAGTTGGGTCTCCAGCTTCAGCCACCTCTAATATTTCTTACTCATCCTTTCTCTCCAATAATGGAATCACTTACATATCACAATTACATTTGAGTTTCATTTGATTCGAACAACTCTTTTTTTATTATTTTTGTAAACGAGTGTATATTAATCTAATTTGTTATATAATTACACAGTGATATACCAGAGCGTAGCACAGGAAAAAACAGTAGTACTCCCTCAAGGTGCTCAAGAGTCCTATGAAGAGGTGCAAAAGTAATCATTGAATATATCTGAATATATTAGTTGTCTTTCTCTTCACAGACTGAACTACAATAATTGCATTTCTCCCACCTCTCTCCCTCACACCTTATGGTTTTCTCTTCAGATGAAAGACTTTTAGCCTCTGTCAGTGAAGGGTGACCACCAGAAGGTAAAAGTAAAAGGAAAATTGGAAGGTAATAACACTTAAAGACTTGTCCCTGACACTGCCAAGCCATCCGTTATACCTGTCGAGCCACAGAAAAGTTCTCTGAAACACTCGACCGTGACAGAAAGAACAAAACACTCAGGCTGATAATAAGGGCAAAGGAAACAGAAATGAAGGAGCATGGCGTAAAGAAGGAGAAAAACAGCATTATTATAGCTAATGGACTTCTTCTTTATAATTAACCTGGGAGAGGTTGCAAATCAAAGGGGTTCCCATACTACTGGCGCCATGCTCTTCTTTAACCACAAACATGCAGCTTTGACAGAGCATGTAGTGTGTGGCAATAACACGCTGACTGTATTTGATCATTTGTGGTTCATTCCACTATCAAAATCTAGGGGTCATTCCATTCCATGATCAGAAATTCTGCCCTACCACTGTAGTAAAGAAGGGCTGCTGTTAGTGCTGTTTAATTATGTAAATTGTTTATAAGATAGATTTGCTGGGTGAGTAGAAGTTTTTCAAATTTCTGCTATAATTGTTTTCATTTTTAATCAATAAACATAGTGATGAAGTAAATAATACAAATCTAAGTAAATAATTCAAGCCGAATTTGATCCAAAACAGACAGCAAAGACAACAATGTTTCTGAGACTTTAGCCTGATCAGCCTGATGGATGAACAAAAGGTCAAAATGTCTAAAGTTTAGACAGTCTTAAGCAGGAAATATGCCTTCATGTGACTTTTTAAAGATACAGATTATATAAAACTACACAGTTTCTCTCTGTGTTAGTTCAGCATCACAAATGTGTGTATGCAAAACTACTGTGTGTATGTGTATGTGTGTGTGTGTGTGGGGGGGGGGGGGGGTGGATCTCTCTCAGATAATGCTACCTGTCATCAGCAGCTGGAGTCCGAGAGAGCACAAGATACACATTGTTACGGGAGCTAGTGACCCAGCACTTTCCTCCAAGGGTGTTGACTAACTAACTCGCTGCACTGGTCAGTAACTGGACAGACCACTAATTTCCACAGGATAAAACCATTCTCCTGAAACTGACATTCAAAATATTTAAATATTTCTTGTTCCTGGGTTCCTCTACAGTTGGGGAGAGCAATTTACACTTTGGATCAACACTAAAGGAAATGAATGAGCTGAGAGATACAGAACTGACACAGAACGTGAAAGAAGCATGTGGACTGAGGCAGTAGAGTAATATTACAGGATTTTACATAGACATGACTTGAGCTCTATAAAGATATGCAGTTTCCTGCCTGCTTCATCAGAGTCATGTAGTGTAGATAGCAGCGCCCCGAGACCAGAGTAGCAATAATCAAAATACTCTCCCTGTTACATTCAGTGGAGCATCATTGCGGGTTTGATTCTGTTCTTTTAAGCTAAAGATGCTACTTAGTGTTGCTTAAATCTCAGATCATTTTGCGAGCACAAAGCCATCACTTTGAAAATTGAGTAAGAGCATTTTCTTTGGACGTTTGGCTTACAGTAAAGGTGGATTCTCTATGAACATGGGCAAGTGTGAGTCAGTATAAAGTCACTTTTGGTAAAGGTGTTTACAGTTTAAGAGTTTTTCTTACTGTCCCATTCTAAAGCTAATGACTTTCATGACCAACTTGTACTGGACACACACCAGGCTTGAGCCTTTGTCTCTGACCACATAATAATGGAAAAAGGATTTCTGCTTCTCTCTTGATAAAAAGCCCTCTCTCGGATTGGTCATTTCTGTACAAAATGCAACAGCATGCCTCAAACTACAGTTCAAACCTCAGGAACAGAGATGTTACCGCCAATTCAGTCAATGTCGTTTAAAAAGCCTCATGGCGCCAGCCTCGTTAGGGCTTTGGTCAGGAGAGCATAAGGCATGGGGCTAAAGAACATGCCCCATAGCTCTTGTCATGGTCCACCACAAACTGACCACTCAGTGTTTAACTGCTGTTGTAGGAGTTGCCACATCCCACTGGCATGTACAAACCTTGAGAAACCCAGGCTTAAAACTAACGTTACTTCAAGGTCCAGTGAAGAAGGACTGTATAGGTAACAAGTTGAGTATTTTAATTGCCTTAACAGCTAGGAAGCCAGGAGTTTACTCGTGGAAGTCGACAGTGATCTTTTTCATTGTGTAATATTAGATATGTTTGCAAGTAAATTACTTCCATGCTGCAGTATAAACTTTTTGGAAACAATTTATAACGTACTGAGAACTTGGAATGTCCATTAACAGTGCTTTGGGGACACAAAATGGCACCCTGAACACTGGTTCAAACAGAGAATTGGAACTGGATCGGGATTAAAATCCTGATACCTGATCCATTACAGTATATATTGATCAGCCCTGATCCTGATTTGATTGGGACATCTCTAATCTCCAGTTGCAGATCATGATGCATTTACCAGTAGAAATGCTCCACAATGATTTGGGATATAAATCTTTTTTATTGACTTTGACTGAAAGATGAGAAGGTTTTTTTTCCCTGTAATGTCACCATTTTTGAGATATAAGTTTATTCATGGGAGTGATATATTGCTTTCGTATTAGTCAACTACAGTATAGAAGGCCTTCAGCAGCTGGAGTCTGAGAGAGCACAACTGGCTGCGTCATGTCTCGTGTGATGTTGAGGTGTCTGTTAGTCATTGTTTTGGAGCTGGTCACAATGGTGGCAGATAAAAAACGAATGCATTAGTGGAAATGTGTTTGTCTTCACCTTATTTCTGGTATGTGGTATGTGTTGAGGGAGATTCTGAACATGGGTTGGGTAATTGGTGATTGGAAGAATCTAGGCAAAATCTAAAATCTATTCCATGAAGTTTAAAGTCATTTGACCAGGGCTGCCCAAACTTTTGTACACAGGTTTTTTGTTTGTGGGAGTGATGATATATTGCATTCATGCTATTTTTTTACAGAACAGAAAGTCTTCAGATTAATAACTGAAACTGAAATGCTTCTAAATATGTCTTAAATGCATGAAATATGCTGTGGCATAAAGCATGGAGCTGCACAGAAGCCTCAGACACCTCTGCCTGAGTCGTTATGCCTAATCTGTTAGCACCTTGTATGTTTGGTTTATATTCTGAAAATTGGATGGCAGCGGCTGTGCTGCGACAGACCTAATTCGTGAATAAATGCAGCTTTCGTGAGAAAACGAAAAACACAGGAGTGAAGCAGCGAGGCCTGGCGAGCACAGAGGGGATTTGTTTGGGCTTGGAGTGGGCAAGACGCCGCGGTTTTCTCGCGCTAACATTGAGCAGACAGTCAAATTCCCATTAAAAAAAATGCTGTGTTTAGCCTCAGTCCAGCAGGCGCTGCAACCACAGAGCTAGCCCTCCTCTCATTTCATTTCACTTTAACAAGAGGCCCTGCTGATGCCATATTACTGCATTATTGCTTGTGGCGGCTGCAGCCAAAGTGCTTTCAAGCAACCAGAAAGTACTGTTGCTATGGAAAGCACTAGGTAGATAGGGGATTTCAACCATGCTAACATGATGCTGAACATGGGGTTAAACATTGGAAATCAAAGCTGTTGGAGTGCAGTACTTGTACCAGACTTGCAGGAGCTGTAAACCTTAGAAATCAGTTATCGCTCATATCAAATGCATGGTGTAGCATGCAGTGCTGTGTTAACAATAGATTAACCCAATAAATATTAAAGCTTTTTTTGCCTGGAGGATGAAGCCCAGCAGCTTGTGTGCTTTATACAGAATCTGTGATCTTAGTCTTCTCATTCCCTCTTTAAATATCTTCTGCATCTTCAATAAAGTACCCAAGTTAGAGCTTGTGTGAAAAAAAAGGAAAGCATTGAGCCGAATCTAACAATAGTAAAAAATGGCAAATAGACAAACTATAATTCTGCACAAACAAATCAAACATATCTGCAAAAACAACTAAATATAGATAAGCCACAGGTATCTTGGAGAAGTTAATAACGAGAATCCCCATGAAGTGAATCTCCTGTGAAATGTTAAGCATGGCTCTATTATTCGTTAGTGTTGAGTGGCATCAGTGAATTAATTATTGCTACATTTACAAAGCAATTTTCTAAATACAGACAGATGCTTTACAATTATACTTCACAATCCTTAGTGTAACAAAGGGCATGTAGAAAATCCAACAGATATAATACCACTCTGAACTCAAGTGGCAACACAGAAACTCAGCGAACAGTAAAGTCCACATGAACACAAATTTTATAAGCAGATTTCCCTCCCTCCATTTTTAAAAATATTTAGTTCACACAGAAACAAAAACGCTGTAATGAACATGCAAACCCTGTAGGGGCAATAGTAGCTCAAAGTGAGACATCAAAAACCCTACAGGAAGGAAGTGCAGAGGTTTAATGGCAGTTAAACACTATTCCTTATGTAGTGTAGAATGAAATTGTAGCTCTAAATAGACCATTTTATATCTGTAACATAAGACTATTTACATTTATTCATATGTGGAAATCTGAAATCTAGTGCTATCTGCCTGCAAACATTGTTTTTTGCTTATTTGTGATTCAGCCATAAACAGCATTTGTATAAACTCTCATTTTTCACATACATACAACAATACTTACAATGGAGTTTCAGAAATGGTCTGGTTTGGGCAGAGCCAGATATTTTAAAAAGTCAGCATTTAGCCCAAATGTCCTAAACCATGCTCACCTCTGAAGATTTACAGCAGCAATATGAGCCACCTGAGACAGAATTCCTAACCAAATGAGTACATTCTATATGCAAAACATAAAATATGCTGAGATTTTCATTTCTGCCCCTATAAAGAGGCAAACATTGTCCAAGATCCAATTTAAATAATATTGATAAAGTACAAATTTGGCAAAAAACCTGAACTTCTAATCTTAATACCTTCTTCAGTTATAGTTTGTTGGAACAGAATACACAGAGTAAAATGAAGGATCATAAATAATGCTATTATCTATTTATAAATAGATAAATAACATTTACTCTTTATATATTACATTTCTGTACAGAACAGCAAAACAAAAAGATAAACAAAACATAACATTTAACAAAATGCTTAATGTTGTATCAGTTAGCAAAGTAGCTTTTTATATGACTTGCAGGCATCAGGTAGCTACTATGTATATTATATGCAGGAGACTCCTAGGACTTTCAGGAAACCTGGGATGTCTGGATTTGTCCATGTTAATTTGATTTCCATCCCTTGCTTGCTCAAGCTTGCTTGCTGCTGTGAATGGGGATTTACACACGGGATGCTTAACACCCGTGTGCCTGAGATGAGCCTAAGGTAAGGGGCAGAGCTTATTCCAAGTACAGTGAAGCACATGGCCTGTGCATGTGCTATCCCACATAAGGCCAGCAGAGGTAGTCATCACACCTACAGTTAGAACTAAATAAGCACACTGGGGTGAATCGGTAGCCAATAGTGTGCTCTCAGCTGGCAATGACCTTCCAACTGCAGGACTGCATCGAGCACTATGGGAGTTTACCCAGGACAAAGTGCCAAGTCATTTATGAGCATGTACGCATGCACCCATTCACACACCACGGCAGTCTGTAGTAGCCAATTCACCTGGTATCCATGATTTTGGACTGTGGGAGGATATATCTGAGGAGTTCTTAGAGGAAACCCATGTGGACATGGGCACTGACCCCAACACTAAGTCAGACACTAGTCATAATAATATAAATGAATGGATTCCATAAAATATCAGCCAGTTATAAGAACAAATGTGACATAGTCACTTGGGAAACTTAAAGTGAAAAACATTGGCTTGTAGAACAGCACACTGATCTAGAACATACCTTAAAATCCACTGTGAACTAGAAACAGCAGTATCCAGGGCTCAAGATTTGGTGCTGCACCCCTGATTACAGTGCTATAATGTCTCCAAGGATGTCTGGGTGAAATATCCTGCAAAAGAGAAGAGAACTACTTGCGACAGCAAACCACATTTAAATGAGAATATAGAACCACTGTACTTGAAGAATTTGTCCTCCACATTCAACCCATCCACACTGAAACACAAACATTACTGAATTCACACACTAGAGGGCAGTGAGCAGCTGCCAATGAAGCACTTGCTCAAGGGCACTTCAGTCATGTCCTGCCAGTTCAGGGACTCAAACCAGCAACCATGCAGTCTCACGGCTGGTCCCCTAACCACCAGGCCAGAGCTGCCCCAAAAGGAGGTATTACAGAGTACTGAGAGTTAGAAGGGGGTTCAAACTTTCTACTTTACACATTCCAAAATTGCTACAATTAAAGTTGTTTTAGGTTTTTAAGCTCACCAAATATAAAGACAGCAAAATTCCTGATGTCTTGCCTTTTTCAGCAGGTTTTATGCTTTAAAAGCATCATTTCTAAACCATGAAACTGTGATAAATAGCTACTGTATGTCCAAGCAGCATAGACGGTTCGTGGAGCTCTAGTGTTAATAATAAACATGCATGATGCATGAGGCCTTTTGGAGGTTTTTCATTTTGATGGATGCCAAGTGCTTCTGTTTATGGTATATGAGCTTCAGTCCACCAAAGTAACATGGAAAGGAAGTTTCTGACAAGCATGCAGGTACAAAATGCATGCTTCGTAGCAAATGAGGGCTCACGATGGCCATTTCTGTATTCCAGTGACGTGCCATATTACTGGTTATGGCGGCCTGACGGCCAAGGCATATCTTCAGAACGTCTGTTCTGGAGCCGTGCCTGGTGCAACCCCTCATTACAAAGGGCCAGACTGCCGGGCTTATGTTTTTCTATAGGGCCTGCCTTTCAGAAATAATAAAACACTTGGGTGGGATGCCATCAACTTTACTTACTGTGTGTGCATGTCTGCTGCATCCATACGTGTGCCTATGCCCATGTTTTATGTTTTCTTGTGATGATCATGAGGTTTCAAAAGAAAAAAAATTGGGCTGTATGGATAGAAATTATAACCCAACACTTCCCAAAACATGTAAATATACACCATTCACAAAAATAGTAGCTCTATTTTGAAAGAGCTGGTACGGAAGATCATGAATAAACACAGAAAATATGCCTTGAATTCACTTGACTTGAAAGTGTACAAAAGATCAGGTCAACCATAACATTAGTACTACGCTCTTGTTTGTACAGTCGCTTACCATTTTATTGGAATACTGACCATACAGGAACAGTTTGTTGTTATATAATTACAGACTGTAGTCCATCTGTTTCTCTGCATACTTTATCCTTTTTTTCCATCCTGTGGAAACACGCAAAGACAGAAACTCATCTGTTTCTGCACAATTTGTGTTGGTCTTCCTCTAGTCCTTTATCAGTTCTAACAGGATGCTCTAGGCTTGATACTTCTAGTTTGTGGACCATTTCCAATCCAACAATGACAAGGTGTTTAAAAACTCCACCAGCATCCATTTATATCAGTGTAACACATAAAGGGGTTGGACAATGACCTGTCATTTTAGTGTGGGAGGTTTCATGGCTAAATTGGAGCAGCCTGGTGGCAAATCTTCATTAATTGCACATTGAACCAGTAAGAGCAGAGTGTGAAGGTTCAATTAGCAGGTAAAATAGTGCAATGAACACAACATTATGGGTGACATACCAGAGTTCAAAAGAGGACAAATTGTTGGTGCACATCTTGCTGGTGCATCTGTGACCAAGACAGCAAGTGTTTGTGATGTATCTAGAGTCACAGTATTCAGGGTAATGTCAGCACCACCAAGAAAGATGAACCACATCCAACAGGATTAACTGTGGACGCAAGAGGAAGCTGTCTGAAAGGGATGTTCGGGTGCTAACCCGGATGGTATCCAAAAAATGTCATTCCCAAGACTAATTGACGCTGTATTGGCCGCAAAAGGAGGCCCTAGTACACCATCCTAATAAATTATTATGGTCTAAAACCAGGTGTTTCAGTTTCATTGTCCAACCCCTGTACTAACACAGCATAAATGATACCTGCTTTGTGGTGATCCTCTAGAGTACACAGAGAAACATATGGAATATAATCTGTAATTACACACTATAAAATGGTCATTGAATATTGAACCAAAATGTGTTTTATTTTATTTATTTTTTGTGCATTGTGTTGAATTTTTTGCCTTTCTGTTTATGTTTGAACAAAGTACAAGTGTATCATTTTATCCAGTGCCCTACAGCGCAGTTAATAGCATAAACCGTGTTACCTTATTTCTTCTTGACAATGTGACTTTCTAACAATCTTTCTGTAAGCAGTGGCTTTAAGTGAGTTAAAGACATGACCACAAGCCTATTATTCACCCCAAGCCCAGGCGGCAGCTCTGAATTTCTGGGATGTCTGCCAGCAAGGTACAGCTAAGCGTGCGTACATGTTTCATTTACAGACATGCTTACATACCTTGGCACTGTATAATAGCTCCAAAATATGCATGGCTTTGAATCACTCCTCTCTCTGATCTGTTAACTAATTATAGAATTAAAAAAAAAAAACTGCACTTGAATAGCTGTGATACTGTTTCAGGCAGCTTGTAATTATTGACTTGTGTATTTTTGACACGTTTCCTTAAAAATGTTTCAATATTCTCCAAATCAGACAAATGAGCCCAAGAATATTATACTATACTATATATTACGTGAACCTTTGCTTTTAGTAACTGGTGTAAATGGTGCCAAACCATGATACTACCACCACCACGTTTTACAGATGCACACTACTGTTGTTCAGTCTTTTCCTTTCTTGAAAGGTTTAAATAGTATTAAGATGTGAATTTCAAAAATTCAACTATTTTCTCATCTTGTTCACCAGAGACAGGCCATTGTGTAACACTTGTGGAAGTCCAGCATGACTCTTCTAAAACGGATCACGTAATACTGACACCATAGTCTCTCGTAATACCTAGGAGTTGTCATTTCAAGTCATTTCAGGCCCCCATTTGGGGCTGGCTACCAAGAAAATGTTGCCTTCTCTAACCTCTTCAAGACACTTTCAACTGCCACTTTATAAAATGCCTCAGTTACAGGTTGTGGCCAAGCCCTGAGAATGTTAAAAAGGATGAAAGAAGTGCCATCTAGTGGTGGCAACCACACAGTAGTAGCAGCTGTCTCATGTACTCCAGTTGAGCCTTCCTTTAATTCAGTTCTCAATAAAATGGAGTTTCCCAGAATATGGACAGTCGTTTAAATTAGTCTAAAACCAAGCATGACTGTACTTTAGCTTTCCTTTTTTGTTTGCTTGTTTTTCAAGTTTAACAACTGCACTGTTTAACTGTGGCTAAAATTCAATGAGAAACAAATCAGTAACAGGTTCTCGACAGAAGACCAATCATATCTACAGTGGTGCTTGAATGTCTGTGAACCTTTTAGAATGTTCTAGATTTCTGCATAAATTTGGCTTAAAACTTAATCCTAAACGTATATATGCAGAGACAAAAATATTATACTTGTTCATTTACTGAAGAAAGTGAAAGCTTCAACTCCATGAGGTTGGTGGGTTTCCTCCCATGAACTGCTTGCTTCAGCTCCTTACACAATATTTGTATTGGACTAAAGTCAGGCCTTTGGTTTGGCCTTTCCAAAAGAACTTTATTCTTCTTTAACCATTTTTTGGAAAAATGACATGTGTGCTGAGAGTCATCCTTGCCCCTGATGCTACCACCATCACGGTTCACAGATGCACATCCTTGTATTTCTGTTTCCCTTGTAGTGGGCTCAGGAACATGTAACACTAACCAATATAAGAAAGGCCTTTAATTGCTTATTAGTTAGTTGGCTTCCTTTGTGACCTTGCAGACTTTTACACACCCCACAACTGATCTTTGTTGGTCAAGCACTCCTGGGGAGGGTGATAATGGTCTTGAATCCCCTCCATTTGTATACAATCTTATTGTGGACTGATGGAGTCTTAACTCCAGATGAGCATCAACAACCCTTCTTCCGATCTCATCAGAAATCTCCTTTGTTTGTGATACACGTCCACAAAGATCAGATTTTGATAGCTCCCTCTTCTTTTAAAACATGGTGCCCATTCATAGCTGATTGTCTCCATTGATTGAAAACACCTGACTCTTATTTTACCTTCAAATGATCTGCTAATCCTAAAGGTTCACATTTGGATAAGTAATATTGGCTCATGTTCCTCAATAAATAAATGAGCAAATGTGATTTTTTTTGCCTGATTTATTTGATTTTGTTCTCCTTCTGTACTTAAATTTATGCAGAAATATAGAAAACTTTCAATCACCACTGCATGTTATCATTAAAGGTAATCATTGATATTATTTAAGTATTTTATAATGTTACACGAGACATTAAATGTTAAGTTACACTGGATATATGAGAAATTGACTCAGAGACAGATTCTCTCTCTCTCTCTCTCTCTCTCTCTCTCTCTCTCTCTCTCTCCTTCAGGACATTTCCACTTTGCTGATACTCGAAAGGCCAAAGCTCAGTGTTTGAAAATGATACTTCCAGACAGATCTAAACCTATGTCCATGTCTATGTGAGAAGATAAATGAAGTATGTAAGCTCAAAGCTGGGAACGGCTCCTACAGAACCACATGGTATGATCATCCTTTTATGACGAAAATGCAAACAATGCTTTGACAAGTATCCATAAAGCTGCAAACACACATGAAATAGTTCATATATTATCAGAAACGTATTGAATCCTGCAATTCATCCAACTTTTATTGCAACAATAAACAGAATTGTGTTACTTTAAATCAATAAAAATGTTCAGTACTATATCTTTTCTAAATCTGAGAACTTCATTATAATCTGAGAGAAAAAGGCTCGAAAAGATGACATCAGAATTAAAGCACTAAAACAGTGACGTGTATTAGATAAAACTTGTTTTTATGCTTTTAAATGAAGGCAAAACATTTTCACACAGTTGTGACCAGGAATGTTTATTGATGTGCCTGTTTTTTCCTCTGACCTCAATAAAAAAAACAATGCTTAGCTAACAACTGAGTCATTTCAAACAGAAGAATACTCGCAGACACAAGAAAATTCCCAGCTTTGTATACAAAAGTATACGTAAGACTCTCAACTCTTTCACTATCCAGTTAAGTGTTGGCACTGAGTAGGCATGTAGTACACCCCTGATTAAACCAATTTGTCTTCATTGGTAAATGTTTACAAAAAAATAACACTTCAGCAGATATGTTCGCTTTTGCTATAGAAACTTTAAAAACACAAAATAAATATTTGTGTATACAGTGTTCCGGCAACTTTCCAAAAATGTTCATGGGTAACGATGAGCCAAGAACACCAATGTGCAGGTTGCTTATGAACTGGATAGTCAACGAGCAAGCTCACTGGTGATTTTCGGAAGGCCAAGAAAAGCAGATGTAATAGTGAATAAAAGTGCAGGTTCCTTGTAATGCGGCAAATCTGGGTTTTATTAAGACAGTAGAAATGAACGTATGTCGTATTACAGATCAAGGTAAGTCACAGCTTTGTCATTGGTATGTGTAGGTTATTCCAAGGCCCCATCCACAGTTCTTCCTCGTCAGACTGTGTATGGTCACTGTGCATCCCCAGCGAGTCCCTCACCTCCTCATTGTCTACTGTGGACTCTTGCTCATCTACATTCTGCATCCTTCCACATTCCCCTTTCGTCACATTGGACTTGGAGGCTATGCTCTCTGGGCCTGTAGTGCTGGCGGCCAGGGATCCAGCACCCATAGCAACTGGGCTGTTCAGAGGAACTCTTTCCTCTTGAGTCACGGCCAGTTTATCCAGTTTCTTAAAGTGCTTCCCTAGCCGGACAGGTGAGCTGAATTTTATGTTGTTGGTGTGGTTTGCTCGCCGAGTCCGGATAATGGAGCCATTCTGGGCCAGATAGATGCTCCCATTGATATTACTGTGTGTGTTCATGTTCATATTGGACAGGCGGTTCCGGTGAGCCTCAGGGGCACTGTCATCTCCCGTTGAACTGGTCTCATACTCACGATCCACCACCAACTTTATTCTCTTCTTTTTGGCATACTGTAAAAGCAACGGCACACAAACAAAATGACACAAGTGAATGGAAATTGCCAGACCCCAAGGATCTAAAAATCAAAATGACACTGTGATCTGTGGTGGATTTAGGAAATGATTCAATGAATCATGAGACGTCAAACTTCAATTTGCTTACTTTATCAGAAACATACACTACAAATGCAATGCATACACCAACCATCCATAACATTAATACCACCTCCTTGTTTCTACACTCATTGTCTATTGTATCAGTTTCACTTACCATACATAAGCACTTTCATTTGAGCTTGGTTCACTATTCTCAGTCCAGCAGTGACACTGTGGGATTTAAACATTTCAGTAACACTGGTGTGTCTAATCCACTCTGACCAGCACAACACACACTACCACACCAAAACCATGTCGGTGTCATTGCAGTGCTGAGAATGACCCACCACTCCTGCTCTGTGGTGGTCCTGTAGGATGAAAAAAGACTAACAAAACTAACAATATTCAGAGAAATGGACTAGAGTATGTAATTATAGAACTGCAAAGTGCCCCTGTATGGCAAGAGGAGCTAATATAATGGACAATGAGGGTAGTAACAAGTACGTGGTATTAATGTTATGGCTGATCAGTGTACAGTTATGTGAAAAAGTTGCCACCACATGAAAACCTGTCTTTTTAACATATTTAAATATATAGACATTTGACCTTCAAAGACCTTCACTGATCTTTGTCAGCACTGAGAGATGGATGAGATAAAGCATAAAACCTATTGAACGCCTATTGAAAATAATTTGTAAAATGTAAATATTAGAAATTGAATTGAATCTTGTGAGGAACAAATTAGGAATCCCTCCATACAAATAACTGAATCCGAAGCATCAAATAGCTGAAAGACTTCTACATGGAGGAGTGGGAAAATCTTTCTTCCAATCAAAGTGAGAGACTGGAAGAGGATTATAGGGAACATTGACATTATTGCAGCCAAAGGTGGAAATACAGACTACTATGACGTAGGGTGTCCTATGTTTTTCCTCACTTTACTTAAAATACACTTCTTTGATGTGTTTAGTTCTATCACTTCCATCTCTCAACAGTATTAAAATGAAGATCAAATGTCCATATGCTTAACTGTGTGTCAAAGGTGTCCATGGGGTGTCCTAACTTTTAACATGACTGTAAATTTGACTAGGAATTATTTACACACAGAATACTAATTCCAAAATTTCAGAACTGTCCAAGCTGAAATACCACCATCAGATCAATGCATCACAATGTACCACTGCAATTACACACCCACATTAGATTGAGACAAAAGAACACCTTGAAAACACTTCAGAAAACGAAAATTTAAACTTAGTTTAGAACTAAGTTAATTTCCAGTACACTCTATACACTCCTAAGACATAAACCCCATACAGTGTCACCTTGGGTCATAGGATGTAATGAGTTTTATAAGCTGAGGCTCAAATCCAAAAACAATTCCAAGTTTTCATTGTAACAGGCTGAAGGTGCTGCCTCTGACAGCTGAGAGGTCTCTGCAAGACTACAGCTCAAAGGCATCTTTTCTCCTTAAGAGACAAAGCCTCTGTTGGGTAAACTTAATAGTCAATTGCAGACAGAGGAGAAGGCATGCAATTAGGAAAGTCAGACATTCAGAGCAACCAAGTCACACCAGTTCACTCAGGGTGTGCAAACAAACCACCAGTAAGAAACCAGCAACTAGAGACATTCGGGCTTACTGAGTAGGTCCGTTGCAAATCTAGGATGTAATGGTTTCATCTGTATCTGAGTCATCCACTTCTTCTTCCTCGTTCTCTTTTCGTCTTCTTGTTCCATCTGCACAGACCTGGAACTTACCACTTTTCAAACTTCTTGATGAAGTCTGTTCATCTTCTTCATCCTCAGTTATAGGTGAGAGGTTAGTGTTCTTGCCCTCAGAAGAACAGCTGGTGCTTTGACCTTTCCTCTTAGAGCCCAGCGAGTGCTTTATAGTAGATGAGATTCTAGATTCTGTTTTTCCTTCTTTGTCTGATTCTTCCTCACTTGACTCCTCCTTATCACTCTCTTCTTGGATGGTATCATTAACTGGTTTGGGTCTGTAGCTTTTCCTAGTAGACTCTGATGGAAAACCGACCTCTTGGACTGAAGATGTCCTGCTAACACTGGACAAATAGGGGCCAATTGATAAAGGCAGCTCTGTCCCAGAACTGTCTGATTTGACTCTTGTGGTCTCAGACCCAGATACCGACTGATCATCAGTATCTGACTCCGTCTCTGACTCTTTCTCAGTCTCTGTGTCAGAATCTGTCTCTGAGTCAGAATCTTGATCTGTGTCCAACTGCTTTTCTGACTTTGACTCATCTTGAGATTCATTTCGCTCAGCTGTTGAATGTCCTTCAGATGTTTCTTGCTCCTCATCTGAATCAAAGCTACTCATATATGCTACTTCATGGTGTCTGTTTGAATAACTGAGAGTGGATGATATGGCACGTTTTGTCTCAGACAAGTGTTCCCGAAAAGCACCATCTTTGAAAAACTCTCCTTCTCGCCCAGTCTCCTGAGAGGCTCTGGGTAAACTCTGTGACTCCCTTTCTGAATCTGTAGTTGCCTGGGAAACAGAAGCCTTCTCCTCACTTGAGCTGTCTGTGATGTTGCTTGCACTGCTTTGAGATTGTATATGAACTTGTGGCTTTTTGGGGAAGTTATTTTGATTTAGGATCTCCCCCAAATGTGTTTTTGCTGAGGTCTTTCCTTCTTTATGTTGGAAGTAGTTCCCATTAATGGCCATACCACTGTCTGAGCTGTCAGAACCTTGACCTTCAGCTAATTTAGGGGGATCTACAGCACTTGTCATCTCCTTGCAGCACATCATTGGAAATATTCGGGTCTTCTTCCATGGAACGTGGCGAGGTGCTGGTGTACCAGAGGCCCTGCTTGTGGCGAGCAGCTTGCTGAGTTTCATCACTGCTTTGAGTCTGGTCACAGCCTTTGAACTGTGAGGGGATGCAGTGCCCTCTGCTGGTTTAGGCTGGGACTGATCCAGCCTGGGTGGCTGATCTTGAAGAACCATTTGTGAAGGTCTGTGTGGACTCAGACCTGAAGGTGGGGCCAGCCTTCTACTATGCCTCGAAACCTGTTACAGTCCATACTGCTATCATTTTTGAATGCAAATCACATGAACATCACATGGAACAGTTATATTAAATATACATTATATTTGTGTTATATTTGTATATTTATTATTTGTAATACATTTCAAACAAACTTTGCTGTTTTTCAAACAGACTTTGTCATTGTGGGGTATTGTGAGGTAATTAAAAAATGTAATCAATTTTGGAATAATGTGCAAACATGGTATGTTATGTAACAATACATTATTTACAAATAATGTTACATTATTCATATTTACTGTAAACTGTCAGTGGAAAAGCAGCTTTAGTAATGGTTTTATCTACCCAGAAATACTGGTCATGCAACTGCTTATGAGTCAATTGTCCAATTACTTTCGAGCCTGTGAAATTGAAGAAACAGTATAAAAATGGCCATAATGCCTAAATGGTTTAGGCTTTTTACAGGTTTTTCTTAAACCCCTTGTATTAAAGCGGAATGTCACTTCAATCATATCTTGAATACTTCAACTTGTTGTGGTAGTGTTTGTTGGAAAAATGAAAAAAAACTTGTCACTGTCCAAATAATTATGGACCTGAGTGTATATCTATGGCAGCTTTCAATAATGGCATGGCAAGAACATAAAATCCATTACCTCTCCTTCTGATTCGTGAGGACTGTAGAAATAGCTGCCATCATCCTCCACAATAACCTCCCCATACTCATCATATGTTCCAGCTGGAGAGATAAGCTTCCTGCGACTGCCATACTGAGGTAATTCATACCTGAAAGACATAAATGAAATATTTTATATATATATATATATATATATATATATATATATATATATATATATATATAACAAGCACAAGCATGCAAGTACATCCACTGTAAAATACTTGCAGAAAAATAATGCTTTTTTTCCACCCTCTTGATATTGCAACCCTTGACATAAATGCTGTTAATTTGCAGATATGGTAAATAACAAGAGCTAAAGTCTTACATAGAGCCATGTATCCATACTTTGATAATTAGATTGTCTGGTTATGCTCCCTATTTAGTATAAAGCCCCCGTGTAATTTTTCCTCACTTATCCCTCTATCCCATGGGATCTCTACCATGCTTGTGGCAAACAAGCACTTACACTTGCCTCTGTAACACTTGGTAAGCAAGGCCACAACAAGCTCTGATTAAGGGCTTTGAGTGACCCTGGGGAAAACCAGGCTGTCTAAACTCAAGTTCAGTTCAGATTAGTGGAGAAACCAGCACTTGAGAAAGAGATAGGGTGTATGGTACGCAGTAACACCCACAAGCCACAAGAGGCAGTCTGTCTCCAGAGAGCACTAAAGGACATAAAAATGAACATTCATACAAAAAGAAACCTGTTATTCATTTTTAAAGCTATTGTCTACTTACTTTCTTGATTCTCTTCTATTGTCCATAGTTTTTGCAATGGATTTACGGTGAACTGTCAGAGAATAAGTATGTTGGTGTTTTCAGTGGAGAGATTATTCTATTTTTCCTGTAGAGCCCATGCGGGGTTCAAATTGGCCCAGCTTACATCAGACCAACCAAAGAACCAATCAGATTGATCCAAGTGTTAACATCACCTATGTTTCCCCAAGTACACAGTGTACCCAGAAACATGTGTTAGCAAGCTAAGATTGCTGGTCATACTGGCCACACATCTGCTCGTTTAAGCTCAAAACTACTCCTACTGCTACTGAAAGCTCTTTTTAAAGCTCTGTGTGCTAATGAAAAAGAGGGTGGTGTTATTCCAGCTTAACTCTTGGAAGTAACCATTCCACCTTAAATTTCCACCTTAAATTCTGCAGAAGCCACAGGAGCCAGAATGTAACCGCAGCACTAATTGAAGGTGTAATTTCAGCTTCGTGCTGCGAAATAAGCCCATGATAAAGCATTTGTGTTGTTTATGCCTTTAAAAATATATGTGAAATGTCTATATCAGTCATCCTTATACCACTTTATTTTGTTGTGTAAAAAATGATTATAATAATATGAATTCCAATCAGATCTTGTCTGCACAGTTAGCACCATTTATCTCAGTCATTCTGTGATCTGACATGGCCTTGCAATTCTGAGGAGACTGCAGTGAGCTTTAGAACATTCAAATATAATTATCTATTGAACACTGGTAAATTCTTATTCTGTTGCATATCATTAGTATACAAAGTTTTTATATATTTAAAACTAGTAGACAAGGGCTTTATGTCAGGTGGCATTAAATGTTTCAGGTAATAGCAGAGGAAAAAAAAAACTCTTACATCTTTCAGAGCCTCAATTGTTCTGAGTTGGGGAGAGAAATGTTCAGCCCTTAATTCACAGCATACAATTCAATCCTTTTGATCTTTGGTAAGACGCCATATGGACATTTCTCACGGTAGATGGCTCAGTGAATAATTAGCCTGGCTATTATAGTAGAAAAAGGTGCCAGCGGCAGCCCACAGAGTCTGACGTAAAAAGACAGCACTTGTAATTCCTTCATAAAATGAAGTAGGATTAGCAATAATACCAGTTCATGTACTCTAAGGAGCATCAGGATCTCTTCAGTTTGAGCTCCATTGCTGAGATGAACAGCACATGTCATGCATGTGGGCAGGTGGGTTGGATAGAGTAGTGGAAGGGGTTGGAGTTACAAAAGTAAGTGGACGTGAAGTGTTGGTATTTTTCAAATATGATGAACACACACTTACCCGTGGTCATAATTATAGTAATCCTGTGTATAATAGTCTTGGCCAGGGTCAATGCCAGACTCCATAGACAGCTCCTGTGATCAGAGCAAGAGTCATTACTCCAGAGAAGAACATACAAACACGAAGAGGTGGTCTTTATGCAGCAATCTGACAACTACCATTTCACTCGGATGAGCAGACTTTATGTTTAGAAATGTTTTCTAAAGAGTTTCAAATGCCAGAAGGCAGAACAAGGCTAATTTACATAATACACTACATGGACAAAAGTATTTGGGACACCTGTTTGTTCACTGTTTGTTCTGAAATCAGAACAAAAAAAGAGTCTATTCTTCTTTTGTTGGAGTAACTGTCACTGCTGTGCAGGGATGACTTTCCACTAGATTTTGGAGCAGTGCTCTGAGGAATTGATTGCATTCAGCAACAGTTCGGCATGTTCAGCAACCTCAAACCCAATTCCCCACCTCATCCCAAAATATTTGATGGAGCACCATCATTTCGTGAAGACAGTTCCACTGCTCCACACCTCAATGCTGGGGTGGCTTTATTCCCTTCTAGCCATAGCTGGCATTAAACACGGTGGCAATGGTTTGTTTGTCCTGAAAGTCCTATTCTATTGGCTGTGTGTGTGTGCATTTGTACATCTGTGTCAGCAATGTGTACAACAAAGTAACTGAACGCACTCGTAAGAAGAGGTGTCCACAAACATATGGACACATATTGTAACATCTCAAAGCTCAATTCCAATGCTCTTATACAGCACTGCTTTAAATGCTTTTGTAAACAAATATATCCCACTTTATGAGACAGGCTGGTGTTTGGAAGCTTGCACTAGATGCATGTGAATACACTCTGAGAATCCTTTTCAAGTAATGCAAAGCAGTGTTCTTCATCTTCCTAACAGGGTAAGAGAAATGTACCTCTGGTCTCAAGAGAGAGGGCCGAAGCAACTGCTGTTGCTACAGACGAGCCACGAGGGAATCAGAGCAGAAATAAGAGGAGAGAAGGAAAATAAAACACTTCATGAGCAGAGAGGAAATGACAAAGACAAGGTCAGACGGAGTTGTAGAGATACCAGAGAGAGCAGAGACAGTCACTCAAAAGCTGTGTTAAAAGAGATGTTTTCATAAGCTAGATTATGAGGCAGTTTGCTGTTGTAATTCAAATGTCTGTAAGGCTTCAAAACAATCTTATGACTATCAATAATTCATGTTTTGTAAAGCCAAAGATGGATCCAATCATCAGCAGTTTTAAATAGGAAACATTAATAAGTGCAGTCAAATCCAAAATAGATGTCCACCAGCCCACATCAACTGATAAAACATGGTCCACACAACTGAAGACAGAACATCATTTCAGTGTAACTTAATTCAAAGGAACAAAAGCACATACCTCTTGATGTCCGTACCCTCTCCTGTGAGAAGATAACAGTACATCAGTCAGATTGTCAGTATAAATCACACAATGTAATGCCTGAAAACCATTTTCAAGTTCTGTATCTAAAACACTGAAGCTTATCTCTAAAGTCTTCAACCTTTTGCAGATTTAAATTCATGAGATTGAAAATAGTCATGAAGGAATGTTTTTATGTATGTGGGGAAGGTGAGAAAAAAGCTTATATAGCAAAATTAAATGATTTTCCACAGGATTTTCCAAACTCTCTAATAGTAGATAAAGTGTGTGTGTGTGTGTGTGTGTTATGCAAGAGAGAACAAACTACGACAATGTACAAAAGATATAAAAAAGAAACTATCAGAGATAAAAAGAGACAAAAGATGTACTTTGAGGTAGAGATAATAAATTGAAAAAACCTTCATAAAAAACAACATTGAAGGGTGTTTTGTATACTTGTATACAAGTGCACCTCAAAAAATAGGTAAACAGTCATTGTATATTCATGATATGTACAGTAAAAATATTTTTACATTTATCTCATGTTTAAGATGTTAATGTGACAGTGTGGGCAGACATTAAGATCTGAAGGACAAGGAAATCAGAATCTCCAAAAGGCTTCAGCAGATTTCATAGCCGTGTTCTGAATGTAATGGCAGCCTAAACCATCACTGACTGCGGAAACTTCCCACTGGACTTCAGACATCTTCAAGAGTGTCTCTCCACTCTTTCTTCAGACTTTATGAATTTGAGTTGACTCTTGATTTCCAAATGAAATGCAAAATTTACTTTCAACTAAAAAGAGGACTTGGTGGTGTCTTGATGGACTGAAACCTCAGCCTCAGTCCACTGCTTGTGAAGCTCTTCCAAATTCTTGAATTTGATTTTCTTGATGATCCTCTCAAATCTGTCTTCGTCCCCGTTGCTTGCGCACCTTTTCAATCAATCAATCAATCAGCATTTATTTATATAGCACTTTTACAACAAAGGAGTTGTCACAAAGCAGCTTTACAGAAATCAACAGGCTACAGTGGCAAGGAA
Organism: Acestrorhynchus altus; assembly: GCA_034509495.1. Taxonomy (NCBI): domain Eukaryota; kingdom Metazoa; phylum Chordata; class Actinopteri; order Characiformes; family Acestrorhynchidae; genus Acestrorhynchus; species Acestrorhynchus altus. The sequence continues at coordinate 13,782,100 of CM067510.1, read as the reverse complement.
AAACTCCCTCAAGCTAGGAGGAAGAAACCTTGAGAGGAACCAAAACTCGAAGGGGAACCCATCCTCCTCTGGTTGACACCTGATTTCCCACCACATTTTCTCCTTCCACTCAAAATTCCAATGATGTGCTTTGACACAGCACTTTGAGAACAACCTTCTTTAGCTTATTCCCCTTGTGGAGGTGTTGATGATTATCTTCTGGACAACTGCCAGATCAGCAGCCTTCCAGTCTAATAATTGAACCAAAATCTGAGAAACTGGACCAACATGCTGATCAAAAATGTTTCACAATATACAATATATGTCAGTTTACCCTTCTGAATTAAATTGTGTTTCACTGCTACACATATCTGGTTAACAGGCCTAATGTACTTCGTGGAAGGTCTTGTCTGGACCAGGTCAGGGCTGATTTTGAATTTCCAGTCACCCTGCTGGCAAGGCTGTATTCATGGTTTTGAAAAAAACTGTATCGCCTAGAGGATTAAATTCAGAATCTCTGCATTACCATCACTTCACACAGAGTCTGAGAGAACAATGTACTTACTGGATCTGAGAAAGAGCAATGCAAGGACACGGAGCATCTATGTACATGTGTGTAGAAAGAGATTTACACTTCTAGTGGAATTGCGCAAAAATACACAGATTCCATGACCACAACAGTGTTCAAAGCGAAAGAACAAGGAAATGCATCTAACTGCCGGAGGCTGCAGAGGGGGAAGAGGAGTGAGAGAGGAATAAGAGATAGAAAGCAGCATCTCTCTCATTCGTCAAAGCCACTTTACACAAAGCATGGCAAATTAGAATTCTGTTTGAGCGGCTGATCACCGGGCACAAATTACCACAATTGTCCTCTGATGGGAGAGTAATGAGGAATTCAAATGAAGATTTATCGCTAAACAATAATCCATGACTTTCAAGGGACTTCTCTCTGGGTGTTCTCCCTCTGGTCATGCCACATGTTTAGGTGGGCCGTCTACTTATATATATGTGTGTTTGCCAGTGTGAGAAATCACTCCTGACCAGGCCCACATATCTGTGTGTGCAGCGGCATAAATCGACTCCATTAGGTCTTACAAAGCCATTTCACCTGCTAGGCTCAATTGGACCTGCCTAAAGGAAGTCAGCAATCCCTGTTAATGCCTGGATGCTAAATAATGTACAGTATATATCCAAATACATCAAGGCACCCCTTCTAATTAGTGATTTTGGCTAATTTAAAGTGAACCCATTGCTGACAGCAACTGAAAACCTGTGGAGCTGATCGAATGCATGATGGCCTTTGGAAAATATTGAGTGTCACAGAGCCATATGTGAATGGCATGTGCCATTCAGCCTCCTTTTGTGCCAGAAGGCCTCCCCTGCTTGTGCATCACACTTTCCATTTGAGCCAAAAAGCCTCACTTGCATGTGCCACTCACCACCTGAAAGCTTCAAGTCTTGCTGTTGGAAGCCATGGAGTGAACAGTCCCTCTAACTTGAACTATTCTGTCCTAAACCCTCTACACCTTCCTTACACTGTACTATAATTCCTTACCCGTTTGTAGGAAATCAAAGTAATCATGGCTTAGAGAAGGAAGGAAGAATGGACCAACCATTCAATCGCTACTTTTGCTGTACACACAGGAACCTGTCCTCCACCTTTAACCCTTTCATTTGTACAATGAACACATATATATATATATATATGTGTTCAAAAAATATCCAACCTTTATTCATAAAAAAACAAAAACAAAACAACAACAACTCAGATTGAGATACAACAATCTTACACTAATCCCCTTCAAAGTCCTAGTCCTAGTCTTTTTGGGCTGCCACACACTTCTCCCAACAGTCCTGCCACTGTTGGAAGCAGCATGGGAAGGCCTCTTATGAGATGGCCCGCAGCTGTTCTGTAATGTTCGACATGATGTCTTCTCTGGACTGAAAACTGGTCATTCAGGGACATTTTAAACGTAGGGAAAAGCCAGAAGTCACACTGTGCCATAGTGGGAGAGTAGGAAGCCTGACAAAGCATAGGTGTGTATCAAATGTGAAGAATGGGGGGATGCATTATCGTGATGAAGCTGCCAAATGCTCACTGCCCACAGGTCTGGATGTTTGCGGTTTGTTTCCACTTGGGAAGCTTTATACAACATTTAATGGTAGCGTTGTTTAAGTTTTTCTGTCATTTTGTCAAAAACCAAAATCCGACAGTGCTCAATTACACTTCCTCACTCATCAGTGATCTGCTGGCGACTGACAGGTAAGAAGTATGCGCATTAGGATCACCTGCAAACGTACTAAAGCACGCATCCATAGCTTCATTTGTTTATGCACAAAAAATATGGACAGAGATGTTTTGAACACACCTCATCCATACACACTACTAAGCATATTCACACTATAGGACAGTGAGCACAGTGGGCAGTCCTAGCTGCAGCACCTGGCATAATCCTGGCATTTAACACTCTTTATTGTTTTTCACTGATTGCTGAGTTACTGATTTGGTATTCACTGTGTACCAGAGACAGATGGGCTCCAACTCCTCTCAAAGCCATAACATTATGACCAACTTCTTGTTCCTACAATCACCATCCCTGATTCTACATCTACAAGGTGGACCAGCTAGGTAGGAGTGTCTAACATAGTGGACAATGAGTGCACATAATGTTTAAAAACTGAATGGCCCTCCACCAAATAATTCCTGCTTTGTTATGGTCCTGCTAACAAAGTATGCAGAGAAACAGATGAACTACAGTCCGTCATTATAGAGCTCATGTGAGGTAAGACGAGCTGATAAAATGGACAATAAGTGTAGCAACAAGGAGGTGGTCATAAAGTTCTGTCTACTATATTATCTTCACAGAAATGCCTGTGAACTGTGTCTTCAAAATATTTCCTCTCCACTGATACTTTTGTTCACACTCAGAGAGACTGACCCTGTGAATTTGAAGTACAGCGTGAAAAAGGCACACATCAGCTATATTTTTATTAAACATTCTACATGATGTAAAGGGACTAACATGCTGCCCTATGCTATGCCCTTAATTATGAGGAAAAAGCCTCCAAATGTAGCCTGAGCTTGGTTTGGCTTATGCAGTGCAATCTACACAGAAACAGATGACTAAGCACATCCTGACTTAAGTCACTACTACTTTTGTTTGATTGCCTTCACAGAGTTTCCTTACTCTTTTGAAGGCAGTAAAGATGTCAGTTGTTTGCTCCCTAGTCTGCAAACGCATCATGATAAAAATTCCGGCAACATCTTACTGGAGAACAGAGCACTGCAGAACCTATAAAAAAGTCAAGACAGTGCAGTATATAGAGAAAGGGGTGGTGAAAGATGACGCAACATGTGAAGACTGAATTTACCCTCCAAATAAAAACTGAGTACAGGACAAAAAACACAACACAAAATCATTATTTGAACACCTCCCTTGTTTTTGCATCAATGCTGGCTTCCAGAAAATCCTGTATCCTACGAAAAAGCAACAGATATTGGTAGATGACGGCTGTGTATTAATAGAATCAGACAAAAAAACATTTGTCATGATGCAGGAGCCATTCATTAATGGAGCGTTAATTAAAGTTGGGATTAAGGAGACACCAGTTTCAATCGAATGTGCTGTGTTGCTGTTTGAAAGACGAGACAGGGGCCACGAGGCCAGACGCACATTGGTGATTGATGGGATCCTTAATTAAAACCATCCAAATTCAAACCCGTCAAGCCGATTAGTACCTGTAAAAGCTAAGGTGTGTTGAGTCATGGAACATTAAGGCATTTAACATGATAAGACTGGCTCAGTTTACTTCAGTGTTTCTCATCAATCAGTGTTTCGTTCTCTGCACAGACATATCCTTTGGGAGCCAGGTCTTTCCTGTCAGTGTCACAGTGTTTTGTAATGGGTGCACTTGATAAATAAATTAAACAGAGGGAAAGGTGATATTGTGAGTGACTGCTGTCATCTGAAATTTACCAGCTTCAGCTGGGGGAGTCAATCTTACTTTTAAAATGGTGGGACAATTTATACCTTTTCTTTCTTGGCATCAAAGCAGAGGGAGTTTTAAGGTTCTATGGCCTGTATGTGAGCAACATGACTCTGTTTTGAAAGCCTTTACATAATGCATGAGGCTGCAAACCTGTACAGGTTGTGCAACACACAAAAGAGAAAATGTGAGAGAGGGAGAAAGAGAGAGAAAGAAATAAAGGAGAACGGTTTAAGGAGAGAGCATGCAGTGTACCCAATGAACAGCTTTATGGAGGACATTTATTCAGTGCAGCAAGACTAAAGTATAACCAATTTTCATGAGCATGAGTATTGGAAGTCAAACGGTGAGTAAATACACTATATGTCCAAAGTATCCAGGCACTACCTCCAATTAGTGAAGCTACTAGGGTAGCACTCCGATGTCGTACGGATGTTCAAATGAAAAACTCTCTATAGTAAAGCACTAGCAATAGAATGGGATGATGTGGCGAAGCCACAGTGTAAAATGTCAGCTAAAGGGGTATAAGGGCATCATGTATTACCATGAGTACTTTGTGGCCCATTTGTGGCCCATTAAAGCTAACTCTTCATGGCAATGTTTCAGCATCTAGTGCAAAGCATTCCCAGGAGTGCAGTGAGAGGGGACACACACCTATAATTATCTTTGTTTTCATAAGAAACAACAGATGCCCATCTGTGTTTTGGACATTTAGTGTAGTTTTTTTTTAAATATAAAATTAACTAATAATCTATACACCTAATTAACTCTAAAAACATGAAACACATATGATCATTATTCCAGCTTTGCCTCTCTGAACTGGTTAAATGTAGTCCATGTTCAAAAATGAATGAAACCTTGAGCAAAGTATATGTGATATGAGAGCAATGTGAAAACACAATGATAAAAATGATCTGAGTAAAAATAATACAGCAAATCTGAGGATATCAAATAAGTCACTGAGAGATGGAAGAGAGAGAAAAGGAAAAGGAAACCATGAAATAGTGTCACAGGATAGTGGACTGAGATGGGAAGCGTTTCTCCAGCTCTTCCACAATGGAGTCCATGTTTGGGTTGTTGTGCTTCTCTGCCTCCTGATCAACTGGATCAACTTCTGGCTCACCTGTCTCCGATTCCACAGACACCTGAGGCTTTGGTGCCGTTTTGGGTGCCCGCTGCTTTTTGTCTATTTGACTGTACATGTTGGCAACGGATTTCTCTATCTCTGCTATGTTCTGGATGTTCTTAAGAATCCCTTTAAGTTCTTTCTTGGGAGGCTCTGGCTCAGATGGGAGGGGTGGTGGTGGAGGGCGTAAGGACACTGGTCGTAGGGATGTCACTGAGGGTAAGGGAGGAAGGACAAATGGGGTGGCGATTTGAGAAGCAGCAGGGGAGGAGGGGGGTGGAAGAGGAGGAGGGGGTGGAGGGCTGGGGTGAGGTGGTGGTGGGGCAAATTTTGGAGGGGGACTGGATGGGGGAGAAGGAGGAGACTGGGAAACTGTAGGCAGTGAAGTTGTTGGTGGCAGAGGAGCAGGCACATCGGGAGGATCTGGGATGATCTCCACGTTAACCTCGTAGGCCTCTTCCCCAAAGTAGGCAGACAGGCTGCCATATTTGCGCAAGCCTGGTGGAGTAGGCTTGTGAGTTGGGGGTGGAGTGCCATCGCTCTGGGTAATTATTATTGCTGGAGGGCAACCCTCCCTCCCTATTCCTATGGAAATGGACTGTGGCCCATCAGATGTGGAAAGGAAGAAGTCTGAAGACAGGGAACCACGGGAGTCACGTCCCTGTTTTTGCCTCATCTCCTGCAGAGCCTGTTGTTCAAACTGCCGTGCTTGCTCTTTGACTGTCAGCTTGGGCTCGGATCCCTCACCCACTAGGTTGTCAAAGGCATCAAGATGCTCCTTGCTGTCCTTTAGTTCCATCTTCAAAAGCTGAAGCTCCCATTGCACAGGATCCATCACCACTTGCCGATTGCGCAAGACATCACTGCTATCCCGTTTCCGCAGCCTGGAAGGCAATGTCCATGAGTGGCCAGATCGAGTGGACGGGAAGCGCAAGCTCTTCAATCCCCTGATGCCAGGTGAGTGCAAGCCCAGCAGGTCCCGGCGCCACTGGGATTTTCCCAGATGCTCTGGGCTACTTACGCTGCCATCATCATGGTACAGTGGGTTAGTAGTGGTCAGAGGATTCTCATCAGAAAGGAAGGTGATGTTGCTTTCTGACCGGGGAAGATTGTTGAGCAGGATGCCATTAGCTGTGGACTGCTTGTGTGCTGAGATGGCGCGTGACGCAAATGAACTGATGAGCCGTTGTCGGTCGCCTTCCTCCAGAACACACCTTTTATTCCTGTTCTCACCAGAATGGCACAAGAAAATGGCACAAGAAAAGAGTTAGATACTTGACGAGAAGAAGAGGCTGGGAAGGATGGAGGTGGCTATGTAAGAGAAACCAGCTATGTCGCTAAAGTATAGGCCAAACAGCAACAGAATTCAGCCTGTATAAACTAAGCAATGGTTACAGCATGTAAAGGAGGAGGTGTCTCTTAAGGGTACAGCCTACAGAAAAAGCCAAAAAGGATCCCCTCAACCACACAGCAGCAGTAGGCAGAACCCACAGTGGTTTGGGTGACTAATGTTAAGATCATTAAGATGTACTTACTTAGGCCTGATATCCAAGGTAGGGAAGAAATGACAGAAAGAAAAGAAAGGATGAAATATAGGCTGAGTGTCATTCACGCAGGTATGAGACAGACAGAGAGTAATGGTGATGGCGGTAATGCATTCGTAGAACTGCAAGCTATGTTCATTATTAAAATGAACCAATCACTAAAACGTTGGTGGTGTTTGCAAAACACTGTTTTCTGGACAGCTTTGGCAACAGATCAAGAAGTCTACTGATTGTCTGTAACTTTGTGCCACTGCCAGCATCAAATTAGGGTACACAGACCAAAGAATGATTGGTTTTGGTGCAAGAATTATTGGCCATCATAAAAAAAAAAAAAAAAGCAAAAAAGCAACCGATTGCAACATGTTACAATGTGAGACTGTCATGGAGAGCCTTAGAATGGCAGCGGGTTGTCTTCCATGCCTTTAGAGTCCTGCTTTTGTCTTAATGGAGACGACCAATGAATTTGAGTGTGAAAGCACCATGGTCAGCACCAATATCAACAGTTTGTTGTCACACATCCAGAAGGCCTGGTGTCACGGTGTGGGGTGTGATTTCATAAGACGCCAGATCACTTTTGGTCTTCATTAAAGGCACTTAGACAGCCCAACGTTACAGAAATGAGGTTCAGCAAAGAGTGGTCCTACCTTTTCTGAACACACACACTCCAGTGTGCTGTTCCAGCAGGACAGTCATTGTCCATATAAAGCTGTCATCACAAGAGTTTACAATAAAGACCGAGATACTATGCCATGGCTAGTTGCTTAACCAGACCTATCCTCAATTGAAAATGGGATGCTGTTGGATGTGCTATCAACACGCTACCCCTACTGCAAAATCTGCAGCAACGGACTGAGAATATTCAAAATCTATGGGATGGATTATTGCAGGACACCATTAGGAACCTCTATACCTCAATTCTGAGATGTCTGGCATGTAGTGTTATCCCCATATATCTAAATATTTTATACATATGTCTACATTTTACTGATTTATTGTTTCCGGGCAACCGTTTTCTTTCTTCTGAATAACATTTTAATTTGACACTTTCTTCCGTGTGCAAATGTTTTTTGATGATGAGTGTATGACCAACACCCATCAAGTCCAACGCTTGACATAGGTACATTAAAAAAATCAAAAATTCAGATCTTTCTTTTCATTAACAGTCCTAATTATAGCCAAGTACCTCCCTACCTTAAGGCCACTAAGCTGCGTATCAGCAAAATTCATTTTTAAAAATTAACAATTTACATTTCAATTAATTTAAACTGATACTGATTTCACATCAATTCTTTGGAAACAAATAATTAGACTTTTAATGAGTTCAAGATTGTGTTTTCTTTTAATATAAAATCAAATTATGTTAACAGCAGTCCATCTCCTAGACACTTACCTGGGCAGAACTGTGTTTAAGCAGCACACAGCTCTGATTACTTAACAGCATGTTTGACAGTAGGGCTCTTTTAAAAAGCATTCAGAACACCTCACTATTAGAAGTTATAATCTGGGGTGGGATGTGTACACACCTTTACATGTACTAGTACTAGTACTGTATCATTCTATCTCAGTAACCGCTGTGTTCTCATATGTTTTAAGACGACTGCATATACCCAAGTATGCAGTATGACCTAATGGTGATACAGACTCTACATCAACATTTTCTCATGCATAGCCCAGCTGTCAGCCTGTTATCCTACTAAAACACTGCATATCTCCACTGTTACCATCACCATTATCCCATCAAAACACCACGTCTCCATTGTCAGCATCATGGTTATCTTACTAAAACACTGCATATCTCAGCTGTCAGCATTGTTGTTATTCTGAACGTGAAAGCATACAAAAAGTGCTTTTATCCACACAATGGAATAATGTTGACAAGCTGAGCAGACCAGTAGTCTGGTAGCCCCAAATCAGATTTGTTATTGATTCTTGAGGTATCAGTTATTGTTGTAAAAACTTACATGGTGCCGTCGCCAAGTTCCTCATATAGATTACTGGTTGCCACGCCTCCGGCTTTGCCAGCTGGGAGTGCCATTTGGATCCTGGCAGTTTTGGCACACTCTGCCTGTCGCCTTTAGTTGATGGATTCAACAAGTTACACAAAGTTATGGCATCAGCTTATCTTCACAGTAGGGTAACTGCCCTCATAGATAAATAATTCAGGCTGTAGCCACATTCTTAAAGAATGTAAGCACATTTCTTGAGCACATTTCTTAATTTCCATCTTAGAGGGCAATAGGTGGACTGATCATTTTGCAATGCCAAATGGATGAGGTGGAGACTATAACTGCATTTAACAATAAATCACAAATCTGGAGAAAATCAAAACTTAAAGAAGAATCCTGCATTCAAATGTTCATTCACAGTTTGGTACTTACTCTTTAAATCTGCAGGTGATGCATTTGTGGGGGAAAAAGAAACAGAAAGGTATATGTTTTTAAAATCAAATAGGGTTAGAATTACACTGAAAGAAGTTCTTGGCACACTGATCCAAAGGACACTGTTTGACTGCCATATATTTAACTGACACGGCTACAGCAGGTCACTGATGATTTCCTCTCTTGTCCTTCCTGCAGTTATTATGCTTTATACTGCTCCCTCATAAAGAGACAGTCCTTAAAGGAGGACCCTTATCTCTTCTGTTCCAACCTCTCCTGCTCTCACAGATCGCTGCTCCTGTCATTCACATTTTCCATATGGAGGGATGTCTCTCCTTTACTATAACAGCCATCCTCTCTGGTTTGTCTCCAGTGGCGGTAATTAATCTGCTTTCATGCTGAATAAACAGAAGATCAGGCTGGCTCTCCAAGGCGTTACCATGGTGAATTTGAGAGAAAGCTACATGTCTAATGTTAAGGATTCTCCAGAAGCAGCAGCTGTAGATTGTGACACTCTTTGCAACGGAACACATCAATCTGTCCACCCACCCTGCCCACTACTACTGTTTGACTAAGCAAATGAGTAGAAAAATAGGCCATATTTTCTCGTCACTAGAGAAAACAAGTTGTATAGTCATGTGAAAAAATAGGACACCACATGAACCCCTTTTCAAAAGTGATCTTCATTTTAACATTACAAGATGGAAGATATAAATAAACTCAGAAAACTGACTAAATGTTTTGGAAAATATAAATAATAGACATGAAATGTTCTTGTGAGGAACAAATAAGGACACACTATGCCATAAAAGCTGGCATTTCCTCTGGCTGGCTGGCTGAAAAAAATGTCAATTAGTTTATCCATCTCTGACACTGACTGGAAGAATGACTTTCCCACTTCTGTGTAATGTGAGTCTTTATATAGCCGATCTAATATTTTCCTCAAGCCCCATCTGATACAACAAACATTTCATAGTGGTTTCTACAATGGAGGGCTCTTCAGGTCCAGCTGCAGCAAAGCAGCCCCAAACTGTGACACGTCCACCACCATGCTTCAAAGTTGGTATGAGGTTCTTGTGCTCAAATGCTGTGTTTGTCTTGCCCTGATGTTTTTTCCCCCTTAAACACCTCGCATGAACATCAAACGTGTGTGCGTGCACTCTGACATCGACTTTGGCAAGAGCTAGTAGGATCTGTAGGTCCAGTGAAGACATTTTTTGTTTTTAGATATTTATAAATCCATTTCCAGGCTCATATGCTTCTACAACCTTCACATTTATCTCTCAATATTGTTGAAATGAAGATACATTTTCCATCTGTTTAACTGTTTGGAAAAAAGGGGTTCATAGGGTGTCCTAAGGTTTTGTTCAGGTATCCTGGGAATAATTTAATAGGTGAACTGTTTAATGATGGTTTGGTACAGAAGTTGACATTTTATTCCTGAACTGAATTTAGTAATATAGTAGTCTGGAGTATTTGGCATCACTACAAGCTAATTTTTTGTTGTAGCTAGTGCTAAATGCTGCAATCTAGAGATTCTAAAGGACACCACGTGCAAGGTTAGCTGTCAATGATGTGTTTTCTTTTATTTAAATTAGCTTTTTTTGATAAATGTAATTTATAATAATAATCATTGACATGTACTTCTGAGACACTGGTCAAGTGGGTACTCACTGTCTGTAGGTGACAATGACAATCAGGATGGCTGGGATGCAGCAGATAATGATGATAATGGCCAAGGCCAGCAGGGCTCCTTCTGTGTAGCCCACTGACTGCACTGCTTTTTTCACATTCTGCACCACATCAGGAGTTCGAATCTCCAGGATGCGGCCACCTCGGCCCAAGTAGGGCTGGAACTCCTTGTTAATGTCCAGTAACTTCCCATCCAGAAACCTAAAAGTGTAAAAACAACAAACTATGCTGATCTCCATTGAAAATGTAAAGAAACCATAGTTTTGGATTGGTGCTTACCAAGTCACATTATAAAGGCTCTTTCATACAGAGGACGACTTTTTTAGAGTCAAAAAATGGATGTGATATAACGTGGTGGAGCCTTCGCTCCAAGTCCAGTGCATTTTTTTTTTGCCCTCTGTGCTCTGTAAATAGGTCAAACGGGCTGGAAACACCAGAGGGACCACCATATTTCCACTCTTGCTTTATCTCTGCTCCCTGTTCACTTGCTCCCTTACATTTCCCTCTTCCATGAGTGCTCATCAGTGAGGTAAGTTTGTGGCTTTTTTGCCCATGAAGTTGCTAGGATGCACCAAGACCAACCAAAATTCTCATCATCATCATTCCTTAGCCTTCCAGCTCTGCCCCATCATATATCTACATTAACATCTGCATTTTATCAGTGTTTACTGATATTAAATAAGGCAATGTTTGATGATGCTCTGTTTGTTTTATTGGCTCAAGCCTACTCTGAAGCAAACCCCATTTTGGCTTGTTAAAAATAATAAGTTGTCTGGTGATGAATTTAGTCTATTAGCACATATGAAAGGAGCATACTGTAGTGCTTCTTCATGGGAATCTACAACAAGTCAGACAGCCTTGGAAGGGTCTGTCAATCTCATTTGGAAAAATCATCCTGGGCCACCTATAAAATACAGACAACTATCCTTTGTCCATCACAACTCAATCAAATATTACATTATGTCCTTGTTTCTACATTCACTGTCCATTTAACAAGCTCATCTTTTTCAGGTGTTGGTCATCCTCTAGTCATTCATCAATGTTCACAGGATGTTGCCCACAGGATACTGATGGCTGGATATATTACTGTGTGGTGGACTTCTCACAATGCACTTGTGTCGATGCACAATGCACAACCTATATTGAAATTCTATTCAATATTGATCTATATACAAACAATATGGGAGCTCAGTTCGTTAAGGGTGTGAAAGATTGAGTGTGGGGGTAAGAAAGACATTCAGAATTTCAGTGTCAGAGAGTTGAATGGCATAACTGGGGCTGCTGTCAAAAGGGGTACAACTACTAGCACATGCTGTGAGCAGAACCCTTGCAGTTCTCAAACAAATGACACCAGTCTACTGTGGTTAGAAAATGAGTTCAAGAGAAAAGTCAGGCCATGAATATCAGGCAAAACTTGTTAGGAAAGGAATACAAGAGAAATAGGCCTCACTTGAACAGTTCCTGTCTGGAGAGAGCTCTGTTGGTCAGGGGGTCAATGGCATACACCATGAGGTCAGATTTTGTGTAATCTTCCTGATCATATGCATCTCCATACCGCCGTGGCCCAATTGACTCCACCATGACTTTGGCACCTGGAATCTGGTCCTGTACATAACGCTCTAGAATCCTGCAGAGAGAAAGAGAGAAAAAAATGTAAAAATCTTGGTTGCCAGATCTCCATTTTACTCTGTATCTGCTGAGACTGGCTGTCAACCCCATATCACTGGATCAACAGTTTTTAACATACCCTTCCCAAACATACCTGATCCCACTCATGCAAACATAGGAAATTCATGTAGTAGCTGGATTAGCTAGGAGGTGATAAAATGGTGTGTCTGGTTATAAAGTTAACACATTTCCAAAATTTCATGTTTTGATATTATTTGATCATGATATTGAGGATAGCCAATGAATTAGTCATGTTTTACAATTTGAAAAGGGAAACCCAGATGTTTAGCACCAGCTTGTTGTTCAGGGACCAGATATTAGACAGAGTTTTAGAAAGAATGGCTAGTCTGTCACCATGCCTATTATCAGACATGAGGTAAAGGCCTATAAAGCCCCCCAGCCTTAAGATGTGGAGCAGTGGAACTGTGTTCACCAGAATAGTGGTGCTCCATTCAAAACATCTATGGGACTTGGTGATCATCCACCATCCTGACCTTCCTAGTGCTCTTGCAACTGAATATAATCATATTAACAGAGCAATGCTCCTAAAACCAAATAGAAAAGCTTCCCTGGACAGTAGAGACAGTTACTCCAACAAAAGCAGGATCAACTCTTTATAATACCTTTGATTTTGAAAGAAACGAGTGTCCCAATACTTTTGTCCATATAACATATGCAGTACACAGCTCAAAGAAATAACTGAAAGCTTACTATTGCCATAACCTTCATGTACATGATGCATGTATGTACATTTCTGATCACATCTGTCACATCGGTCAAGCTGCCTACTCTGCCAGTCAGGGAATACTCGAAACTGTGAAGAGCAGTGGTTCCTGAAGACACCAACAGAGTGTGAATATGTAATTACTGGAATAGGTGGTAATGATTAGGGCTTGTATCTTCGCAATGCACAGGTGTTAATTATCCCAATCACAAAGCACTGCAATCAGAGACAGGGCAACAATTACATTTCCTAAATATACCTCCAGGTTAAATGCAAACCTTCCTGAAAATAAAACTGCCATTTGTAGACTTCCATGACATTAAGATGGATAGGAGCTAAGACGAGCTGAGAGAGGGTGTTGCAGACAGGAAAAGGTTGAGACGAAGCAAGGGAGACATCACGGCATAGGTCCTCATCTCCTGGAGTGTGTCTGTGCCAGCCTTGGGCTATCATCTCTAAGTAGGCCCTACTCTGCCAATTACCTGCTGTGCAGCAGATGGTTCCCTGACCATGGCTGGATGGGATGGATGTGTGTGTGTGGAGGGGTGGGGGGTTTTGGATATTCAGCTGGGTTGCAGTGTGTTTGTGCTGGGTGGGGTTTAATGGAATAGAGACTGGATCGATAGATTTCCCCTGGGGAAGACAGCATGTTGGCACCTGCTGAGGAACATAAAGAATGGACGGACCCTGGTACTGAGACATGCCAGGCCAGCCCAAGGTAAGTCTATCACATAGTCTTAATCCATAATCACCACATTATATCTATCTATCTATCTATCTATCTATCTATCTATCTATCTATCTATCTATCTATCTATCTATCTATCTATCTATCTATCTATCTATCTATCTATCTATCTATCTATCTATCTATCTATCTATCTATCTATCTATCTATGTTTGAAATATGTGCACATTTGTTACAAATAAAACACAAAATTATAACATACATATGTTTACACAGCATTTGCCCAATACGTTGTGAAGTATGAACATTTGGCAGCAATTACTCAATTCCTTTTGAGTATGATACTACAAGCTTGTCACACCTGCTTTTGGGAAGTTTCTCCCATTTTTCTTTGCACAAGCTCTCAAAGCTCAATCAGAATGGGTGGGGAGTGTCGATGCACAGCCATTTTTAGATATCTCCACAGATGTTCAATCAGAATCAAGGACATTCACAGAGTTCTCCCAAAGCCACTCTTTTGTTATCTTGAATGTGTGCTTAGGGTCATTGTCCTGCTGGAAGATAGATTGTTTCTCATGGTCTGAGAGTCCTTTTGACAAACTCCAGCCAGGCTGACTTGTGCCTTTTACTGAGGAGTTTTGCCGTTTTTGCCACTCGACCATACATGCCTGATTGCTGCAGAAATGGTTGTCCTTCTGGAAGGTTCTTATCTCTCCACACAGCAATGTTGGCGCTCTGTCAGAGTGACCACTGGGTTCTTGGTCCCCTCCCTGACTAAGGCCCTTCTACCACGATCGCTCAGTTTGACCAGGCGGCCAGCTCTAGAAAGAGTCCTGGTGGTTCCAAACTTCTTTCATTTGTGGATGATGGAGGCCACTGTGCTCATTGCAACCTTCAGTGCAGCAGAAGGTCTGTATCTTAATAAAATTCTGTCTCAGAGGTCTATAGATAATTCCTTAGACATCATGGCTTGGTTTGTGCTCTGACATGTACTGTCTACTATGGGACCTTAAATAAACAGGTGTGTGTCTTTCCAAATCATCTGACCTAATGAACTGACCTTACCACAGGTGTCTAATCAAGCTATAGGAACATCCGAAGGATGATCAGTGGAAAGAAGATGCACCTGAGCTAAATTTTGATTGTCATGGCAAAGGCTGTGAATACTTATGTACATTATATTTTTGTGTTTAATTTTTCATCCCTTTGCACTTTTCTCACTTTGTCATTGTGGGGTATTGTATGTAGAATTTTGAGGTTGAATTTACCCCATTTTGGAATAAGGCTGTAGCATAACAAATCTGGAAAAAGTAAAGTGCTGTGAATACTTTCCAGATGCTTGCTTGATTGCTTTCGATCTGTCTGTCTGTCTATCTATATCATAAACCTTATATGTAGGCCCCCACATCAGTTTTGTGTCATAACTACACTATTGTCAAAAACATGTTACACCCAGAAGGAATCAAGGCTCAATTGCAATGCACAACTGCAATGGTGTCATGCCACCATTCAGGGTTCCGTGCCAATATCAACAGTTTCTTGTCATATGCCCAAAAGGCCTGGTGCTCTATTCACACATGGCTCACATAGATGTTACCTGGACTTCGTACTAGGTTGCTAGCAGGATCATATTTGGGCAATGTCCAGTACAACCCCACACATAAATCTTGCGTGTGTTTTTGAATCAAAGAAACACTTTCTGCTCAGATAAATCCCTTTCAATATCCTTTTCTCAGATGCCTTATATTTTGCACAGTACACTACATTCAGACATGTCCAAAGATTTATAGTGTATCTCACTAGTACCAGAGAGAGTCATAGTGCCAAACCTCCACTCCATCTGGACAGCTGTCAAAAATTAATATACTGATCACGTTACAGGGGTGCTGAGTGTTTAGCCTGGAGTCCCCCCCGTGGACTATTGTCTTTGAACCCGGTAGACGCTTTTTGCACTCTTCTTCAGGCAGCTCGCACGCAGCAGGAGGCCTGATAGAATCAAACGGCTCACTGATTCATTCTCCCGTGCAAACATTCACACCACACCCACACACCCCAAGGGTCCAGAGTGCGCCCACTCCTTTATTTCCATATTACAGCTTCAATCTGCCCTTGGCTGACTGAGACAACTTCATTTGAGGGAGAGTAATAACTCGGGCCATTCATCTTTGTCTGGGTGACTGGTGGGAGCGGGGGTTAGGGGAGGGCCATTACCCAATCAGCTGCTCCTTGTTCTGCTCAACCATGGTGGGGGGCACATTGGACACCACCACCTGCATGTCCAGCTGGTTCACCACAGACACCTGGGAAGGGAAATGAAATATTGTTGTTAGCTTAAATGAACTGATCACTAACACACTGGTTAATCAAATTTCTTGGGTAATAATTTGCAATAGCAGCTTATTACAATGGTTCTCAAACCAGTTCTGGAAAGTCACTGCGGTTCTCCAGTAAGTGCAAAGCGTAAGACCATTATTAAGTTACTGGCTTGTTCAGATTTCCATTCCACCTTAAATGATTAAATCAGTAGCTATAGAACTGAAAATGAAGTCTTGAGATTTCCTTCCTGCTTGTGGACAGAAAGTTCATTTGCCAGATTTTTTCTATGATGTGTTCCGTATACACACGTGACACTGCGGATTGAGAAATGTTAAATGCCCACACAACTTTGGAAATGGAATGTCCCCCCCATCTTGCACAAAGTCCGATAATTCATATCGCCTTGTCAAGAGCATGTTGGCCAGTGTTAAAATATACACACAAGATAACACCTCAAATCCGTCCTCAGAGGCAATGACACTCATAACCAATTTACATACTGTTATCCCCTGACTTTTGACATGTCAAGGACCCAGTTCTACACTAACATTAATATAGCATTCACTGTCCATGTAATCATTTCCTGATACCATACAGGAGCACTTATATAAACTACTTTGAAACATCAATAGCTCTTATTTGGCCAACTACTCTCTCTACCATTTGTTCACTTAATCGCTCCTAATTCACATGATTGGACAAGGCATTTGGCAGGTTTTTGTGTATGTTGCTTCTGAGGCTTAAATCTGGCTTAAATAAAGCATGTATGCATCTTTGTACTGAGTCCCAGTGACTTCACTCTTTTGCTCCATTAAACAGCAGTTAGTTGAAGTGGTTGCTCAATGCCTTAGTGTTTAATCGACCATCCACATTCATTCACAGGACCTTCCTCCTGGCATCAGGTGAAAATTCACACACACTCCAGTTAAGAAATGCACGTTCATTTAAAATTGCAAATCAGAAATCTGGCACTGAATGCTGGGCTCTAGCCGTGTATTGATTAGCATCATTCAAATCAATTCAGGGTTCAGGATCTACATATTTAGCAAAAAATTAAAACTAAAAAATTGCTGAAATTTGTTGAGCAGAACTCAGTTATTAATTGAGTGCACATGGAGTATATTTTTAAAAGCTGTATTATGAGTACGTGACAAACATGCAGTCTTCTGGAAAGAGATGAATATGATGAAAGTAAAACCTAAAAAAATGATCTTATTCTTATAGGTGAATGTGTGAAATTCTATTTAAATAAAATGTTCAGTATTAATACAAAATTCAAGCTTCACAGTGGCTTCTGTTTATAGATGTACAAGTCAATATATCTTTAATTTTTTTTTTATTTGACATTGTTTGTAAATAAATGTGTGATTTACACTTACTGACAAAAAACATGACACACCCAGATAGACGTGTCAGATGAGCATGCAGTTATGTCTCAAGCAGATTTGTAAATGATGTAAAAGTGTGGTCTATCTAGAGACTCACTACTATTTTTGAATAGTCTACCCCATGGTGAGAGATCAGGATGGTCATTTTAAAGAACTACCTTCCATCTAGGCCATTCTGAACAAAATATTAGAAAATGTTGAGAGCAGTGGCTTGTGCTGTGCTGGAGCATGATTATCCCCGCTCCCCTCCCAGCTGCTGGCCTGCACTCATACTGCTTGTAATGTTGTGGGCCAGAGCATGCTTACATCATCACAATATGGCTTTCCTGAAGAAAAGCATCCCTACCACTTGTGCATCACTTGGGTACATACGGATTGCACATGCACAGAACTTCGCTCAGATATTAAACTGAAAGAGCCTGTGAAAATCTCTGCTATTGTAGTCAGATTGATGGCAGTTTATTCATTTATTAATTTTTTACCCCTGATTTTTCTCCTAGTGAATTTGAAAGTGCCCATTTTTCAAACCCATTATCACTCTCTCCGTGTCACTCCTGACGTTATGCTCCTGACATTAGGACGAGCACATGCTTCCTCCTGTACATATGATGTCAGAGGCAGAATTTCTTTTGTTTTTGACATGGACGAATCTGTGTTCTATGTTCTATGTCAACCACTAGTGTCCCTTTCTATTCAGGGTTACTTGGTGCATAGATTTATCTCACTTTTAAGAAGTATAACCTTATGTCACATTTTGTTTATATTCTTGGTATCTAAATGCTTATAATGACTATAGATGTTTGAACGTATGTTTATTCACTCAGTCTCTTCATACCGTTTGTTTATCATTTATTGTTTATGTCTATAGTTGCCTAATATACTGTGTGTATTGTTAAGCTCTATTCAGTCCCCATTTCTTTCCCATATTTAATCAATTGAAGTCACTGAAAACTGGAATTTACGGCTTTGTCATCTATATTCTCCCAAGCCCCTTTATTTCCTTTTTGAAATGTATAAGAAACACCACTTTGTTTTCAGGCCCCTATGGTCTCCGGGCCACATGTTCCATATTTGTCGTTCTCAAGCAAGCTGCCATGAGACCATATTGTCTCAATCTTTTTTTCACCAACATGAAATCAAGAGAAATAAACATGGGAATGTAGGATTAATATTCTGGTGAATATGCTTTGCATGTTTATCTTAAAATAACAGATTCTAAATCAACGTGCTGCTCTGCTGGCTGGTAGTACAGAGAACAACATCTTTATTGTTGTTAAACTGGGTGTGGCAACCAGATACTGTGCTCTGTAACTCTGGTGAAGTGAGGAGGAAAACGATTGTGAGAACTGCATAACACTGCCAGTCCTGTGTCTCTAAAAGGTAGGACTAAAATTGCGATTTGTCTTAACTGCCCTCTTCACCTGAAGGGGTGAATATCAATTCTCTCCTAATGCTGCTTTAAAAGCTGAGAAAACATTCAGTAGCAAGACAATTTAGCAGCAACCAGATACCAATTTTATTTAAGATCAGCCAAAATAGGGAGTATATTTTCCAACTATTATGAGGATGCAACAAGCTAACACTACAAACCAGCGTAGTGTTGGATGCTGATGAACATATTCTAAGTCTGGATGCTGAACAAACATGTTACTTTACCACAGAAATATACTTTCAGTGATTCCGAACCTACCTAACATCAGCATGATGGAGCAAATTATATCAACAGCAGTAGTTACAGCCGCTACAGCTTCTGCCATCTCAATCAAGTCCTTGACAATGCAACTGCGGTAACACACTGATGATAGGTCACACACAGTTTCTCTACTCACCACCACCTGTGCACTGCTGCTCAGACCCTGTCCATAGTTGTCTGTGGCGATGACGTCGAATCTGAAGTAGGAGCGGCGCATGTTCCTGTACATGATGGCCGTTTTAATGACCCCTGTGTATGGCTCAATCACAAAGCTGTCCTTTCCATCTGCTGTTGGGGGGATGATGAGGTGGTACTGCATGGAACTGTAATTCCCTGTGTCTTGATCCACAGCCTACAACAACAACAACAACAACACACACACACACACACACACACACACACACACACACACACACACACACACACACACACACACACACACACACACACACACACACACAGCTGGTCACATACTACCTGTGTGGAATCCAAAATGTATTTATTTCAAAGTGGGCCTATGTTATCATCTATGTAATTTCTACCTCTGTTGTATAATCTCCCTTTTAACATGACATTATAAAGGATGCATAGGGTGCGCTGTCTGCGAATGTCAACCATGTGACCAGCATAGCAGGAGACAGTTTGTCTAGACAGTTTATTACTTCTGATTCTGCAACCTGAATAAATCTCTCAGAGTGGAGAGCAGCAAGAAAATAAGAAAATCCCAGAAGAGTCTTATACATGATAATGATCACAGTTTTCCTGCAGACCACTGAGGTATAGCCACCATTCTGCATGAATCCTGCCCAAATGAGGAACTTTGGGTCAAAGCTGGACTTTTGTATAACAGAAATGATTGAGATATTGATAGCATTCTTTAGCATTCTGTTAAAAAAAAATTACATTCTATTCTGTGTACATATTTCTGCTCAATGTCAATGCATCTTATGAAATCCAGGGTAGTTAATGAGCCAAAATACAACAATCCTATTTTATTTAATTTTATTTTATTTTATTAATTGAATATCTCATTGAATATCTTAATTTCACAACACGGCCTGAAAGCATGGTTTTCTGAGAATAATATAAACATTTTCAGAGAAGAGAACTCCTGTCTAGACAGTGTCTTCTTAATATGAACATGGTCCCAAATATATGGGAAGACACATGACTTCAAAGGCCTAGTGGTGTGCACAATGTGGCTCCAAATGGGTGACCATTTTTCACTCAAAGAGTACGAAGTCATCCATATTCTCCCCTTTATTTCCTCATTGAAATGTATAAGAAACAGCACTATGTTTTCGGGTCCCGATGGTCTCCAGTGTTTCTATATCTGTAATTTTCAAGCATACTCTATGCTGCCATAGTCCTAACATTTGATTTGCAGTGAATGTTAAAAACTCCATACTACAGCAGGGCTGAAATACCCACAAGGTCCAATACTACTCCAATTTCTGAACCCTTTAACAGCTAAGCGTATTATATTTTTAATCTCTGTAATGTGTGATTCTTATTTAAAATAATTATTCAATAATAGCTAAATGATAACAATAAAATACAATCAATTAAATAAAATAATAATTAATTACAGAAATAATCAAATAAAATAATTATCCATGCAATGCATGAAATAGAAATATACTGTGATGGATCAAGAGGTGGAGCTGCAATGTTCCCTGCTTAAAAGCAAACTTTTGCTTTGGGAAAGAGAGAGTAAGGAGAGGAGAGAGAACTGCAAGGGTGATTGATTCATGTACTTAACTTAGTCAGTGCTAGCCAGAGCTACCTATGGCTCTATGCTGTTTTATGTTATTTGCAACACAAAGTTATTACATTTTCAGCTCAAAAACAAATGTAAAGTCTTTTTCATTCATTATAAGCTAAGAAATAACCAAAATAAGTAAATTAAACCATACATACATATATCTATATTCTATTAATATTTATATTTCAAATGATGACATAATTGAATAGCCTAGAATCTCCTGAAAATAACAATATCTGACTTTTTGTGAATAAAACTACAAAACTACAAACTAATGTACATCTAACTACAAAAACATCTTGCAAAATTGGCATGGGTTATAAAGGTTGAATAATTGTCCAGTAGGTCAAATAAACACTCTAGTATTAAAGAATTTGATTTGATTTAAATAATTATTTGATGGTTCATTCTATACAGGGTTAAAAATGTTAATTCATTTATCAAGTCTTTCCCAAAACCCTTCTGAACTAAGGTTCTACACATAAACTCACTCACATTTTAAGAACTAACTTTACATATTAATTATGAGAAAAATACTAAATATAATCAGTTTCATCAAACAAATACACACCAATCAGCTCTAACATTAAAAGACCTAGTCTCACGGTCCCCCTCATGCCACCAAACTTCTCTCATGAATTCATGCATGTGGTGTCCCGTGGTATCTGGAAGCAGATCCTTGAACTCTTGTGAGTTGTGAAGTGGGGCCTCCATGGATTGTGTCAATAAGGCATCCATGACAACAGTTCACCTGTTGTAATCCTTGAACACTTTTCTCGTGTCTTTTGTTAACTGTCGTTTGCCAAAGCTGTTAGATGGGATGGCAACGTGTTTATGATTATACTTATTTCAGTGCAGGAAAAGCCTATCCCGAAAAATAAATGTATGATATATTTATAAATGTTTAAATATTTATGATATCGTGATATTTCAACCCATTTTGGGTTATGAGCTGTAGCCGGTTGACAGTGTTTACTGAAGGTTTACTAACTAACTATACACATATAGCATTATATATAAGACATAATAGCATTATGGGAAAGAAATAGCAGTTTTAGAAGGGAATTGATTTTGGGAATGACATTTTTGCTTAAATTGAACCCTGATTTCTGGGCTAACAAACACAAACCTATGCAGAATATGAGCAATCTATAGGTGAATACACTCTAAGCAAAGTTTTTTATACTCTGTCTTTTAATTGTTTTCCTCCTGCACAAGAGAGGACTTGAGGGCCCTCAGTGAGATGGGCTGAGAGATGACTGTTTTTTACTGCTACAGAGAAGGATGGTGGCACATGTTGGTTTCAGGAGATGTATGATTGCCACTGCAGAGCAGGTTTGAGGGAGCAAAAGTCCTGTGAAATGGAATGGCAAATTCACTTCACAAAGTCTGTCTCCCTTCCTCTCTCCCTCTCACTTATACACTAGATTTAGCACAGAGGAAGAGTCAAGACAGCAGGAGACTTTGTTGTCTCTTAAAAGTGCTGGATCACATCAGTACTAATTAGCAGAGCACTGGAGAACAATGCGCCTGCTTTACAAAACAAAGTGCTCTGCTTTACAGACTGATTAATTATAATTTTTCATCTGCTCGTTCAGAACTGATTGTTAGACCCAGCAGCAAAATGCTCATCTAAAGTGATTTAAAATCTACTTACAAAAAAAAACAACAAAAAAAACTGGAAATGTCATTTTCAAAGTTTCTTGTTACCAGTTATGTGTGTGCAAATTTGAGTGTGTGTACAAAAAATATAATTATATATTACATAATAATATACTATAATATTATATTATATTATATAAAAATATCATTTCTATTAGTTCATTCATGTTTTTTCAAGAAAAAATGCCAAATTCAAGAATCAAACAGTGCCAAAAGTAAAAGAAAAATAAAGATACAAGGTTTTTGTGTGCACTAATATCCTAAAGACACTATTTGGGTGTTATGTTTTATTACAAGCAGATTTTTTTTTTTAGAAGAAGGAGTGTGATATGAGATTTTGATCATTTTTGAGAATTATGTAAACTTTGCAGCTGTGTGTCTGGAAGCTCTGAGCTCAGTGTGAAAACAAACCAGCCATGTGCTCTGAATTTTTTGAGGTGGAAGGGGCATCATATACATATCTGAATTTGTTAATGGGCAGGCCACAACTGACTTGATTCCTTGCTGGCCATGAAGTCTCACATGGTAGCTTAATGACAAATGTGTCTGTAACCAAACCACAAAGGCATATATCATGTTATTTATTTATTTATATCTATGTTATTTGTATACTTCTATTTGACACTTATATGCGTACCCTGATATTCACTCACGTCTCCTTCCAGCACGCTTTTAGAGCAAATTATTAACAAATAAGTAACAGGACCAAATTATTCTGAGGATAAAAAAAACAATACAAACACTTTAAATACAAGACAGATCTTGATATGCAGCTCATATCACAATATGTCAGTGACTAATGTAAAAAACAATAATTTGACTGAGATTGAGATGGTAAAGTGCAATTTGAGCTTAGGTTCTCACCCCATGTCATTGTCTATTTAATTATATTCTAAATAACAATGCTTTCAGATTGCAACCTCTGACATGGAACTGTGAAATGGCATTGGAAGAAGGATATAAACAAACTAAATGTTATGCATCTTTTTATGTTTTACTTGGCAGCCTATTTCAAGCCACAAAATCACTCTATATTTCACTGTTAAGTGTTATGATCCTTTTCAAACTTTCACGATTGCCTTCAGGATGATTGTTCAGGAGCACTGAACATCTCTTGATGCCCACCTCCATACAAATTAGAACACAAATAGTATAAAGAGCCAATTTTCCTAGGCTTGCAAATTTTATGGACTGAGATAACTAATTACAGTTATTTATCAGTCTATTTATGCTTTAGTATATCATTGAGACACAAAGCTGATCAGCACAATGTTTTATCAGTCTAATTCTGCTTTAGTAGTGCTCGATGGCACTGATATAAATAACAGCTCAGAACAGTGATTTATCAGTCTACTCATGCTTTAGTAGTAACTTCAGTCATATTTGAAAAGACATCACCTGCTGGGTTTCTATTATCTACAGTGTTGGAATATGCTAATAAAACTAATGAATGTGTATTGATGGTGTTTGGTGGTGATGATTGCATATGTAGTTTCTAAATGTCCTAAATGCATTCTCCAAAAACTACATTATGAATGCTTAGAATTCAATTGGTATTCCATTACATTTGAGTCCAGCAAACAAACCAGTTAAAAATCTAGCCACAATCAGTGAAACCCAACATTCCTACTATTTAAGAACATTCTACCAGTTCCCCTTCTTTTTTAGAATATTTCACAGGTTATATTAGAATGGTTGTAACTATCTTAATCAATGATCAACCAATCATAACTAGTGCATTTATGTGCCTTGGTACATATCTCAGCAATCACCTGATCAAAGGGCCCAACAGAGGCTCTATTTTTTGCAGATTCTCAGAAAACACAGGCAGGGTCTACTGCTTGAGTTTTATACAACAGTAATTCAGAGTATTTTGTCACTTTCAATTACTGCTTGGTTTGGAAGTACATAAAGAAAATTGACAGGATTATTGTAAGAGCATCAAAGATCATAGGTTGTAAACCCCTTGCATTGCATTTTATATACACACCACATACCATTTCACAAGCAACCAAAATCATTGTGGACCCTAACCATTCAGCTCACTGTCTTCTTCAGTGTCTCTGTTTTGGAATAAGGTATAGGTCATTACAGGGCAGCACAGAATGCCTTAATTGTAGTTTTCCCCAAAGTCGTATGATTGATAAACTTGACTTTACTCGACGGCTTGTCGGTTTTAGCTGACTTGTCCCAATAATTGCTATTAATTTGATTTACTCAACTAGAGATCTTTTTTAAATTAAAGTTTAACATCATTAAACTTTCCACTGTCTGTTTTGTGTTGACAAACCTGATGACAATGCTTCAAAGATAACTCCTGCCTTGATGGCTCGTGTGGTTCATTTTAAACACGCTGTGATATGACAAAACAAAAGCTGCCTTCAGTGCATTTGCAGGGTGGAAAGGAGAAAGGAAGAGGGAGAAAAACAGAGGCAGAAAGAGGAATAGAAGTGCTGAATGAAGATGCACTTCATGCTGGAAGAGAAAGCTTGGCTGATTTATGAGGATTTCTGCTGTGGCCTCTGTCTGTCGTCTGTGCTATTGACAGTTGTGGTGAGATCTGTATCAGGCATTCTCTGTGGCCTTGGCATTTTGCAGGCTGTCAGCAGTGAGAGGAGCCAATCTTGCAGAACCCAGCTGGTCACACATAAGGACCACCATCCAACACCTCCTTTAGACTAGTGTCTCCAATAATAAACAGCACTGGTACCCTCTGAAAACCTTCTGAGACACTGACACTGACGAGACTTACAACCACTCAATGTCTGAGGCAATTTTCTGTCTAGACAGACCCTATCAAGTCAATGGATTACCATTCTGTGCTAGTGAAGATGAGTTGAAACAGAGCTGAACCCAGCTCAAAAAAATAGAGCAAGTTCCTGATAGAGGGGTGTGATCTTAAAAAGTTTCCACTGTACCTGGACCTGCAGGACAGATGTAAAAGTCTTGGCATCTTCTGCAACTCCTGCCAGATAGAATGGTTTGGTGAAAACTGGGGGATGGTCATTCTCGTCTTGTACCTCGATGAACACCTTGGCTGTGTTACCTGCAAGCAAACCAAATGAATTTCATCAAATTAATTTAACTGAGCTGATCATAGTGTCCCCACTGTATGATCACATTTTTAACCCTTAAGATGTAAATAAATATATAAAAAAAATAAAATTATATCTAAATGTATTTCCTCTACAACAGTTTTCACACTCCTGGCAGAATTTGGGCAAAACAAGTGGTTTGACAAACAAAAAACATTTTATACACTTTCGTTCTTCCAAACTTCCAAGTGCACCACACATTTCATCCTGTTGTTTGTGTAACTCCAACTATGATAAATACAGGATTTATTAAATAGTTACACTTATATAGCACCTTTCAAGATATCCAAGGACACTTCACAGTCAGCACTCTACACAATCACGCTCAGCGAACACACCGGTGAGAAGCAATCACATGCATAGAGGTGGAGGGTGAACTTTCAAATGCTAATGTTCTTGTTGGCCATACAAAACAGAAAGGTCTTCTGAATGGTTCCGTTTGACCTGCTCACTTGTCTCTAAGCACCACATCTTCAAGCTTGTTCTTGAACCCCTCCCAACATTTAATTATTGGTTGGGAGACTTGTTGATATTGGTGGATTTAGGCTAGAAACATACTTTGTAACAGTAGAGGAGGCAGGGGATAGGGCAAAATGGAGGTAGATGATCCGCTGTGGTCTCCCCTCCATCAGTGACACCTACACCTCTCGCTGCATCCGCAAAGCCACCAGCATTGTGGATGACCCAACCCATCCCTCACACAGTCTCTTCACTCTGATGCCGTCCAGCAGACGATACCGGAGCATCCGAGCCTCCACCACCAGACTCTGCAATAGCTTTGTCCACCAGGCAGTCAGACTCCTCAACGCACTGAGACTGAGCTGAACCACCCCCGCCCACCACTCCTCACACCCACACTCACACAGGGACTGAACTGGGACTGAAACTGAACCCCACACCACTCTTCACACCACAAAGACCACACCAACACAAACACTGGACTGTAAACCACCCAGCACTCTACACACACACACACACACGCACTCGGCACACAGAGACTGGATCATCCCCATCCATATCAGCAATATTTGCTGCTCACTAAGAACTATAACTTCTACCTCAGTAACTGCTGTTATCATGTACATCTAGATGTTACAGTATGTTACATATCTCTTGCACCTTATTCCCACCACTCATTTCACTTCATTGTACCACTCGGTATTGTACTGTCCTGTCCTGTCTGTTAAACCGTCTCTTGTTTACTGTATTTATTGTAATGTTTGCACTTTATGTCGTCTTATTGTATTGCTGCTTTATGTTGCACCTTGGTTCCGGAGGAACGCAATTTCATTGCACTGTGTACCTGCACTCGGTTGTAATGACAGTAAAAGGCCTTGACTGACTGAAGAAGGATAGAAACATACTTGCTGTTTGGACACAGGTTCACGTAGACAAACGACTGCATCAGGAACATCAGGAACTGTGCAGATACTTGCCCATGTGCTATGGAGGTTTTTTGAGGCTAACAACACGTATGTTTCTAGTCTTACTCTTTACATGTATTAATATTCAGTAATTCATTTATATTGATCTATGATGTAAATGAGATTTAAACATGTGATTAAAGTGTAAACCAACCAATGGATCCCTTATTTTAACAGTTAACACATTCTCTGTGTGCAATGCTTGTTGTACTGTGACACCAAAAATTGTTGATTTTATTATGTTTGTTGACAGAGTAACTGTCTCTACTGTCCAGGGAAGGTTTTCTGTTAGATTCTGGAGCACTGGCATGTGGATTTGATTGCATTCAGCAACATAAGCAATGAGGACGTTGGACGATCACCACCCCAACTCATCCCAAAAGTATTGCATGGAGCATCATCATTCCAGAGAGCTCAATGGTGGGGGGCTTTATTCCCCTCTATCCCACACCTAGCGTTAGGCATGGTAACAATAGGTTCACATTTATCTACTCCAAAGAGTTCTATTCTATTGGCAGTGCTTCTCTACAGGAAGCTGTGTGTGCATTTTCACATCGGTATCGGCAATGGGTTCACCTTAAAATTGTTAAATACATTCATTGAAAGTACTGTGCAAATTGTTTTGGACAAATACTGTTGGTTTTTTATACGTCTCTTGGATAAATAGGACTCCTTACAGAATACTGAAAATCTGACCTTGTAATTTAAAAACACTGTGTGTTCCCTTCACTTTTCCACAGCACTGACAGTTTGAGCAGAGAAAGATAAAACCAAAGCATGGGACTATTGAACAATTTGTACAAGAGTGGAACATTGTTTTGAATAAAAGCCAAAATAAGGTCTAAAAACATTTCACAGATATTACAGGCACACTCTGTAACCTCAATACTGTAATACTGCGAAGTTTATATTTTTTTAGCCCTGATCTGTCAATCTATTGATTTTATCACTAGGAAAGTGAATTTTCTTTATTGTCATGTAATAAAGAAATGCTTAACCCTGTAAACCTTAAGTCTGTAGTGGGGAACCAAGAACCAGAATCCGTAAAAGTCTGATGATTTCCCTGCTCCCAACTGTGGTAAATTCAGTTGATTGAATGTGATTTGGAAAGACACACACGTGTTTATATAAGGTCCCATAGTAGACAGTGCATGTCAGGGAGGTGACCAAGAACCCAACGGTCACACCGACAGAGCTCCAACATTGCTTTTTGGAGAGAGGAGAACCTTAAAGAAAGACCATTTCTGTAGTACTCCAGGCCTGTGTAGTAGAGTAGCTTAAAGCCCTAAAGGATTTTCAGACCATGAGAAACAAAAAGATTGAACTTTTTGGATGAAATGGAAAGCATCGTGTCTGGAGGAAACCAGGCACTGTTCAGACTAGTCAGAGTTGAAGCAAAGATACCTGCTGTGATGTACAGAAACATCCGTGATGATAACCTGCTCCAGAGCACTCTGAACCTCAGACTGGGATGAAGGTTTATCTTCCAACAGGACAATGATCATAAGCACACAGCCAAGATAACAAAGGTGTGGCTTCGGGAATGTCCTTGAGTGGCCCAGCCAGTGTCCAGACCTGAACCTGATTTAACATCTCTGGAGATATCTTAAAATGGCTATGCATGGACACTCTGACATCCAATTGATGGAGCCTGAGAGGTTCTGCAAAGAAGAATGGGAAAATGTCCCAAACGTCTGAAATTATCATTGTGGAGAGTGTGTATAGCAATAAAATGTGCAAAATGTGAAATGCTGTGAATACTTTCTGGATGAACTGTATATCTGTTTAGTTCACCAGATCTTGTAAAGTGCCACAGCAGGGTTCTATTTTAGGGCCTATGTAAGTTATGTAAAATAACATAGCAATGACGACTGTGTCATGGCTACACAACCCTGTTTCTTGGAGTGTCAGCTTCATGCACAGTTTGCTGATTTCCATGCTCTAACAAACCTACTAAACCTGGCAATGTACAGGTGAGTAGAATCAGGTGTAGTTGAGCAAGAGGAGAACGAAACTGTGCAGGAGTGTGGCTCTCCAGGACCAGGGCCAACATATTTGGCTTAGGTTGGGTTAAGGAATCATTTTGTCTATTTCAAATCACAAACAACACAATGCATACATTGAAATTTGGTGTCAGAATTGACTAGTTTGGTTGGCATCTCAAACACTGTAGCACATGCAAAGCTCCAATTCTACAAGACATGCACATGTTGTAGTCCCTGGTGGCACATCTAAAGAATCTCTGAAGTCTCTGAGTTGACAGAGACTGAGACGCTGGGTCTGACTGTATTAATCACGGCCCAAAGGAAAAAAAAAAGAATCTCACCCGATCTGATACAGTGGACTCCTGTACATAGTAAACTGCTGTTTGGCACTTTACACTCCATTTTGTCATTTTAGTAGAATGCTGAGTCATGTTGTGTTGCAGTGAGGGACAGCGGGAGCAATAGCGTCATTCATCATCTGACAGAATGCAGCACTGATGCCAAATAGGGGCTTCCAGAACTTTCTTGTATCATCCCCATTGTAGCTCCAAATTAAGAACTCATCCATGGCATGTAGTGACAGCACACAGGAATGCTACATGGGGATGATGACACCAGCACATCGCTACAGGCTAAAGTATCGAAGTGTTTTATTAATGAAATGAAAGGCCTTGCATCCACTAGGTTCAAGAGGCTGTGCATCCAACTCTGGCCAAAGTAAACAAATAGTGTAGTTTGTTTTCACACCTCCTCCTCTGCATTCTCTGCTGGAGAACTGCCTAATGTTTTGGAGGCTTCAATAGTTCACGGAGTGATGAAGGAAAACACAGACCGAACAAAATTGCCGTCAGATCTTACTGATGTCACGCTTCACCAGCAGAGGCGCCGTTCAAAGAAAGTGTGGGGGCGACGAGAGCATGTCTGATATGCACACGCTTCTCATCTTAATTGGCTTCCAAAATACTGATGAAATGTATTGATGAGACTCAACTGTCTCCCAAACATGTTTACCTATTGGGGCTAACAGGATAAATAAAACTTTGCCTCCAGCAATCCCATCACACCAATCAGCATTTTGCCCATTAATTTAATTTAAAATTCAACTTTTAATTCAATTCAAACTTGCACATGGGCTAAACCACCAAGACACTGCAACTCACTGCAAAAGAAGCAATAAAACTTCTCTGCTCAACCAACCACTCACACCACCATACACTCAAAACAAGGGAACCAACAAGACTGATATTAGGGGACACAGTATGTTTCATTTAATTATCTGAAGGTGAGAACAGAGTTTTTTAGAGGAAAATTCATTTCTTTAATTTAACACTAATTTTATTTGAACTTGCAAAACATTGTTCTGGATTTTTTTAAATGTATACAGAAAGGCACACCATAGACATTACGTGTTTGGTTTTTGTAATCCTTGTTTTTAAGAGTGAGATCTTGAAAAGAGTTTAAATTTAAAGAACCTTAGCCTATAGTAAAGGTTCTACACCCATTAAAATGTTTCCTAGAACTGCATCTCTAAGCCAAAAAACACTAAAGAACACCTATTTTTTAGACTGAAAGGTGTATGGTAGGATTTAAGATTAAAGAACCATAGCCAAAAGTAAAGGTTCTATACCCACTAAAATGTTTTCTTTGAACTGCCAAGAACAATTTAAGACCACTGGAAGTGCCAAAACCTTTTAGGAACCTTCAATTTTAAGACTGTGAGTTGTTGGGTATGACAGGGTTTAAGATTGAAGAAGCTTAGCCTACAACTGCCAAGAACCATTTAGGAACCTTAATTTTTAGGATTGTGAGATTTTAGGCTTGATAGTGTTTAAAATTAAAGAACCTTAGTCTACTCATTAAACAGTTTTTTTTCTAGAACTGCATGCAAATGGAATATTTAGGAATGTTAGCAATTGTAAATAATTGAGATGTTGGGAATGACAGGACGTCATGAAGCTTCCTTATAGTCACAGTTAAATATCCATCAAAGATTGTTCTTGAAATGAAGAAACCATTTAGAAGCTTCCAATTTTAAGACTAGAACATGTTTCTTGGAACTGCACATCCAAGCCAAGAACCATTTAGAAACCTTTATTTTCAGGACTGTGAGACTAATGGAGATTTGATAGGGTAAACATGATTCGAATAAATATTCATATATTTAAATAAGAGCCTACTTATGAAAACAATTCAGACTTTTTTAAAGAGGGGTTTTGAGAGAATGGCAAATTTCCAAAAAAACATTCTGAACATGACTGCAGAGTCATTACAAAGTTACTGGTGATAATTAACTCACTTTTAGAAGGCACCCGCAGGTTGGAGGAGGCCACTCTCATAGAGTCTGCCTCCACACGCAGGACGTAGCTGCTGTTGCTCTCGTAGTCCAGTGGCTTGGCTGTGCTGATGACTCCAGTCTGGTTGTTCAGGGCGAACTCGCCTGTGGGAACATGCGGGAAGGTGTGTCAAGAGGAAGCTGTGTACTAGATTTCCTTCATAATTACAAGTGTTAGTAATTGGAGGTGAAATATTCCATTAATCTTACTCTAAAAGAAATCCCTCACTAATGCTAATTTGAATTTCAAATTCATGACACCATTACAACTCATTAAGGATTATTCCTGCACTTAGGTGATGTCACCATGTTAAACACTTCAGATTCAGCAACTTTGAGGGCCACGTTGATTACTTCATCCTGCTGCTTTTATGCCCTCTAATGAAAATGGCACTTTGTGTTTTCAGATCTAGCTTGATGAGAAAGAAGCAAAACCAATTCCCTACATTTCCGACTGGCTCCAGATGTATTCAAATGCGATTCCCAATATGGCAGGCAATTTAATCCGAACACACTCTGAGCACAAGGTTTAATCATGCTTATGATGGGTCTCTCTCTCTTTCTGCCTGTTTGTACATCTCTCTCACCCTTCACAGACAACATCAGCAATAAAAAACCACAAAGAACTGTTGAGCTCTCTTAGCAGCTGTGTGCAGCTTTTCACCTAAGTCTTCTGTTACACCATGCATTGTGTTGGAGTCAAAGTATTAGAGAGTCTAATCTGTTACATTATCAGATAAGTGGAGTTAACTTACACGTACTTATCCTGCAGAAAGCAGACACTGAAACGCATGAGCATCTGAGAAAGGTGACAGTGAAAACTTTAGAAACCAAACTGATCTGTCTTTCCTGGGACAACTTTCTCTGAGACTAAGGACATTTTCACACCTGTAGTTTGTTTGCTTTGGTCTGAATCAGTTAATGATGCAGGTTTCTGTTCTCAGGATCCATCCATCCAGAGCTTAAAAAACAATAGCTCCATCCATCCATCCATCCATCCATCCATCCATCCATCCAGAGCTTAAAAAACAATAGCTCCATCCATCCATCCATCCATCCATCCATCCATTCATTTATCTATCATCCATGAATCATCCAACCATCCAGAGCTTAAAAAATAATAGCTCCATCCATCCAAACATCCATCCATCCCTACAACCACCCACCTATCCATTCATCCATTTATCTATCATCTATGAATCATCCAACCATCCAGAGCTTAAAATATAATAGCTCCATCCATCCATCCATCCATCCATCCATCCATCCATCCATCCATCCATCCATCCATCCATCAGCTGAAACAGTAGCTGTTCTGCATAGTATCTCTTTAGCCCTTTAATAACAAATACAGGCCTATTATATAGAGTGCATGTAATGTAGGTACTCACCCCCTTCGTTTCCTTCAACGATGGAGTAGACAATGCTCTGATTTATTGCAGCAGCAAGGATGACCCCCACCACCTTGCCTATAGGAGCATTCTCACTGACTGGTGGAAATCTGTAAAAATAGACAGAAATTATGAAGTTGTTTGGAAGCATTTCCGATCATGCTATTATTCTTATTGAAAAATTAAAGGCCCACTCATGTATGACCACTATAAAACAAACTGCATGCTAGACCCGTACAAAAATTCTAAAAAAAGGTAATGCTGTCTTTAACCAGTCTGTAGCACAATATGTTGTTCTCAGCAGCAGATGCAGACCGTGTGTGTTTTCCCCCCAAGTGGATTCATATCCTTTCACCCAAGGACATGAATACGCTTTCCTCTGTGATGTGGAGGGATAACAATGACACGCAAGCCAAGTTACTGGCAGGGAATCAATGGCCCTGGCTGCCAGACGGCTTGATTATTTCACACGCGGCATCCTGGCTGAGAGCGCGACTCCCATCTCATTTTATGAAACAAACTCAATTCATTTGGGTCGTAACAGCCTTCTCCAGTACATTTCTAAGAAAAAAAAAAACACCACAAGTAATTAATCAGCTAGAATAGTTAACA
Source organism: Acestrorhynchus altus (assembly GCA_034509495.1). NCBI lineage: Eukaryota > Metazoa > Chordata > Actinopteri > Characiformes > Acestrorhynchidae > Acestrorhynchus > Acestrorhynchus altus. The sequence goes on along the minus strand of CM067510.1, from coordinate 13,748,651 downwards.
GAGTCTCCAGAGTGCTTTGTGAACCAAAGGAATTAAAGCAACACTCCAGCGTTTTCCAATCTAATCACTCTGCATCTGCTGCGTATGGTCAATTACCACAGACAACACTTTAGACATGATCCCTCATACATAGAAAAGGAATGGAAATACTGTTTATTTAATTAAAGTATATTAATTAAAAAGATAACATAAAAAAATATAACTACTGGGCAGCTGTTGAACTCAAGATGTTTCATCGCAGTCAGATCAAATCCTTGTATCTCTAAAAGAGTAATTTTACAGAATAAGCATAAAACCCTTTAAACTTCTAGTGGAAGTCAACATAAAGACTGTATATTAACAGAGCAAGACATGAACTGAGGCAATATTGAGTTTTAAAAGAACATTCTATTTCAATCTTGGGGAAACCTCTTTTCTGCTGCCTCACTCTGCTCTGTGCCGTGCTCTCAGTTTCTCCTCTATCCTGCTTCTCTCCACCCCCATCTGCACTATGGAGAGGACATGACTTGGTGTGTATAAATGAATATTAAATTTCATTATGTCTAAATATAGTTCAAAAAGACTAAAGAAGGATTTTGTGTGGTGTACTAATTTTTCATATTCGCATTTTTATATATAGTGGATCGCAATTTGGGATATGGGAATATTTTTGTCCAGATTGGCCAGCCCTACTGCGAGGACTTGATTGCATTCAGCGACAAGAACTTTAGTGAGGTCAGGATGTTGAATCATCCATCACATCAGCTCATCCTCAACTCCCAACTCATCCCATCAAAAGCACCATCATTCTAGTTGCAGTGCTCCACAGTTCACAGTTCTGAGGGGGCTTTACATCCCTTTAGCCCACAGATGACAGAAGCATGGTGTCAATATATTCATGTGTATCTGCTGCATGGAGTCCTATTCTATTGAGAGTACTTCTCTGTGGAGATCAGAGAAGCTGTGTGTGTGCACTTGGAAATCTGTGTCAGCAATAAATACAACTTAAAGTATCTGAATGCATTCATTTGAAGGGGTGTCCACAAACATTTGGCCAATCTCTGGAAGTATGTATTTGTTATTGAATTAGTATTTTTGATAACATATTCTGAAACACTGACGCTCGTCTTTAACTGTTTTTAAGAAGCTGCAGTTGAAGGGCAGGCATTGAGCTCTGCTGCAGAATTCCAAGTGATTCATGCATTGTTATGCTCAAGCAAAGAGCTTGCCAGGCCAAAATTCTGCCAGATTCTTTTGTTTCCCAGAAAAAATGATTTCCTCAGTCCATTCTTTTCCCTAAGACTGATGTTGTGGTCCATGCAAACTCAGAGGCCGATTTGTTTCCCCAGGTACTGGAGGAGGAGATACACTTGAGCTTTTGTTATTCTGGATGCTAGCTTCTTCAGTCCTAGTAATCCCTGCTTAAACACTCGTCTACCACGCAACACACACACACACACACACACACACACACACACACACACACACACACACACACACACACACACACACACACACACACACACACACACACACTCTGCCTCTGTCTCTTAAACCAGGCCCTTCTTGCCAGGGCCTTGGTGTGCTGTGCTTGCCTAGATAAGAGTGAATTCTGTGGCTTTCTCTCATTGCGCTCACACAACTCTAATGATTGCTCCACACCCCACATGCTTAAGTACTGGAGAGTAATGATGTCCTCTGAGCCAGGCTCACGTCCTCTCAACCTCCAACATACCCACTCCACTTTTTCTTTACATCATCATACATACGCCACCCTAGCTGTTTAAAAGAGAGCAGTACAACAGACACAATTAGAATCCTCACATTGCTGGAGTAAAGCTGGAGACTGTAGATCATCTGTTGATGCACCAAATGTGTAAACAATCCTCTAACGCAGTGGTCTGCTGAACCTTTTTGGCCACAGTATGATATTAAACAAAATTAATAAAACAAATATGTTGCAAAAAGTTTATTTCCTACAATTATTTTAAAATCAGGAAGCTCTTTCATTAGAGGAAAATAATCCCCAGTTTTAATCATTTATTTACAGTACAAACCTTGTCAATGAATTATGGCAAAATAAACAAAACAAAACAAAAAAAAAAACAACAAAAAAAGACAACAAAACATAATTTAAATGTCATAAAGGTAAAATGTCCAATTAATTACGATTCTGATATGAGGTGATTTTTCACACTATTAATAAAAAAATAATTACACTGTTCTAAACAATTAAGGCAACACTTAAGTCACACATTAAATCTCAATGAATGAAAGATTCATGTTGAAATTATTTGCTGAAATAAATAGTGTAATTAGTTGAAAACCAAATGATAGAATATAAACCAAAATCATCAACCTATGGAGAAAATCAAAGTAATACATTACAGTCATAGACTGAACAGTCGGTGGCATGACCTGGCAGCATCAGATGCACCAATACATAAAGTCCCAGATGATCTCTATTGGATTCAGGTCTGAGGAATGTGAGGGCCTATCAATGGCACCAATACCTTAATCTTCAAGGTACTGCTTACACACTGTTGTCACATGAGGCCAGGAATTGTCCTGCACCAGAAGGAACCCAGGGCCCATTGCACTAGCATTCAGGGTCCTGTTGGCTATCACATGGAAGATGTTGCACGCAGTATTACATTCAACGCGGTGTCTTTCACTTTCATATCTATCACATGTGCTCAGTGTGAACCTGCTCATCTGTAAAGAGAACAGGGTGCCAGTGGTGTACCTGCCAGTTCTGGAGTTCTCTGGTGAACACAGATCAAACCACTGGGATGTGAGTACAGGTCCCACTAGAGAACACTGTGCTCTCATTCCACCCTTATGGAGTCTATTTGTGACAGTTAATTAAAAAAAAAAAAAACATACACAGCTGTTGCCCACTGGAGGTCACTTTGTTGGGCTCTGTCAGTGCTACTCCTTCTACTTCCTTCTTGCACAAAGAATAGATACCGTTCCTGTTGTTATGTTGATGCCCCTCAATGGTTCTTTCCAGTTCTACCTGGTAATGTCCTGTGACCTGGAATTTCTTCCATGCTCTTGAGACTGTGCTGGGAGACACAGCACATCTTTACAGATGTGCCAGCCTGAAGGACCCACCTTAATGGGCTGTACTGGCTGACTGGTGAAAAGGACACAACCAAAAACGCAAATCTAAAGAAGAATCAGTCAGGAAAGATAAGGAGCAACTAAGAGTCTGTGGCCACTACCTGCAAAACAATTCCTTTTTTGGGTGTTGTCTTGATGCTGCCTCTCCGTCCCTGTTGTCACGTTCATTTGCAACACAGATGAACTTGATTCACAACCGGATGGACTGATATCCCTCACTTTGTGTTATTTTGTGAAGAATACGTTTCCTTTTTTAAGAGTTAAAAAGCTCATTAGAAAATCAATATTTCAGGTGTGAACACAGTTTATAATATCTGCCTAAGATTAGGAACCAGATGGTATGCATGATCTTAAGGACAAGTGGGCTGAAGTAATGTCAGTTGGACATTTTCTCTAACCATCTACCAGACATTTGAAAGAAAGATTATTTTTTACTTCTCCATGAGGAATTCCTTCAGCTATGTGATGTTTCCTCATCAGTCTTTGTACAGATAGTCTTACATTTTCCCATTTTTCTCCTCATGTGAAAATTGTTCATGTTCATGGGGTCTTTTTCTATCTTTTTCATATATATCTGTATCATATGCTGATTTTCATATATCTTCTATCTTTTTCATATATCTGTAGTTTGACCGCAAAATGACTTGTGAGTGGAATTATGAGGTAGAGTTTTTAATAAATTTACTTCTTAAATTCTCCTGCACTGAATTTCCTACACTCACTGACCGTCACAGCTAAAATGGCTATTCTAGCTATTCTAGGTAAAACACTGTTCTAGTGTTCCCTGATTGGGGACCAGGCAGGGTTTCAAAAACTAATTTGTGGGTTGTTTGATGCTGCATTTGATTAGGACAACACATTGAAAATACAACATCTTCAGGGCTGAGGAAAGCTCTGCCCTTGAGATTCTTCTGATGTGGGAATAAGAGATGACAGAGATATTGCAGCTTACATAAAACAACAAGCCAAAGGCTTTTATGTAGCCTGAATTATTTTTCTTTTACGGCATGTTCAATTCTGAAATATAATAAAAATTTCACATGCTTTGATCAGGATAACTGCTAAATTAGTTTGAAAATACAAGGCCTTCTGTTCTCATTCAACAGGACATTTAATCCAGGTTTTGAATAAAACATCACACGTGCTATTAGCAATGTCTAAATCAATCCGCTTAAATGCAAATTTAAAGATAGAAAAAAAAAAAAAAACCTATAACAAGACATAATCCTTGCAAAGCAAACAGTGTTACAAATCCCTGTATGAAATTTAAAGAGGACCACTGGCAACATATGCTGATTTGCAGTTAATGGGAAGATTATTATTTTTTTAATAACACACTCTGTGTAGCAGCAAGAGAGAGCACTGTCTTTGTTCATATTCATACTGTGAATGCACATTCAAATGAAAACTCTTAAGAAACCCCAGGCTTTGTTTTCTTGGCATGTAATGAAAGAAACTATGCGCCGGCATCCAAGCACAAAATAGGAACATAAGTTATCTAATGCACACCAGAGAAGAGCTGGCTGATAGCAACTTGGCACGAGGATCTCATAATTTAATTTCTTTGTATGAATAGGCATATCTCACTGCACACAATGCATACTACACACACATTAGAAAATCCACTTTATTTGATTGACATGGGAACTGAACTACCTGATGGCATTGTTGGCTTTAAAATTGTTGTGTATTGAGACGGTCTCCAAGTTAACCCAGAAAAGAAAAAAAGGGATATTTCCCCTCACAAGTGCAATTTCTAAGGAGTTAATCGTGTCAAACTACCTTTATTCATCTGACACATTACCGTTATGCTATCTGTAATTGAGCATAAAGGTTTTCATTATCAGCCTTCGCTGAGTCAACAAAATCTGTCAATCTGACCAAACCTTCATGTGCGCACACACACTCCATATTATTATTTGAGAAAATATTGACTATGAAGCTGCTTGCAGGTTTTTTCCCCACACTTTAGCTTAAGGACTCAAGTTACTCCTATATACGGAATTACACATTCATTAAGGTAGCAAAAGCAGGAATGTAGACAAGGGATAAAAACTAAAGGAGGAGAAAATAAAGAATATTCTCTAAAGTTCTATATGAGAAACCTGAAAGTGAAACTTTGAACTCTTTGCTGATTCTTATAAACATTTGTGAAATAACACTGGGATACTGATTGGTTAGGTTTATATTTTAGGACACCCCATGAACACATTTACCTTTTTAACTTATTTAAACACATGGACATTTGATTGAGAGATGGGGGTGATATAACTAAAAACACAAAACTGAAGAAAATAAAATTTATACTAATAAAAACATTTTATTAGGACAAAATGAGGACACCCCACATTGATTACTACTTAAAATGTCTAGAAAGTACAATCAGATACAGCACAGCAGCTGCAAATGATTTGATCATTGAGGACTTTGGAGGAGGCTGTCTTATTTAAACCTCAGACATTAGTTTTGTTTACTCTTGGTTGTTGAAGTGAGTAGTATCATCAGGGTGAGATGAGCTCTCTGAGGCCTTCAGAAAGAAAGATCTAGATGCAAATGTGTCTGGGAGGGATTTAATTAGAAATCAGCTTTTCCACTGTCTGGAAAGTGTAGAACATTTAAAACAACTATCAGCATGGACAGGTCAGACCGTCCTAGCAAGATATCACCTCCATCAATACATTTAAAATGAAATGTCCACATGTTAAAATATATTTTAAAAGTCAAATGTGTTTATGGGGTGTCCTAACTTTTCCACATGACTAAATAGTGTTCCAGAGAGCTGCTGTATTGTGGCCCAGTGATCCAGCGCAACAAGTGGCCAAAGCCAGCTCTGTACCCACTCAAGAGTCAACCCCCCCACCGTGTCAGCACTTACTGCGCAACAAAAACAAGACAGCTTTGCTTCTCTGCGAACCATGTCGACCCCTTTCAAGCAAAATAGCTCTTTTCTCCTGCTATAAAGGTTCTGGCCACAGATTAGGCACTGACCTTTTCAAACTGTTTGCAATCGGTGCTGTTGGCAACCAGGTGGCATACTGTGCCTGTCCTTTCTAAACAAGAGGTAAAGGGCAAGCTTCCTCCTGCTTAACTCAGTGGTGCTAGAAGTGGGCAGCGGGAGTCACCGGGGTGAGTGAATTGTCCCACTGCCATTCAAAAACAGTTTGTACTCAAGCAGAATTTATTAATGCTGTGTAGCTATCATGGACCCAGTGTTCTGCAAAAGGGAACACTAACTATAAAGACTACTTTACAAATTGAGATTCCTGGCAATTTAATACTACATGACTGCAATTTGAACACTTTACAGCTCAAACGATGCACGCTCCAAGGGTCAGTCAGCCTTAGAAAAAACACTTCTGGAAGCCCGGATGTACTGGATTTAAATATCTAAAAAATATTTTTATACTAATTATCTAGAACACAGACCAAGCATGCATTTACCTCCCTCCCTCTCACTCACTCACTCACGCACTCACGCACTCACTCACTCACTCACTCACTCACTCACTCACTCACTCACTCACTCACTCACTCACTCACTCACGCACTCACGCACTCACGCACTCACTGATAAAATCATCCCCAACTCCCCAACCTATACTATAAGCATTGGATGGAGCATATCTAAAATGTGGAAATTTACTCACTCATGTACACACATTGACACTCAGATCAACATGAGCTGCTATAGTACAGTTCATGTGTTAACCCCCCCTGACTCAACAGAACTGAACTCATACCGTAAGCCACCCCTGTGTCAAACCATATATATATATATATATATATATAGGACCTGAAGACAGAGAGGACGCCTTTCTTCTCCTCGCCAATGGATCCACCCGATTGAGAATAGCATGCCACCTCTAACTGGCAATTCCTTAGGTCCCCTTAACCAAAAAGATTGCAGGTATGTACCATTTTAATGTGTCTATGTAACAACAGTAAGAGTCTTTTAGGACATGGTAACTTGAGGGGGGTATAAGGCTCACAGGTCAGCACATAGTTCCACTGCTCCACAGCTTAGTGCTGGGACCCCTCTAGCTCATGCCTGGCATTAGACATGGTGCCTATAGGTTCATGTTTATCTGCTCCAGAGAGTCATATTCTATTGGCAGCACTTCTCTACAGGGACAACACAGTTGTACATTTGCACATCTGTGTCAGCAATGGATGACTCTTAAAGTAGTTGAATGCATTAATTAGAACATTTCTTATATGTACAAACAAGTTAAGAACAGTCTAAGAACCTTCCTGTATTTTAAGGAACATACATGGCTAGAAAGACTAATCAGTATCAGTTCAGCCACTGACCACATTCAAATCTTTGTATATAAATGTCTCTCGCATCTCCATGGTAGCCACAGAAATGTCCTCGTACTGACAAAAAAACCTTTCATCCACAGCTACTCTAGAGATTACAAGGATTGACAATATTGTAGTAGATGAAAAGGTCCATGAATAAAGTGGCAAAACTAGACATTACACTTGAAAGCTCTAGTAGATATGAATGGCAGTTGTTCTTGAGGTTGAGAGCAGTTCGCCTCATTTACATATATAGCGCTCTTAAAGTGTTTACTAAGCACATCAGCGAGTGTCCCACAAACAAGATAAGAGCATTTGAAGGATAAATGATTTAAACCCTTCTGCATGTGCAATAAGAGGACAAGAGAGCACAAAGATGAGCTTTTCTTTCATTCTTCTAAACCATTGTTGGATTAAAGTAAAGGAAGACATCAAAACTATTCATCTGCAATATATTTAACACTTACAGGGGATTTAGATCATCAAAGTAATTGAAGACTAACAGCTACATCACTCCAACCAATTATAAACAGCAAACGATACGGCAACGGATGTCATTTAGGGTCAAATACGAACATTAAAAGATTATGTGACAGTATTTAAGCCATTATCTGAATCCAAATACAGTGAAGTTTCAATGTCACAGACATTGTTTCAATGCTTGTTTTAAAACATGATATAATGTAGTTACTGAGTTTTAACATGGAACAAAATAACGTTTAATGAAAAATGGTCTTTGTTCCAAAGAATCTGTATTATCTAATTGTAACACCAGTTTTATCAAATATGACTCAGTTCTGAATATTGATCAAAGTAACTTAATAAACCCAAAAAACAGTTGCACAATTAGTTGCATATGTATATATATATATATATATATATATATATATACTACACCTAAAGTAGTTTGCTAGTAGTGTCTCTCGGTATGGCGTTGGGTATAACACAACATGCCAGACATCTCAGAATGGAGTTATGGAGGTCCCTAATAGCGTCCTGAGATAATACAGCTTGCATACCAAACCCCACACCACGACACTACATCTTCTGAATGCATGAGGCATGACAACATACCGTTATTTTTTTACCTGAACACAGTATCCCACATACAGATTCATTGGTCATCTCCACCATGACAAAAGGACTCTTCACCCATTGCTACTCTGGTCTGATACCTTTGTAGTCTTTGGTGCCTTCTATCCATTGCTGCCAACAGCATGCTATGGTAATATCATGCATAATGGTGGGCAATATATATATATATATATATATATATATATATATATATATATATATATATATATATATATATATGTGATCATCCCGTTTGCAAAGCCCTACAACACGACTCCTCAAAACTCTCCTCCTGAACTCTTCATTTGCAAAGGATGTTACCAACACTACAGCGTATAGAAAATACACACAATGGGATGACCTTATACAGTCAGTCAGGTACAGTGATAAGGCCAGTCCTTACTTATGTCACAGGCATGGATGAGTGTGAAACTCGAATCATTTATGTCTCTCAATCTCAGACCTTCCCAAGTTTCATTTCTATTGGTTGATTCCTTCTGGATGCAAATATTGTTTTGATAATGAGTTCACAACATTACATCAACTAACTCAGCAGCTTGTTAGTGTTTTTTCTTAGTGTGGTAAAGAGGTCACACATTTAAAGCTTAAAATCCTAATGTAACATATGTCACAGCAACTATTTAAGAATGAATCATTTAGTTCTAGAAATGGGGACAGAAGTGGTTAAATGTAACATATGAAACTTTATTGAAGTGTTTGATTTGTTAAACATGTTGGAACAGACCTTTGGAAACAATAACATACACTTTAGAAATGGGCTGGTTTTGCATCTTGGATGTTCGGTATAAGTGAAGGACAAAGTGCTGTTAGGAACAAAACAGCCCACATGCCAGGAGCAGTGGACAGCCCATGACTATCAAGGGCACTTCTTGCCAGTTCAGGAAATCGAACCTCCAACCTTTCAGTCACAAGGCTGGTTCCCTAATCACCAGAACATGGCAGCACCAACCTAAATGTTGGTGGTCTAAAGCAGCATTTGCATCTTATGGCCCACCCGTACATAAACAGAAATGGCCCAAGAGAAAACAAAATGTATGTGCAGATTTGTGCAGCTGCTTGTACCAAACTGGTTTCATTTACCTTGCAACACCTCTGTGATATTATTTGTACATTTTTTATTCATGTTTATATAATGTTCATAGTTTGAATGCAGCTCTCACAATTTTAACTTATTTAAAGTGCCTTTACCAGCCTAGTATGGACCAATGTCTTCCCCAGAGGATGGACCGGGGGATCGATATAGACTGCCTCATGGCCTACTGGTGGTACCTGACCCATAGGTTGAGAAACCCTGACCTAAATCACTAAAAAACAGCTACAATATGTTCATTGACTTTGATTATCTAAAATATGGTTGCTCATTTTTTTGTCATTTAGATGGTAAAGGTCAGGAATTCTCTGATTGACCCTGCATTGTGTGATGAACTTTAGATTCTTTAATACCAACAAACAATTCACACAGTGTAAGCATGGCTTATGCATGATTTACACACCACAGGATATCTAACTCTCGTTGTAGCTTACCACAATTCACCATTTCCACAGTCAGTTCTTTTCTGTAGTATGAACTTCAATGCACAAGAAAATACTGTAAATACTTTTGCCACTCTCAGTCATCTTACTGATTACTTAGTCGGCTTCTCTCATGCAACAGTCCTACTCAACCCAACTCTGTCCATCCACCTTGTTCCCACCATTTTCTTCATCTGGCCCTCATTCAAAGGACTAGAAACTCTGTAGATCTCATACATTTCTATGCTTTCTTTCTCTCTGCTTTTTGCCTACTTTCGCTACTTTCCCCTCCTCCACATGAGTGCTCATAGTAAATGAAGCTATAGCTTGAGGATGTTTCGGATCATCAGTAGACTAGGATTCAGCAAAACAAACCTAAAAATTGCTACATAAAGTCACCGTAAAGTGCTCACTGTCATTCCCCAGCTTTTTTGTTCTCCACTAAAGAAGATGAGCAGGTCTGTCACTGTTTTGATGCTTGTTTGGTCTGCAGACACAATAACCAAGAACTGATATTAATGCATCCAACATTGCATAAATTAGAGGAGACTCTGACTGAACAATTGACACAGGTTGCACTGCAACAGTTTTGAACTCTGTGTGATTTTTTTTTTTTTTTTTTTTAAACTTGATGTACATTTTTTTGGTCAATAAAAAATTGGACTTTGGCTTAAAGGGCCTCTAGTTATGAGGTGTTCTTTCTTGTAAAAGAAGCTGAACACTGGCCAGTGCACCAAAAAACAAACCCTACCATCAGCCCAAACCTATTGGTACCATGACTCATGTGACCACACCACATGTTGCCAGCCCTCTAGGGTCCAGTCAGCAACCTCACGTGCACAACTGAATTGCTGTGTCTGTTAACACAGGTACTCTGGTGGGTCATGGATATGTATGCGGTTCATCCCGCATTGAATATGGATGTTATTTTTGTCAGAGTTGCTTGTCTGTTCACTCAGACAATTCTAGTCAGATGGTTGTGATCATTCAGTGCCTGTGGGTGGCCACTGCCTTGTCCACTGTGGGTGGTAATGCCTTCATTGATATATTCCTGGTAAACCCAGGACGAAGGAAATGGAAAATGTATTCCATCTGGCACCCACCATCATGCCTCATTTGAAATCCAGTAACTCATGCTGCCTAGCCAGGAGCATACTGGCCAGTGTTCAACCACACTCACACGATAACACCTTACAACTTATACAGGTGGGGGCATTCTTAAGTCATCCTCTGAGGTAGCACCACCTCATAATCAATTTGCATTCTGATCCCGTGACATGGTATACCATTGTAAATGTAATAGTTTTGTGATCTGAGGTATGTCATAATAAAGTTGTGTGAATTATTTTAATGTATATTAATTTATTTAGATTTATTATAATTATTTATTTTACTTTAACGTCCACAAATGATAAATCATGAACAACAGCCTGTGGAAATTAGTACCATTTAGAACAAAAGAACACCTGCTTCAATGTTGCAGACACTCTAACATGACACTCACGCGACGCCATACTAGCCTTATCTAGAGTGGCCTAAACTGCAGCTCACTCCATCTAATTGCATTCATTAATAGGGTTTCTGCCAGCATGCTTGGGCGATAGCAGCACACAGTGGGGCTTGCACATGCTAATAAGTGGAGCTATGCCAATGGTGTGTTTGTTTGCCTGACCCTCCTCTGGTACAGACTGCATACTAATCCTACAGGTGCAGAGCAGCAGAGTAAGGCTCTCCCATAGCCTGAGAGCCTTCATTACATTATCTCAGCCAACCTTGGTTTTTGAGGCAAGGGAACCGGCATATGAACCGGAAGCAAGAGTTCTACATTCATCTAATTGGAGCCTGACCGCCCTGAATGCGCCAGCCCATGACAGATGACATTTGAACGGTGCACTGCTTCGTTTCACCTGGAAGTGTGACACTGCAGAACAAGCCTGCAGCATTATAAACACTCCAAATGAAGGGTTCTAAATGCCCTCTGCTATGCTGTACCTTACTCACCCTGGCATGGGGTCTAGAGCTTTCAAATGGTGAGCCCAACTTCACAATAAAACCGTGTTGTAGAATGTCTATCTTATATTAAGGACAAAAGTAGAGTCTTGGGCCCATTAATGCAACTGTGCTGATCTAGACTGACATATTCATGTGAAAAAGTTATCCCATGAACACCCGATTTTTTGATTTAAACATATGGACATTTGATTTGGACGTTGATTTGAAACTGAAGAAATGTTGGTAAATCATAATTATGAGAAATGTTGAAACATCATATAGCTGAAAGAATTCTGCATGGAGGAGTAGGAAAATCTTTCTTTCAGTTGATGAGTAGACAGGAAACATCAGCTATCATCAGCTAGCTCCCAAGAAAATTGCATTTCTCTTCATTAAATTTTACAAATGATTTGTAGATTAGTACTTCTAAAATACTACATAACATTTTAGAAAGACTTTATAACTCCTAGGTTAGAATGCTGTTTATTGACTTTTCAGCAACACAGTGATCCTTCCCAAGCTGATATCCAAGCTTAGCCACCTTAGGTATCAGCACATCCCACTACAACTGGATGTTGGACTTCCTGACTGACAGACACCAATCTGCTAAGTTAGACAACCTCTCCATCACCCTGAACACCAACTTTCCACAAGGTTGTGTTTTGAGCCCGGTCCTGTACTCTCTGTTCACCACAACTGTTTTCTTGTTTATGGGTCAAATATATAATCAAGTTTGAGGATGAGACCATGGTGATCAGGAACAACGATGAGATGGCCTACAGGGAAGAGGTGCAGCATCTGGCAACAACCCGGCACTTAACAGCCAGAAAACTAACAAGATCATCCTAGAACCTGGTGAACTTTTACCGCTTTACCATTGAGAGCATGCTCACAAACTATGTCTCAGCACGGCACGGCAACTGCTCTGCAGCTGACCACCAAGCACTCCAGCGAAAAACATCACTGGCACCCAGTTACCCACCATTCAGGACATTTATCATAAATGCTGTGTGGGCAGGGTGAGAAACATCGTCAAGGACACTTCTGACCCAAACCACAGACTTATCCCCCTTCTCCCATCTGGCAGGCGTTACAGGAGAGTTTGCTTCCTGAGGCTGTGACCCTGCCCAACTTTGCACTGCCACTTATCTGCATCCTTGCACCCTCTCCACTGTTATTGTACTTTATCCATCATAATGTACTTCATTCATATTTGCACTATTATTGATTTAATTGACATTATTCATTCACATCTGCCTTACTCATTGCACTATATCCACACATGGATACTACCACACACTTATAATGTGTGACTTTTTACACACAGGTTTCATAATGAATTATTATATATGATCATAAGAACACTGTAAATATTAAACCTGAGCTTTAATCCACATGCATGAACACCTTTAACACTACTCCATAAAGTTCTTGTTTTGTTTTTCCAGTATATGATGCATGAGGGTATTCATTATGTACCAGGTATCAGCAATGAAACAGAAGCTGATGTTATGTGTTAACCAGTCTGTGCCTTAATGTGAGCACTCTGCCAAGGACTTGCTGTCAAGGACACCTTTAAGCCAGAGACACTGTGGCTGTACCTTGACTAAATATCCTAGCTGGAGGGCTACAAAAGTTTCTTACAAAAGCTTACGGTTTCAAACCTTTTTTCATCTAATGATCAGAATCTATAGAATGTCTAAAAAATTAATTATGAGACTTTTATCATCCTGCTTACCACAGATGCATAGTGGGCATAAGCAAGGTTTTAAAGGGAATAAGAGAAGATATGATTTCATTTCTTTACAAACAATAATGATAGAACACAGCTCTGCAAATGTTTGTGGACATGCCTTCTAATGAATGCATTAAACTTTTTTAAGTTGCACCCATTGCTGACTGCGAGTAGAATAGGACTCTCTGGAGCAGACAAACATGGATCTATTGGCACCATGCCTAATGCTGTGGTTTTAGAGATTTATAAAGTCCCACAGCATTGAGCTGTGGAGTAGTGTTCTCTGGAATGATGGTACTTCAATCAAAACCTCTGGATTGACCTGGGGAGTTAGATTGAATATAGTTATCATCCAACATCCTGACCTCAATTATGCTCTTGTTGCTCAATGCAATCAAAACCTCACAGCAATGCTCCAAAATCTAGCAGAAAACCTTCTCTGGACAGTAGAAACGGTTACTACAACAAAAGCTAAACTCTAAGATAAACTCTTTTTAATACCAAAACATATCCTTTAAATCCTGACCACATGAGCTAATCTTTGCCTCTCACTCGCATCAATGAGCCTTGGACACCCATGACCTTGCTGTTGGCTCACTGGTTGTAATTCACGGAGCACTTCTAGTAGGTACTGACCACTGCATACCAGGAAAGCTGCCGTTTTTGGAGATGTTCAGACAAAGTGTTCTAGCCATCACAATTTGCCCTTTACCGAAGTTGCTCAGATTCTTACATAAAGAACTGCTTGACTGTTCACTTGTTCAATCTCGTCCCTTGACAGGTGCCACTGTAGCCAGATATTCAGGGTAAATCATTTCACCAGTCAGTGGTTTTAATTTTTAATGTTATGGCTTATCATTGTATATTTTTATGTAATTATGGTTGATCATTCCAAAGTATGTAATTACAGATTTTTCTTGTTTATACAAATATACTGATAACACCCAACTGCCATGCCTACCACCAATTAACTAGCAACAACCTAGCAATACCATAGCAACCACTTAGCAACATTAGTTTCATTATTGTAACCATGTAGCAACAGCCTAACAGCTACATGGAAGTGGGAACTACTCAAGCTGTTACTGAGTAGTTGATATTGATTATATTGACAAAATGTTCCACAAAGTATAGTGTAGTGTAATGTGATGTGATTTATCATGATAACAATACATTACCTTTCCTACAGTGGAAATAAACAATAAAAAATATTTCAATTAAAAAAATATATATATTTAAACCCCTGCAAATATCACTTTACCAAAAACAGCTCACCCAGTTAATCTTATTTGCAACAAGCTAAAGTGGCTACAGGATTAAATTCTAACAAAGCACCCACCTGATTCTACTTCTCTAAAGTGGTCTCAATCTTTAAACAACTAAATTGTGTGCACCTGCTTGGGAAAAAAAAATCTGCAGCCACACTGGCCCTTCATGGATAAGACTGGGCTACCTTCCTCTAGGGTAACTT
Source organism: Acestrorhynchus altus (assembly GCA_034509495.1). NCBI lineage: Eukaryota > Metazoa > Chordata > Actinopteri > Characiformes > Acestrorhynchidae > Acestrorhynchus > Acestrorhynchus altus. The sequence continues at coordinate 13,733,439 of CM067510.1, read as the reverse complement.
AAATTTCCGCATTTAAGTTCCACAACAAAGACAATGTGGATTTTGAGTCTTGTTCTAATTACAATAGCTCAGTATGTGATTGTTCTGCTTGAGGAGCCTCCAACTACAAATAATGACACTGTATAAAATGTTTCCGCACTAGCACCGTCACCGTCTCTCCATTGTTCCATCCCTGCACTGTAATCTCATTATATAACTATCCTCTGTTTCACAATCTCATTACCTCCTTACACAGAAAAAAGCTGAGGACATGCAATAGACACAAGCCCCTGCCCAGATAAGAGTCATGAAATCGGGCAATTAAAAAAAGGGCCTTTGTTGCAGAATGAAGACAGTCTCCATGCAACCATGAGCTCAAAGTTTAGCACTTGTATTCATTACATTTTGCCATGGGAGATAAAGTTTATCTTATGTATATTCATGTGCCAGGAGTGGGAAGATTGAGGGGCAAAATGTAAAAGGAGAAAGTACCCACAGTGGTAAGCAGAAAAAAATGAGACAGTGATTACTGTGATCGTCAAAATGACAAATTCAGATGTTGTAAGGTGCTCAGTGGGTGATTTAGTGAAAGTCACTGGGGCTTCATTAGATGGTTTTTATGGGATAAGCAGTACTGGAAAATGCCCAGGTTGCAGGTTTTTGGCGGGCTAATGTAACAGTGGAAAGCTTGGAAACTGGCAGGAAAATCTTTTCACAAAATCTTATTTGTATTCAAAACTTTCATTTGGTCATCCATTATCCAGATGCTACAGTCTGCCATTATGGAAATCAATGCACTTTACTATGAAATGCAAAGAGTAATGTTTTGACTTTTTAGCAGGAGATTACTGCAGGACTTCATAGAAGAATGGTTCTGAAAGTCAATTACATTGTCAATAGATGCACAATTAGTTGCCCCCAGAAGGAAGTGTGGGGTTACAATGCTATTACAATGCGAAGGAAGATTAATAATTAAACATTTTGAATGATATGGCTGATATTTATTGAACTATACAGAAGTAGTGTCTCTCAGTATGGTGGCAGGTTTCGTGCCAAATGCCAGTTTCCTAATGGTGTCCTGAGATAATCCATTCCATACCATGGCAGCAGTAGCAGTTTTGTGGATGAGTACTGTCAATAGTGCAACAGAATATGCATTCAGAAAAGACAGGGCCACTGACCACTGTGCCTCCACACATGGATTTGTTGGTTATCTCCCCGTGATAAAACCAGGACTTGTCACTGAAGATGACCCACTCATTCCTCCCGGGTTGATTCCTTTTGATTCCACATTTTTGTTTTCACAGTGGGTGGCTTGAGTTGTTTGGGTAATATTGCTGTCTTACAGTCATGGCCAGTAATAGTGGTGAACAACTTTGCAGCTGCATTGTGTGCATATGTTTAATAGTGCTACAGAAGCCACTGAGGCACTAATCAGAAAGTAACAGTGTGATCAGAAATGACTGAAATAATTAGGCCTGTAGACAATTTAATAATACTGTCTATCAGGATATTACAAAAAATGTAAACTGCAAAACCCTACCATGTGAACAAAATGCCAAAGTCAGTGGCAAACTGTCCCTAAGATAACATCACGCATAAATAAAAAATAAGACGTGGCTCAGACTCAGTAAGACCTCAGTCTGTGGGGTTGCCACCTGTTCATTTTTCACCATGGACAATCTGCTTTTTAGAATGAGCATTTCCGTCAACATGGGGTTACCCCACCATCAAATGATTATTACTGTAGTAAAAAAAAAACAAACAAAAAAAAACTGTTCACCACTGCCATCACAAACATACAATAGTGGGTTGGGGTGGAGGGACAGCAATGTATAAAATGTCCATTATGATAGCTTGACAGTACATACAGATGCTTCGATCATCATGATGCACATGGTTCCACTGACACAGTGACATAATGGAGCTTTAAATAAGCTTAAGTAAAAAAGAAAAAAAAAGAAAAGAAAAAAAAAAAGATTGATTCTGTGGCTACACTGCAGCATATTTTGTGCTGCTATTTTTGTGTTCTCACATCTATAATCTTGTCCCAAGAGTTTAAACCGTGTTATTGTGTCAGTAAATAATCTTTTGTCTACCTCAAATGCATGCCTAGTTCCCAAGGGTGGAGGAAAATAGCAATACTGTCCTTTGCAAGCTGCTCAACTGTGAATACAGCAGAATATGTAATTAGCCAAACTTCTGAGATCATCTCCTATTGTTCACATAATTCTCCAACATTTTCTGCAGCCCACCCCCATATGCTTGTTTTCTTCCATGCCTGTAATATGTTTAGTTAATTAATCCAATTAAATTGATTATTTAAATATCTCAAAACTGCTCAGAATGCTGTTGGAATGTTGTAATACCAAGGAGACAAACTGCTCCCAAATATTTTAGCAAAGGTAACAGGTCAGACATATCAGCACTTAGTAATGCCAATAGTTCAATAAAATGAGATGCATAATTATTCTAGATGCTGCAAAGGAAGCAATGTCTAAACAGTTGGATTATATAAGTATTATTTTAAGCTTTAAAGTCTTATAATAAGTCCTAAGAATAAGTACTTTTTTTCCAAATGTGTTTACTTTTAATTAAGTAAAACATAATGGACAATATTTTGCATTTTCCTGGTTGAAGAAATTAATTAAAGTACATATTACATATTACACTTATTAACATAAGTACGTATACTGAAGATATTTTGTTCTAAAACTGTGTTGAACCCCTGAGAAATTTGGATATAACTGTCTCAACCTATATCACCACCAGGGCATGGGTATGTCCTTTTTGTTCACAAGAAAATTGCATTTCTATTAAATACATTTTGCAAATGATTTTTAAAAGACTCTTCTCTTCAGTTCATGGGATGTCCAGATTTTTTTTACATGGCTGTAAACGCTAAAGCAAATATGCGGTTAAGGAGCAGGAACATGTAAATGGAACAATGCAAGTTTCCCCTTTTCCTATAAATCAATACAGGCCATTTACTAAGCAACTATGGGAACATCTAGTGTATTTGCATCAGAGGCAAAGAGAACTGAATTGACTACCCGCAATGTCAAATATATTAAACATTTAATTTAATAAAGTAGCTATAATATATTCAGAGAAAGTGTACTCTACCCTTTATGAAAACAATATTGTGAAGTACAGGGTGTTCACGCAGCATACCTTAGAGCCATCAAACAGATTCATTCAAACATTTTATGATGAAAGCTTCTCTGCTAGTTTCATATTGCCTCAAACCCTTTTCCAGAGATGAATCCTGATGTTTCATACCATGACAACCCCAACATTTCTGATTCTATAAGATATTGACAACTGCAAATTGTCATAAATGTGTCTCTTCTTGATCAGACATGGTTTCTGTGTAGCAATGGAACTTTCTGCCCCCCCCCCGTTGTTTCAACCCACACTCATATTTGTCACTGTTTTTCCATCTGTTGTTCAGCCACAGCGTTTCTGTGTATCGACAGGCACCATATTTCATGTACTCCACATGGGTTGGTAATTGAGTTGTAATTCACAGTCACACTGATCTATTTGTTATTTTTCATCCCTCATTCCTCCCATGCACGTTTTAGCCACACCCAAGGTCTAGTGTTTCATTTCCCTGACAGCTACCAACTGGCAACTGTTTAGCAACATCATAGCAACCACCATGGCACTGTCCCAGCACCCACTTAGCACCACCACACCAGCCACCTGTGAAAGCATATCAACCACCCAGTAACTGTTTAGCAACACCATATCAACCAGCTAGCAACACAATCAAAACACCTGGAATGTCACAGCAATTATGCAGCAACAGACTACCAACTGGCTGGAAGTGGAATCCAGTTCAGCTGCACAGGCCCTTTACTAGTTATAAAGTCCAACGTTTGTACTGAAATCCAACTGAATACTTGACAATCTGAATCGACAAGGATGGAGCGACTCCTTAAACGAAGGCCACATGTGGCCTACGCTTCAATTCCATGCTCTCATATCAACTCTCATAACTTATATATTACATTTAAAGGAATTTGAGTTAATATTGAATAACTTCTGTATTAATAATAAATGAAGAACTCTCGAAGAAGGCTCGTGCACATACAGTTCATGGAGTAAACACAAAGGAAACCAACAAATGTAAAAATACAACCATAAAATGGTTCGAGTGTAATGAGTGAACCCAGTGCAATTAGAATAAGCAAACTGACCACAAATTTAAATGACTTCCAACCTACCCACTTCAACTTACTGACTGAAGCAAAAGAACTTTTGTTTTAAGTATCCATTTCATTGCTGTGGTTATTTGCAAGGCTGTAGCTGAAACCCTTCTAATGAGTCTGGCATTGAGATAAAATTATCTACTGAGACACTGCGGCATTATCGTGAGCCATTGCTTTCTTCCTCTCTACTATTGATGTTCTAAAAGTTCTCTGAATAGTACCTGTACTCCTCCTGAGTGAAGACAGGAATGACGGAGGGCTGCAGGACAGTAATTTCCACCAGAGTCTTATTGAACTTCACTGGCTCCCCGTCATCATAAGCAATAACGGCCAGCTACACAAGGACAAGAGAAAATCAATTTAAGACACATCCAAAGGGGTCACGAAAACAGTAATACGGGGAACAAGACAATATTTTTAGGGCAGCAGGAACAGGATGTAGGCCAGCAAACAACAGGTAGTGCAAGAGGCAGAAGAACTGTTTGGAAAAGCTTACACTTCCATGTCCTAATGACCACCTGAAGCATGTACTCACATTAAATTTGGTGTTGGGCTCCTCATTAAGGTTGACCCTGGTGAAGATGCTGCCGGTGTCCTTGTCCACATCAAAGATGCTAGAGCTATAGAGAAACTGCTCCAGGTCCACCTGGTAGTGCACTCGACTGGCTGGCGTGCCCTGTGAAGGTAGAACATTGTTGAGCTCTTATCCTCCTCCTGCCACAAACACCAACAGCTTGCAGATGTTCTGCAATGAAATCCTCACAGACATCTTCCCATTTAAAGTAGAAACATAGGATACAGCAGCTATAATAAACTGGTCCACGAATCAGATTTGGTGGATGCAGAGAAAGCTCTAAAATATGAAGGGGTTTCTGAGGACTGATGAAGGACTACTTGATGACAAACACAAATTGTGCAGAAACAGATGAGCTTTTGTCTCTGACTTTTACATCTACAAGGTGGACAAACAATCCCTTGATCAGACACAGATGCAGCTTGTCGGGAAGAGTGCATGCACTGACTGAGAAAACCTAGAGAAACCAGAGTAAATAAATTGAAGTATTCTGTTTACACCACCACTTTAATAACGAGATAACTGCATGTACACACACTCATTGTTAACACATCATCATATCATTACACAGCACTTTAGTTTAGGTCACTGGCAATACTGTTAAATATAGACATGGGGCTGGACAAAAGGGACAGAAATCTTATCCAGATATATTTTAGCTGAATGGCAATATATGAACTATGATACCTGATGTAAAAAAAGGTAGGACACCCCATCAAACACCCCATACTTTGCCTTTATAAACATAACTTTCAAAAATACATTTTATAAGTATAATTTGAAAAATGTGAGCATTTTATATAAATAAATGTTCTAACATTTGCTCACTATATGTCTATTCATGTTATGCCTTTGATTATATTACCTCTCAATATTGTTGGAATTAAACTCAGTTTATGCCCCCATATATTCCGCCCGGTCCCATTCATATAGACGTTTATTCAATCTTTCTCTCTGTATGGTCATGGGCCCTTCTGACCAGTGCCAGAAGAGAAACTGGCCTGGCTAACCCTCTTTTGGAACCAGGATCTTAGCTAAGTCAGCTTCTTAATTAATGTTAAAACAGGCACAATGGCAACTGTCTCAGTGATAGGAAAGACCTCTGCACAAGTTTACAGCAGTGTTCAAGGTAACTTTACTATTATGCTGTAACAGCCATGGGTTGATTGTGCTGATGTGATTGAAGACTCCTGAGGGTTATATACCAGAAATATTTAGCTGCTAGCTTTATTTTAGCTGGTCATCCCTCTTGCATAAGCTGTCAGGGCCAAAAAACATCTAACTTGGCTTATTAGGTGTCTATAGCCTGAGTATGAGAGTTAAACCTGACAGTACCTGATTAGCATTTGTTACATGCCATCCTGCTGTTATTTATGGAGCTGTCGTACTGTGCCGGCCTGATGTGGAGCGACATGGGGTTGTGACCTTGCTGTGCCCGAGACAATATGGAGAGTGAAGTGGCGTGACAAATAAAGTCTTTGGGTGTGCTGAAAACTAAAAGCCCTGGGCATAGCCACAAGGCCGGTGGGGCCATCTTTATACGAAATGCACAAAGTGACTCACAGAATAATTATGGGCTGCTGGGGGGAATAAAGGGGAATGTGGGGATTAAGTGTGTGGCTATAATACACTCACACTGTGAATGTTGTGCTGTGACAGACTTAGAGGATCTCTTTCACTTAATTCCTTTTTTTCATCATCACTTCTGCATCCTGTAGATTCTGATTAATAGCTGCGCACTTTAATATACTGCATCTTTCCAGTTAAGAGAGACTTGCAGTCACAACTGGAGATTGAATACTTGGAATGAACCTTCCAAGTGGTGGACTGGATCTGGCACTAGGAGGGCTCAGCAAGGACAGAGTGCAAATCTAGTGCCAATCACACATGCACAATCATTTACACACCAGGACAGTTGACATGTATAGTAGCTGTACCTGAGCTCCATGGGCTGGAACCGGAGTGCCCAGAGGAAACCCACACAGACACAGGGAGGATGTGAGAATCAGATGGGTTTTTACTTTAGCATGGGTAGCAACAGCTTTGTGAATCAAACAGGCGCTGATAAGGACACAAGGGCACTGGATGCCAATATGAAGTGGCAGCTGACAGATGTTTTGTAAATAAGGAGTGTTAACAGCACCATTGTCTAGCCTGGAAAGCCCATAAACACCACTCCTGCTTGGTTTGAAATGGAATCATTAACAACTCCGAGTAAAGAAGGCTTCGATTACATAGTATCCGAATGCAGCTTTGCATCTAAGCTGTGCCTTTGTCACCCTTCCATCAATGGCATGGAGAGAAATAATTCTAGCTGATGGAAATAAGAGGCTGGCATCACAGACCGTGACTGCTGACGACTCTTTCGACACGGTCAATTTATTAATCTGCGCTGCGGCACGTTTGTCTTCAAATGCTTCTGGCTGAATGGTTGTTGTAAAATCTGCTCCAAACAAACAAATCAAAGATGACAGCACTTCTGATGATGGCACTTCATTCTTATCCGCTATGAGAATCAAGAAAAATGAGACATCTACAGCGACTCAGACAGTCTATAAAGAATACATTCCCCTTCCCACTGGAAGAAGGCACTGACAAACTGCTTATCAGTAAAAGGTGATAAACTATTTCTGAGCAGTTTTTACAAGTCTCTGATGTACGCATTCTAAATGTTTACATGTTTATGTAAACGCATCTAGTATTATGAGGGCTCAGTGAAGGAAAAAAACAGACAGCAGCTGAGAGCTACAGGCAAAACAGCAGATTAATGCTAATTCCAAGTGTTTACATTTAGCAGACTGCCTAGATCCCTGTGATTCCTCAGAATTTTAGCAGACACATCTAAAATCATGGGCAAAAACAGTGGCATCCTTGTATTTTTTGTTTGTTTTTTGTTTGCACTGGAACAACACAACAATGCTCAGAACAGAATTCAAATCTGGCAAACTTTAATACTAGATATGACCTCAAATCAGTATCACCATTAATTGACTATAATACTCTGAGTACAATTAATGGACAATTCTCTTATTTTAATATTATATTTTATATAATATAATATTAAATTATAATATAATATTATTATATTTAATACAGTTACACTTATTCTTGTCCCAGACAGCACACACATTTGGCTCAAATCCAGGCCACCTTTGGGCCAAGTATTCATTGGAATTTGGGAAAGATTTTACAAAATCTTATTAATTAATAAATGAATGAATTAATGAATTAATTATTTGGGCACAATCACATTGGTTAAGGGGCAGGACAGCCCATTTAGATTCATTTTCAAATACCCAGCCCTAATATCATTCCATATATCGTTTCACCATACACCACAATTACTGGCACACATAACTTACTATGTGGTATTAGAGTTCTTGCGTTCTTAAGAGCACTTATCACAGCTGTGGCAAACTCACCATCTACAGCAGGGGTGGGGATTTCAGGAGTTCCCCACTACTGGTCTACAGGTTTTGCCATTTCTATAGCACAATCATAAACAAGTCATGTGTTGTTCACATGAGATTTTTCCCAAAAATCTAGAATGTGTTTATTACCTTATGATTAATAAGCTGTTCCTTTATGCTAATTAAACATAGCTATCATTACATGCATCATTTTACACAGGCTATGACCCTGAAATTTAGTCCTGTACTACCCAAGTGACAATACAGACCCCTGTTTGGTAGCACAGGCTTTAAAACATTTCATACATCTCTCTAGCAGAAATTTGGGCCACGTCAGGTGTCTCAAACTTTGCTAAACCTCTTCACAGGTGTTCTACAGGATTTAGATCTGAACTCATTGCTGCCCACTTCAGAGCTCTCCTGTGCTTTATCTTACATCGTTTATGGGTATGTACTGAAGTATGCTTTGAGTCTGTGGCTGTGGCATTCTGCTGGAAGGCCCATAACCTCTGACAAAGACAAAGCTTTCTGACACTGGGCCCTACCTTGCACTCCAGCAATCTTTAGTAGATCTTCAGAGTTCATAATTTCCTGCACAGTCAAGATATACATTGCCAGAAGCAGCAAAACAACCCCAAACATTTGAGCTGTGTGTGGAACTATATCAGATTTGACTTTCATCAGCTCTTTGTATTGTTCCCGTGCAAAAAAAGAATATTTGTGAATACCAAAACATCTGTAATTGCAACAATGTAAGCTCACACAAAATCCAACTAAGTATAACTGAGTATATAATACATACAAATCTCAAATTAAGATTCTGATTTTGTTCTACAGATTAAATGATTTGATTACTAATTAAATATGTGGCTGGTCATGTAATTGATTACACAGACATTTCATCTTTTATTGACAAACACGATGTTGTATTGGTGGATGAACTTGCTGGTGAAGAGTGTGATGAGGCATGAGAACTGTTAAACAGTAAGGTCACACAGGGCCATATATCTGCACTTAGCCTCTCCTCAACAAATCCCTCCCACTGGAGCTCATGAGCACTCTTTCAGGCTCTGAGCCGGAGTTAAAATCCTGCTGTGTGGAGACCTGCTGGCCTGACCACTGCAGGGGAGAGAGACACTGTAAGAGGCTTGCAAAGGAGGAGCACACGTGCGCAAAGACACACACACACACACACACACAAGACAGAAGACTGAGTGAGAAACTCATTTTTATGTTTTGTATTACTTTTATACTTTTACTTTATTTATGTTATGATATATCACATTGTTCTCTGATCTCAGACCCAGCTTTATTGTCATTGCTACCATGTGACATGATAGAACAAAATACAGTTACTCAGGCTCGATGTAGTGTGAATTAAAAGAATTTAATTTCAGGTAAATAAAAAAATAGAATGAAAGTACTGCACAATGTACTGCAGCAGCTTAAGTTGTAAGATGGGTTGTAAGGTGCGGTATTGCTGAGGTACCAGCAGGACTTAACATCAACACATCAAACTGACAGTGTGCATTGTCAGTATGGGTGAAGTTGTGTTCAGTGTAGTTTCAGTATGTGGGGGTGGAGCGGTTTAGTAGTCTGACTGCACCTGGGTAGAAACTGGATCTGGGTTGTCTGCAAATCAGCGCTGGATTCGCCGGCAGCCGGGCAGGACATGCTTGTCGAACTCTCACCTGATCCCTCCCCCTCCCATCCCCCGCTCACGCCCTAGTCTGTGTTGATTATGTGTGCTTTAAGTGCTTGGATGTTTTTTTATCTACCTAAATTATGCTCCTCCTGGAACTTAGTCTGGGTGTGTTTTTTCTTCCTTCCTTACCTCAATTTCCCTCTAAGGGATCAATAAAGTATATATCAATCAATCAATCAATCAATCAATCAATCAATCAACTGTTTTTCAGTCTAGATGTTTTTGCCCATATTCAGTGCAGCCTCCTACCAGGTGGATGGGGGTAAGTCCATGTGTGAATCACGATCTGTGTGTTCACAAGCAAAATCACTTTTATTGCAGAGATGGGATGGTCATGGGATAGTGGGACAGTGTGCAAGTTGATTATGATCAGGCACAAACGCTACCATCAACCTGAAACAATTGATACCATGACTCAATGGAGCACAAACACCACAATTTCAGTCCTCCAGGATTCAGTTAGCAAACTATCAAGCCCAGATGAGAAGCTGTATCCGGTGCTGTGGTGTCAAAAGCCGCACTCTGGTTGGTGTTGTACTCTAATATCCCATGAAAGTTAAAAAATGCTGCACTGGTCTGTGGAATATTCATATGTGTATGTAATTTTTGCCAGTCACTTGTCTGTTTGCCAGTCACTTGTCTGTTTGCATGAACAATATTAGACAGTTGCTGATGATTATTAAGCAACTTTTGGCAGCCACTGCACTGTCCACCTGAAATTGTCTTGCTGCACACATATCACTGTGGATTAAGAAATGTTAAATTCCTACAACTTCAGGAATGGAATGTCCCTTGCTTCTGGCAGCCACTATCATGTCCAATAACGCAAGGCAAAGTCTTGAAAATGGAAAGAATAAAATCTTTAAGTGAAAGTTACTGAGAAAATATTTTATTCCAAGCTATTCTGGATTAGTTTAATTGATGTGATTGTAAAATTGTGACACAAAAAATGCCAAAATGCATATGCATATAGATCCACTGTGCTTGCACTCAGGAAAATGTGCACTCACATACCATTTTAGCCTTCCACACAGTGAAACACACACACACATGTGAGTTCACACACTAGTGCTCACTGCCCCCATGCGCCTGGAGCAGTGGGCAGCCCTATCCATGGTGGAGCAGCTGGGGAGTTAAATGTCTTGCTCAAGGGCACTTTAGTCATGCCGTGCCAGTTCAGGGAATCAAACCAGCAACCTTCTTGTCTGGTTCCCTTACCACCAGTCTGCAGTATTTGAAAGTGCTCACTAACTTTCAGTGTGACACTGGTGAAATTTCTCAACACCAGGATATTCCACGATCAACTGTGAGTAGTGTTATTGAAAAATGGAAGCATTTAGGAAACACAGCAACTCAGTCATGAAGTGTCAGATCATTTAAAGTTACAGAACAGGGTCTCCAAATGCTGAGGAGCACGGTACATAAAAGTCTCCATAGTGCATAAAAGGTGCAAACTTTCAGTTTGGACTTATGGGTGTAACATCTAGGTGTCCTGATGCTTTTGACCATACAGTGCAACATGGTGAAACTGAAACATATTCAAAGGACATAAATGCGTCTGTGTCCCAAAAATGATGGAGGACACTGTATGTTGGTGGTAAGTCTGTCAGTTGTCCTGTTCTGCTTTGCGTTTCCTACTAAATTGGGACAATTTGCTTGTGGGATAAACATATTTCAACTACTCCACCACCTGCTGCCCATAGGAAACCACATGCAGACAAGAGTGCAAACACAAACAGGTTCAGACATGTGGGAGAATGGATATGCTAACAATACACACCCACAAACACAGTACTTTCACAAAAGTGGCACAGAACACAAACGGATCATTAAGTGGACATGAATTCTCATGAAAGTGAGATAATTCAGACAGACACACATTTGGGACAGTCCAGTGAAACGTTCCTTAGCTCAGTCAATAACATACAGGTCAGTTCCAGTAAAAGGGGAAAGTATTTCTCGCCGGGGGATCAGGCTGCTTCATACTCCTTCAGTGAATGATTATCGTTCATGCTGCTTATAGGATTTTCTTAATTGCATATCACATTGAAAACACTATTAGTCAAGATGGAAAATTACAAAAGTAATTGAATGCAGCCAACTGTGATTACCTTGCCTTCATTAACAAATGTGATTTTCAGCTAAAAAAAAAAAAAAAAAAAAAAAAAGAATAAATTATGGAACAGATACTATTTGTCCTTAAGTAGCCTTTCTTAAAGACACAATGGTACACAAAGAAATATTTACTGGTGCAGATGGTATGTCTTGGTAAGACATCTCCTTGACTGCTAGATGTGCCTCAACAATACCCTTGTAGAGCATTTGACAGGGGCATGTCATTGGACTGAAAGGAGCACTATGGTTGTTTTGATTAACTGCCCATCATCTAAGCCATTTTGAACAACATTGCCTTCATTTGCAGAGCTGCCATGAATGAGAAACCTGGACTGAAACAGACTGGAACTGTTGTCTTTAGTGACAAATCCAGGTTCTCTTTGGTCAGAATCGAGTATGGAAGCCTCACGGTGAGCACTTCAATCCTGCCTTTTTTGTGGACTGACACACTGCCCCAACTGCTGTTGAGATGATCTAAGAAGCCATTATATGCAATGGTTGGACACTAACAGCTGAGTGATATGTGCAGGACATCCAGTGGTCACATGTTGACCCCTATGACAGGGCTTCCAACTGGCATTTTCAGCAGAATAATGCTCACCCACACAAAGCAAGAGTTATCAAGGAATGTCTCCAACACTTCCTTGGTCTGCTTGGTCACCAAACATTTATGGGACCAACTGGCCAGCCAGCTGCGGCAACCTACAAATGTGCAGGATCTACAGGTCCAGCTACAACAGAACCTGTGTGTCTCCATGTCCAACCATATCCCATCTAGTATCCAGGCTAGAGATAGCCGAAGAGGGCACTAGAACCTGGGAGTGTAGTCAATGAGTGAACATCAGCATGGACATAGTTTGGTGGTCTGTGTGATGATTAAGCATGTAGTTTTTTGAATGGAAGTTAGAGAACATCATCTTTCACTACTTACTAGCTACTTCATCTTCCCAGAGTATTTTTTTAAAAAATGTATCTTAAGACACCACAACTTGTCTGACTGTATTGAGATTAAAGGGAATATTTTTCACAGAACTATCCCTTCACCACAGGAACTGAGAAGATAGAGCCTTCAGCAAACTTCACGTCTTTCAGTCTAATGTGTGAATTGTAACAGATAAGCGAATGTGTCGTGTCAGCAGTTTAATACAGGCATTGAGGTGAGGGCATAGGGTTTCATTTCTGACTGCATGGACTGTTAACACTCTTATATTGTGCCCCTGAGCAAACTATTCAGCCTCAAGTCATTCCTCAGGTGCTGAAGCACACAATTAGCAGCCCACTTTGCCTTCCTCCCTCAGGCTTACATTGTGGAAGACTATATGTGCTCAGCACACTTTCTCCCAGCAAAACAGAGGTTAAAAATTCATAAGCGGGTCATGTCCAGGGCAGGTTTCCAGGGGAATGGTACATTGCAAAATTGTGCGAAAGCTGTCAAACAGCATATGGGCCAGCTTGTATTGGATGAACTGAAGATATTTTGGGACAGGCTGTGTTTTATAGACGACTTACAGGGCTGCTCTCGTGAGAAATGTCACTCTACAGCACTGGAACATAAAATATACAGAACAAGAGAGTCCTATGTATGGGAAACGTTACAATACACTAGGGATGTGACGGTTTACAGAGGTCAAGGCATAAGGCTTCAATTTTATTTATTCTGAAGAAACAGTACTGGACCTTACAGTTTGTTCCAAATGTAAACGGTACAGCTCATAGTATCTTAAGCACTTATACAGCTATGTGGAATAGCTGACTGACACGGGATCTAAAAGAATTTGCAACTCCTACATGCAGAATTCTTTCAGCTATGTTATGTTTCAGCATCAGTCTTTGTACAGACCTTTTCCTCAAGCCCCAGCAAGGATTCCTTGTGCGGTCTCTTTCTGATGTCAGCTGCATGCACTTTGTTATAAACTGTAGCAAGAGCTACAGGTCCCGTGATGACATCTTTATGCATCTCAGTCTGCTCTTGAGCTGAACTTGGAAGGACGGCCTGACCGGGACATTTTGGCATTTGTTGTAAATGTTCTAGGCTTGTAAATTATTTTCCAGACAATGGAGTGGCTGATTTCTAATTATTTTGAGATCTTTTTAAATTCCTTCCCAGACTCATCTGCATCTACAACCGTTTTTCTGAAGGTCCCAGAGAGCTCTTTGGATCTTGCCATGGTGATACCAAGAGTTAACCAAACTAATGTCTGAGTTTTAAATAAGACATCCTCCTCCATAATTCTTAGTTCTACCACCTCTATCCCTCAATATTGTTAAAATGTATAAAAATACATTGACTGAGCACCGGATACAGTCAAAATACATGACTGTAAGCACCCAGTCAGCATTTCACAGTTTATTCAAAGTAGATTCAACATCATGATCAGGGCTGAATTACTGTTGAATTATGTGTGTATTTTGAAAAGTGAATCAACATTCAAATCATGACCTTCCATCATCCATATCGATTTTATAACTCATATAATGTTTGAAGGAAAAATGCAAACAGCAATATCTTTGCTTTTCTAGCAGAGCAGGAAACTACCACCTATCACAAATCAGCCTTCCTACACTGTACAAAAGCCTACACTGAAGACAGCACAAACTTGACTCCAAGTCAAAGTCCATGTCAATGGAAAACACACCACACCACACCAACACTTACCGAAAATGGAGCAACTGACATTATGCCAAGCATATTTCAAAACTGAAGGTTGGTCATGTGCCTGATGTGTAAACAAAGTGACACTATATATGGATATTTAATTAAAATTCAATGAGGTCCCATTTCCTCAAGCCAGTGTCCAAACCATCATATTATATTGCATTGTGATACAATGCTGTATTCTGAAGACTGAAGTAGCCTAGAAGTTGTCAACAAGTGAATGTCAAATTAAAATACAAGTACAGGTATAATTCATCATATCAACACTATTAATTGTCGGTTTTCATACTAAACTGGACGTTTGTTATAAATAACATTCACTAAATGTAAATCAGAAATCTTATATTGTAAAAAAACAAAATTATCAGAATAATAAGAAATAAACCTGAAGTACGACGGGCATTGTAATTTGTGCCATAGGCTATAATTAAACATTCAAAGCGTAACCCCGACATAGTGGGCAATTCTGGTTAGCATGTTCACCTCCCAGCACTGGGGTCTTGGGTTCATGGAGTCTTGGGTTTTGGGTTGGATGGAGTTTCCAGATTATACCTGTGTGGGTTTCCTCTATGGGCTCTGGTTTCCTCCCACATTCCAAAAACATGGATATCAGGTGAAATGGCTACTCTAAATTGCCCTGGTGTGTGAATGAGTGTGTATGTATGTGAGTGAAGGTATGTCTGTATGATATTCTCTCCTGGGTAAACCCCCCCCCCCAGTGCTCGATGCACTCCAGGCCGCTTCTTGCCAGTATGTTGGTTGAGTGCTGAGTGTGATTGTGAGGAGTGCCAACTGTAAAGTGTCCTTGGGTATCAAGAAAGGCACTATATAAATGTAACTTCATTCATTCATTTGGCTTATAGGTTTAGGGTTTTTCAGGTAATGAATGGAAATTTTGTTTCCTTATTAGGTTCCTCAGCCTTTGCACATACGTTGCTGAATGTCTCTGTAGCAGTAACTTCACTATTGTTGAGATTTGGAATGATAACACACCGTTAAACTCCTACTATAAACAACATATATTACACAACAATACAGCAGGTAGTTTTGCAATAGTAGTGCAAGTGAGATGGCTTCAATTAAGTTGCAGTGGTGCATTACAAAACAGAATATGGTTAAATAAATAATAAGCAAAGTGTTCAAAGCTGGTTTATTGCAGTTCATATAGTCTATAGCAGTTCATTGTAAGAAAGACCAGTTGAAAATGACAATAATTAAAAAAGTGACATGTGGATGTAGAGCAGGGATTGATCCTACAACCTCAGGTGATTAAGTGACAAGAATACTGGAGATAAATTCACAGCTTCACAACTTGGTAGCCTTTGTGTAGAAACTATTTTTTAGCTTAATTGTTCTAAGACTGGATGCTGTAGTACTGCTTGTAAGATGACAGTCTAGGAAACAGACCATATACTCGATGATTACCATCCAACATGATTGTGTGCGTTTTCCTCAGGCCTGATGACTGACAGATGCCCTGTAAGACAGGGAGTTTGGTGCCTATGATAATTTCTGCTTTCCCCACCAGACAGCGACGCAGCTTACAAGGAACCATATTTCTTAACTCTGGCACTGTAGGCACCTTTCCCTGCACATTTCAGTGCTTTGCCTGCTCCACACATAACTAATTAAACAAATCAGCTCATTAAAAAAAACCTACCCAGGGTCGAGAGTGTATTTGTATTGATGTATTTTGTTTCAAATAAAAAAAAATCTGTTTATAATTTTATCTGCAAAAAAGATTGACTTTTCTATGAATATCATATTTTGCTTTGAAGCCAGGATGATCACATTCTCCACTTTTGTGTAAATTACACATTACACACAAAATATGCATCTCCAAATGCACATCAACTGACTAGCACCATGACTTCAGTTTTAACCAGTGTTGACAAACACTGGTAGAAGGTTTCATACTTCATTTTTATTTCTGCTTCTCTTTTAATAAACACAGCCTTGAATCCTCCAGCATCCACCACTGGAAGTGAAGGCTTTACACTTTTTTTTTTTTTTTTTACTAATGATTAGCTTCAAACCAGACAATATCAAAACCACTGCAAACAGTGGGGAAAAAATGTGAAAAAAGAGGAATCATGAAGGTGATGCCGTTTCGTTGCAATGCTGCAGTAATTCCCAGGCTGTACTTTCCTGCCAAGACTAACTTATTGAAATGTCACTCGCGACAGTAAACGGGGGCTCGTCAAGTGGCTGTTTGGCAAACTGTCGCACATGAAAGCATAACTGACAGTCAGTAACTACCATCTGTGACTAAATGCTTCAGTTCAAGATCCTCCCTCTGATACTTAGGGCTGCTGAAGAGGTTAAAAAAAAATATATACCTGACATGCAGCTGTGAACCACCACTGTCATCTGTGGGACTTGACTCTTAGCCTACTACAAAATGGGTGTGACTGAATCTGAACCTGGTCACAAACAATCATTCATTTTCTGAACCGCTTATTCCTGAATAGGGTCACGGGTGAGTCGGTGCCCAGCTGGCAACTCTGAGCGCAAGGGCGGGAAACAACCCTAGACAGGGTAGTCCATCGTAGGGCGCACACATGCAGTAAG
The DNA here is from genome assembly GCA_034509495.1 of Acestrorhynchus altus. Classification (NCBI taxonomy): domain Eukaryota; kingdom Metazoa; phylum Chordata; class Actinopteri; order Characiformes; family Acestrorhynchidae; genus Acestrorhynchus; species Acestrorhynchus altus. The sequence goes on along the minus strand of CM067510.1, from coordinate 13,716,212 downwards.
GGCCACTTTAGAGTGACCAATTCACCTATCATGCATGTCTTTGGACTGTGGGGGAAACCGGAGTACCCGGAGGACCCGGGGAGAACATGCAAACTCCACAGAGTTTTCCCAGGTCACCCCACCCGGCAGGCTGATAAATTGGTGGGGGTATGGGGATACGAAGACAGGACTGGTTCATTGGGGGAATGGAAGCCAAACACTTCTTAAGGAAGATGCAAGAAGTTTGTCTACCGGCTCCATGAGCACACAGCGCTCCTCATGATAGAGTCTCAAAGAGGTAGAGAGGCTGGCTGAACTAAACCTCTGCCACACAGGACAGAGTGGAAAATGGTAAGCGTGGCACAAAAGTTAAAGATTAGAGCCAGATGCATCAATTTAGAGATCTGTGCAGAAGGTGCACTAGTGGTCATGGAATTTATATGGCATTCTTCACCAAAACCCTATTCTGAAGGTATGAACCCTGTTGGGAAATGCCGTCTGGCCAGCCCAAGTTGGTTGATAAGCTTAACTCATGACTACGGACGCAAAATTTCAATGCTTTTTTCACTTGGTTCTTACTTTAGCCTTGTGACATGGTGCTCCATCATATTGGAATAAACACTGTTCATCTCCAAATTGCTCCTGGATTATTTGGAGAAGTTGCTTTTGGAGGATGTTTTGATACCATTCCTTATTTATGGCAGTGTTCTTATGCAAAATGTGAGTGAACCCACTCCCCTGGATGAAAAGCAACCCCACACATTCCTTTTTCCAGATGTCCCAAAGTGTCTGAAGGTGGCTTCATCAGTGAAAATAACTTTACAGCAATCCTCTGCAGTTCAATCCCGATACTTCCTGCAGAATGTCGGTCTGTCTTTGATGTTTTTCTTTGCTGCCCGTCTTGACACCAAGCCATCCTCCAATGGCCTCACGGTGCGCTCAAATGCACTCGCACTGACATTCCTGAGCTAGCTCTGCACTGGTAGCAACCCGATCTCATAGCTGCATCCTCTTTAAGAGATAGTGCTGACACTTGCTTGACTTCCTTGGGCAAACAAAAATGACTATATGTACCTTGAAAGTTGCAGATGTAAAAATGTTTATTAAGGTGAATCTAGAATGTCATAAAGTATGGCAAAAAAAAAACATTACACACTTTATGATAGTACATAAAAAGCATTATATGAGAATTGGTCTTCCTTGCTCCTGAGATCCCTACAGTTGTGTACGTGTAATTTGTGCTATAAGCCACCACCAAAGGACTTGCACCACACAGCATTTGTTGACGAGCTAAGAAATGCAGAAACGGTACTGAACATGAAATAAGCATCTGAACTGAGGTGGTAGAGTAATATTATAAACATTTACACTAATTTGACTCTCGCATGCATTGTCCTGCCTGCTTCACCAACATTCCATAGTGCAGAAACTGGAAGACTGAGACCGGAGTAGTCATGAGAAAAAGCTCTCATGAGCATCTCATGAACACCTTTTGACTTTGAAAATATATTTAAATATAAACATTTGATCTTTATTTTCATTTTTCATTTTTAAACGGAGAAATGGAGGGGACACTAGTTCACGTGGAATTCTTCCAGCTATGTGGTCTTTCAGTGTCAGTCTTTGTACAGATGGCCTTATGTTTTCTTCAACTCCCCAAGCCCTGCTGTGGCAGATCAGTAATAAACCATGCTTCACAGTTGGTATGAGGTTCTTTTGCTCAAATGCTGTGTTTGATTTGTGCCAAACATGTCTTCTGTTACTGTGTCCAAATAGTTCAACTTTAATAAATCAACCTGATTCTATTTTTAGGCATTTTAAGCAGTAATAAGTACTTTATTCAGATGATTGAGTTTAATGATGTTACTTCCAAACCTCATTATAGTTAAAGAAGATCAAACGCCCATATGTTAAATGAGTGTTGTCTCCTTATTTTCAATCAGTGGAGCATCACAATGATTTTAAAGCTGTTCTTTTAAAACAAATGTTAGATAATGCTGATTTAATACCTCAGCATAGTTATATGCGAGTGTATTACAATGTTCGCATGCAGTTTGAACTCAGGTCCAGTGCAAAACTTAAAACAACATTCAGACACTAAACATCTCTTTTCTTATCTACTACATTTAGCTAAGAGGAAAATTTCAGTACTGTAGCCTTAAGGTGAATGACGACCTCAATCCAATCACCTGCCACAGCTCAGGTTTGTTGGGCCAGCTGGTTGATGGTCAGCATTTACTTGTGGTGAATTATTGGCTGCAACAAATCAGTTCACGGCCTGTTGAACAGAAAAGGTGAGGGTATGGTGACATTCCATCTGCATTCTGACCTTCAGTGGCTGTGAACCTCTGAAAAGTGCTTCTGTGTTGTGTGTGTGTGTGTTGTGTGTATGTGTGTGTGTGTGTGTGTGTGTGCGTGTGTGTGAGTGAGTGAGTGAGTGAGTGAGTGAGTGAGTGAGTGAATAAGGGAGCGAGAAATACTCTCACTACAGCTGCAGGCCGTCATAATGCTGAACACTGGCTGTAATTGTGATTCAGGCACCAAAGGCTAAGCTATGGCACCGCTGATTTGCATCACATTTTGCGTGTGTACACACACACACACACACACACACACACACACACACACACACACACACACACACACACACACACACACACACACACACACACAAGCACAGAATTATGCACACAAGTACACACGAGCACACAGGCACCACACACACAAGCACACGTGCACACACACAAACAAGCACACAAGCACACAATCACGCACACACGCATGCACATAAACACACACACAAGCACAAACACAAGCACACACACACACACACACACACACACACACACACTGATGCACTGAGACTGTAACCAACACTGAGTATAAGTATAACTTGGAGAGACACCCAGTACATCATGTGCGCACACACACACACACACACACACACACACACACACACACACACACACACACACACACTAAAGACTAAACCTGTCAAAGCAATTCTTTTCTTGAGCATCATTCGAATGCCATTTCAAAAATCATTTCAGTCAAATATGAAAGAAACCATGTGGAAACTGAAAACATTAGCAATGAATAATGTCAGATTTATATGGTCTGCTGACCCTTCTAGCAAGTTACAGTCATATAGCCAGCTAAACAGACTTTAAATACAATTTAAATAACAACAATAACAATAACACATTTTTACAGTCAGGCATTTAGCTGTTCTCTATTTCTGTACACCACCTCAATAAACGTAAAATTAATCAGTGAAGACATACCACAAGTGCAAACTTTTAAAGGGAACATCCAATGCTGGTATCAGTGGCTCTCCCATCCACTTAGCATTTTTGAAAATACCCATTACACCCATACTACAGCATAATCAAATTCAGACCAATTTGCTCCTCCTGAAAATCGTAAAAGGTCTCCCAGTTTCCGGATGACTGCAAAAAATAATCTCCCGTTAAAGATGTCAACAACAACAAGAGCCAAGCTGAAGTGAACTTTTCGGTCAACAGGGGTTAAACATACTGCCATTGAGCTTGAGATGAATACACACATATTAGTACATATATAACAAATGTTGCACACACACACAAGGAGGACAAACATGTATTTCTTATTTTGAGCTGAAAGTACGAGATTTTAGTACTAGATTTCTCATCAATGATCAATGCCCCAGGTGTCACATGGATTTCTTTGTATTCACGTTCACATTCACTTCAGTATTCACAGACTTTGCGTAAAGTACTGTTTATATATATATATATATATATATATATATATATATATATATATATATATATATATATATATATATAAACAGTATATTAACAATGCATTAATGTATGTATAATATATGTATATCATAAGTTAGTGTATATACTGTGCACATTTTTTTGTTTATAATAAAACTGTCATATTTTACATTTATTATATTTAGATTTTTGACATTTAATTTTGATACAGTAATTTAGTCAACCTGAATTTAAATAATGTAATACTGTGAGATTTTGGATTTCTGAAGTGAAGTTTTTGAGAGTTCAAAGTATAGTTTTGTTGTGTTGCTGAGCTCACCAGTGAACCCCTTTAATGTTATGAATGTACTAGACTGTGCAATTGGTCACTCCTAAAGTTTTCCCCTCTGTAATTAAGTTTTTTTTTTTTTTTTTTTTTATGTCCTTCACATTCATCAGCACCTCTGGCACATACAGGACCACATACTGGCAGTTCTCATGAACAGCTAACAAAAAATTCAACACTTTATAATCAACTCCAGACTTATAATCATCTCCATAATCTGTCATGAAATAATGGATGGAACAGGACATGCCTGCCAGTGAAACTGCTTGTCAGTTAATTAATTTTAAGCCTGTGAAAATGGAGAGACTGTGTAAAATGCCTGTATTTCCTAAACAGCTACTGCAATGTTGTTAAATCCATTTAATTAAAGCTAAAAATCCAGACTTCAATTTCAAATCCACTGAGGTGGTGTAGGGAGGCACAACTAAAAAATACCTTTGGGCCTGAACCTATACAACACTTAGCTCAAACCCAAAGATGCTATATATCAGTTACAAACTTTTTTAATCAATGGAAAACAAGGTCATTCAGATTCATACAAGCTTTGATATAGAGTCACTATAGTGACCAGCAAAGAATGCTTCAAACCTGTAATGTGGAGTTTGTGCTGCTTGACTCTACTGTGCAGATTTTGAAGGCTGTCAAAGTCGATGGTTGGGAGACAATCAAGTGGGTGTGCGGGGCACAGACTCACAATCAAGTATGAGTTCAGGTGGAGTGTATCAAACATCAGTGTCGAAAAAATAGCTTTACCCAGAAGGAATCAAAGGACAGGATTGGAACTAGGTGGGTAGGTTTGAGGTCATGAGATTTAAGTTTGACGTGTGATGTATGCTGAGACTGACTACAGTCATGTGACTGAACTGAACTCCTTTGTGTTTTTAATATATTTAAACACATGGTCATTTTGTTTTCATTTAAACTATACTGAGAGATGGAGGTGATATATCTAAACACACAAAACTGAAATGTCTTTTACAAATGAGGTCTTCAGAAAGATGATGGTGGTACATGTAGATGCAAAACAATTAGAAATCAGCTGCTTCGATAAATGATTTACAAGTGGAGTACATTTGAAACAACTGCCAGCATGTCCAGATCAGGCCGCCCTTGCAAGTTCAGCCCAATAAGAGACAACAAGATAGAAGTAATAACGTTTCCAACAGTCCTAAAATGTCATCACAGGACCAACAGGCAGCTTGTCACAGTTGAAGATGATGAATCCAAAGTTTACATATTTTGGCACAGTAACAGAAGACATGTTCGGCGCAAAGCAAATATGGAATTTAAGCAAAAGAAATTAATATCAACTGAGATGCATGGGAGTGGAAGTGTCATGGATTGGGGTTGCTTTGCTGCAGCACAGCCTGAAGAGCTCTCCATCCTATAAATCCTTATGAACTCTTTATTGAATCAGAGGGGGCTTTAGGAAAATGTAAAATGTCTATACAAAGACTGATGATAGAACATTACATTACAATTCTGCATAGAGTAGTAGGAAAATCTTTCTTCCAGTCAATGTCATCCTGTTTGGCAGACAGCTGCCATACACAGAACTACATGCACACTGACCATTACGATGACCACTCTTAACACCACATTAACTTCAAAGATTGCAGTGGAGTAGTTCCATAATGTCGGCAGGTCATCTTCAGTGAGAAGTCCTGTTTTTGACTTGGTGGAGAAGACTAACAAATCTGTGTGTGGATACACTGTGGTCAGTGCCATGAGGAACCTATCCCTAATTGAGAATGTGTGGCATGCTATTGGATGCACAATCAACACTCCATCTCAGTAGGAACTGAGTGACATTTTTTAAGATGGATTATCACAGGACACCATTAGGAACCAACTCCAATCCAAGATGTCTGGCATGTTGCATTAACAAACATGGTGGCCTGATGCCATACTGAGAGACACTACTTCAGTATGAATAGCTCAATAAATTTTGCCCATATGAATCTAAATTCCTTCCAAATAGCATTGCAATCAAACATGTCCTTCTGGGTGCAACTACTTTTTTTAAGATGAGAGTAGTTTTATAGAGCAGGATATACTGGTCAGCAACTCTACACAGAATGTAACAACTGCTGTAATTCTAAAACAGAAATTTAGCAAGTAGCCCTACAGAAAGAGAAACAGCACCGACATATAGTACAACTTGAAAATAAAGTGAGTATGGCACAGTGTGTTCAAAAGTAGCACTATCACACCTCACCTACATGACACTCATAAGTGTTTCTTCTTTATGGTTTCAGTGCAAACAGCAGCAGCAGTGGGCTTCTATAACTCGCACTTCTTTTGTTCTCTGTGTCTCCTAGTAACAGAACAGCGTGTGTGTTCGATTCAGTTTGGCAGCAAGCTCAGTTGTATAGTGTGTGTGATCTCTACGGTGTAGCAGTGATAAAACAGTATATTTTTACAAGTGGACACTGGGTTCAAAATATTAGAATTTGAAGACAAGAAGTTAATCAGAGGTGAACTGCAGTTTTAGGACAGGCCCGTGTTCTGCAAATACATAGAGATGTGCCCTTGGGAATGAATGCAACACAAATGCAAATTATCTTACTGACCTGTGTAAAATGTTTAGGGTACTTATTTATTTTAATTTCATTGTTATTAATAGTTATAGTCACAGCCCTGATTCTAATGTACAGAAAACCTCTCTCCGTTTCTTTCTCTCTCTGCTAGTCTAAATGTGATGTTTTCTATATAATATATTTCTCCCTTACAATTTTCTATTAGCCATTCACTGCTGACATGCAAAAGACCAAGGGCAATAGCACATTAGCTAGCCTGGGATATTCAAATATACATCTAGAAACTCCTACAACCCAAGATACGCACTTTGCGGGCAGTTACATGCCAATATTCTAAGCTTTGCATCTCAGGATCAGAGTAACCTACAGACCAGTTACACATATCGCAACAAACTACAACACAGTGAAAAATTCACTTTATTCAAACCAAATTAAATCCCAGTGTAAATGGCAAAGGAGCCTTCTAATGTATGATTATTGCTCTGACCACAAGACTCTGACTGATCAGCGAGAAGGGGTGGGACTGATGATGTCACTGAAACCAGATATTGGGTTAAAGAGGAAAATGAGATGGAAGGGATGCCTTGCCCTCTTTTTGCTCACACAGTGAATAATTCCAGAATAAAAGTCCAAAGATTACTGATAAACACATAAATAATAAAAAACTATAAAGGCTGATTAGTTTGTATTTGGCAGGTTATAACAGGAATGTTGCTGATTGGATAAAAATGGAAAAGGCATGGGCCCTATTATATAACCCTGGTGGTTAGGTGCAGGATTTTCTCATCTTATATTTTTTAAATTGCATTTCATAAATTATTTTAAAATTTCAATATCAACTTTCTATAACTTTTCATGGGATGTACTATTGACTGTAAATGTGTTCATTTTGTGAAAATTATTTCAAAACAGATATGAATAAAATTTTAATTCTGACTGTATGGACTGGGAAAATGGGTTTTAAAATTTAAGCCATATGTATTGACTAAATCAAACATGGCAGGTGTCCTTAATGAGTGTTTTTGCTAAATATTTCAACATGTTCCAGACTGAATATTTAAATACTGAAATATCTATTACAATTCCCTTTCCCAATTATTATTATATAATTAACAATAATTAAGAAACACCTATGAATATGCAAAGTTTGTGATGTCATTCTGGCCACATATCAGCATTGTGGGCTTAACTGCAAAATAATTCATTTCATTGGGATGCAAAAAAAAAAAAAAAAAAAAAAAAAAAAAAAAACTACAGCTAGAGGAATCCAAACACTGCCTTGTAAATGAGAATTGTCCCTGTTCTGTGTGATTTATGAGAAAAAGCAGATTTCTAAAGACATTTACCTACACTCCCCCGCAGAGATAAGCGCCACTGCACAATCGGCCATTGACTGTGGGTAAATGTCATTAGCGGGAGCAGGGAGAGCTCATAGCCCAGACGACAGCCATTCTTCATGATGGGTGACATTCCCAGGCACTGTGTGCATATTCTAAAGGCAGTACCTCACAGTTACACTCTGTTTTCTGCAGAGACTCTTCAGGCCCACTGAAACAAACAGAGCGTCACTGTTTCATGTGGTCTGCAGTGGCTTCATGATTATGAGAGCAGTGATTGCTATGGCTTTGAAGAATGGAGGAGCTCTGTGTCTATGGGCAATGACCTTATGTGGGACTGTGTGTGGGGATGTAAAATGTATTCACTTTTCACTTGAGCTGCATAAAAAGTGCCATGGTTCTCTCGGTGGGTAAATGGAATGTGTTCTAAAGTGCCGGATGCTATTCAAATAATGGCTCAGAAGCAATGAATAGATATGCGTTTTTTTTTTCCAGTCCCTGAAGAGAAGGGACAATCAAACTGTCAGTCTAGGGACAAGGCACGAGGTCTCCAGAGGTGAGAAGTAATGAAGTACAACTACTTTTTTGTACTGTATTTAATTTGTTTTAAATCAGGCAATCAACGTGTGCGCTGGAGTATCAGTATATCACATACATGAACCTTCATAAGCAGGATCACTACAGACATGCTACACATATCATAATAAACAGCAACACTTACATTAGCTAACCATTGACATGTTATATATTGTCAGCAAGTAAAATAGCTTAAATTCACATCATTGCATTTCCTGTCCTAGAAATTCCCAGAAATCAGATGCACAAATACATGATGCACAAACACACTAAGTTGTTAAACCCACTTACCGGAGTGTCCCAGTCTTCAGCCTGCACGCTAGTGACGATGGTTCCTTTTACTGCATTGGGTGCCACCATGCCTCTGTAGACTGTCTGGTCAAACACTGGTGAAAAGTCGTTCATGTCCTTCATCAGCAAAAGAGAGGAGAGAATCAAACCCAGATTAATCTTTTGTACAACAGCAGACAGCCAGACAACATTTGCCTTCCTCCATTTCTCTCTTCTCTCTATTTGAACCATGCTGCTTTTGCAACTCTCAGCTGCCCTGTGCTAGCAGGACCCTATTAGCTGGCTCATCCGCCGCACTAAACAAAAATGGCATTTATTCAATAGCAGATCATGAACAGCATTAAGGACGTGACATGGCGCTGCGTGCCCAGGGACCCTTTTCCTTTTTCCCGGCATTCTAAACATGGATGAGAGATAATTGCAGCCTTTGAGGTGGTGCTGAAGAAAAAGGCAGTAGCACTGGAAATAGAAGACAATGTACAAGCAGTGGCTACGCTATAAGAGAAAAGGATATGACTTTTTTTCACTATGAAGTTTTATTTGGAGAAGAGTCAGTGAAGAAGCAAAGAAGCGGTGCTCAGATGAATACTGATGGAGCATGGCCGAGAGCTTCTCCTCTCGCCTTCAATCCAGCATGCGTCTCGAGTCCAAGGAGAGGCCAGTGCAGTTCAGGTATCCAAATTACACCCCGCCATGGCCCCTTCTGCAAGAGTCGGAGTTTATTCAAGGATATCCTCGGGACGATCCCAAGCCTGACAAATAAAAGCCTGAATTGTTCACTTGTACAACTAAAATAAAAGGATATCACATTTTCTGTTAAGATAAATCCCACGGTGGAGAAATTCACCTCCTGGGAAGTTCTCTCCTTTCTTCCACTATCCCCACATCTATGGATGCAACACCCATAGTACTTTTAATGGAAAGTTGATTGTAAGAGGGAAATGTGGTGGGAAATGGTGCAAGAGCAACAGGGATGAGGACAGCCTTGAATGGATTGTGAAGAAAAGTTGATTCAAGAACTTGAAACTGGAGAGGTTGACAAGCAATGGACTGAGGCTAGTGTCAGTGCATCAAGAGCAAACATGCCCCGACATCACCAGGAAAGGGTCAACAACTCCAGCATTCCTAATATCAAGCCCCTCCTGAAATTAAGACAACGTCAAAGCATGAAACTCAAACACTATTAGGAATATTATCATGTATTCAGTGAGTATAGCTAGAAAAGTACAACAAAACACAGACGGTGTTGTTAGGCATCTGATGATAGCTTTCCTCATCAAGGCTGTACCCTGGGGGCCATATCACGTCTTAATCACTCTGATATTACGAAGGCTCCATGCATCAGGTAGCACATTCATTGTCAGCTCAAACTTGCAGCTTTTTCATTTTCCACAGCGGCTAATTATCAATTAGCTGTGCCATGCAAACAGGGAAAATTAATAAATAATCCCAGAAGCCATGTGCAAAGACAATTAAGTGTTCTTTTGAGGCTCAGAGGGGACATAATATATTCCCTGCCTCCTCACAAGGTGCTGCGTTATGAATATGATGAGGCAAAGCCTGCTCATTTGACTCTAACAGTCTGACTATCCTTATAGCGGGCAGTTGAGGAAACATGAAGTGAAAGCAAGAAACACTTAAAAAAATGGAAATAATGGCAACTGATGCAGTAAATTACGGCGGGGCATCTGGCAATTTATAGATTGCTTGCTGAAAATCACTCTCAAATATTCTTTAGAAGCAGTCATGGACAAGCTTTTTCAAAGCTAATAATAGAGCTCATCATGTTTATGGGTGACGAGGCAAAGCTTTTTCTTTTCACGTCAAGATGATAGGAAATGAGTGGCGGTCCAACCGTTTTTGTGGAGTGAGGAAATTAGCCTGAACAACCTTTTCAGAATATCAGTCCACTTCAGTCCCGGCGCCGTTTGACAAATATCACAACAGTGTTCTCTTTCAGACGCTGCCTTTAGACCAGCAGCTGCCCTTCACTGAAGGCTAATTGGCATTCGACCTGAGTCTGGGTTTAATCTTCGGAATCAGGCAGCCACAGTGCTCGGGGAACTGGCCATTCATACAGAATACAGCATAGAGCAGCAGTGCTTTACTGTAACACAGTCAGTAGGATATAGTATGTTAGTCTGCTGCATTAGAGCCAGGTAAACAAAGATGAGGACAAGAACGATGACAAAACAAGGTCAGTCAGGAAATACTTCTGAATCTATGACATTTGACACCAATCAAAAGTTGTGCCAAATGTGAAAGTTGTTTCCCCTTCACAAGAGCGAGACTTCACAAGTCTAAATTTAATCAAGATAAAAGATGAAAAAAACCCAGAAAAACAGAAACTGTAGAATAATGGCACTTTCTGGCATCTCAGACAACATGTCAATGTGGGCCGATATGGGTGACCCACCTGGGATCCAGAAAGTTTTGTTTTTGGCTTCCATGTTCCACATAATTATATAGGGAATAATTATATATGGGGTATAATTACATATAAGGTTCCAGATGGGACCAGGATGGGTGAACATGGGAGCCATATACTATGTAGACTGATCATGGGGCCTAGATGTCAACTAGACATGTCCATACCTGTGACTGATACTGTAATATTGCCAATTTTCATGTTTTCTTACCATTATGGTGACAATCACTGTAGCTAAACCAGGTGGCATGCTCCCATTGCTGTCTACCGCCTCGACCACAAAAGTGTGTGTTGTGCCCTCGGGTGTGAGCTTCTCAAAGTCCAACGTATACAACACCCTCAGCTCTCCTGTCATGGGGTTCAGTGCAAACAGCTCCCTGGCCTCCTCAGTCCTGATGTGGTATGTGATATTGGAGTTCCGGTCTGCATCCGATGCCTTTAGAACAGGAAAACAGGAAAGTCAGTGAGATATCCATGAAGCAGGAATGGCCATAACTACACAATTATTGTGACACCTGGTCTTTCATTGTCAGTCAGTATCCTAGCCACATCTTCTTGAATAGGGTCACAGTTAATCAAGAGACCATCTGCTCTAGGCAGTCTATTCCATTTGCAAAATTTCTCTAAAGGGTGTAGATAGAGTTCCCTGGACAGTAACCTGGAAAGTTACTACATCAAAAGTAGAATAAACTCTTAATACTCTTGATCTCGAAAGAACCACTGAAAAAATAGTGTCCCATTACTTTTGCCTGTATGTGTATTTTAGCACATACTGACAATATTTTGCCTACAAGCGCAACATGTCCTGTGGTGTGACAGTAATACAAATGAAGTATGTAATATAAACATTAATAAAATAAATCAGTAACAACTAGAGTGTTTATAAATGTTTTTTACAAAATTACAACATTAATCACAGTAAATTAAGTTTTGTAATTAAAATGCTGTCCTGTGGAGTGACATGGATGATTTGGTTTCTTTAAATGGGCCATTTGATTGACGACAATGCGCTGTTTGATGTACAAACATAAGGTTCCTTTTGTCAAACAAGAACCAGAAAATCCCTCAGATATTTGTCTTAATTTAACAAATTTCATACCTTGTCAAATGATTAATGTGTCCAATTTTGTTATTCCCGTGGTGTGATGGCTCTACTTTGAGAAAAGTTAAATATATATGTATAATCTGTTTTAAAAAATTGTATATTTATTATTTAGAAAAATGCTCAATGACATTTATGTATGGAAAGGATTCAGAAGGAACAAAATGCTGTAAATGTCCTGCTGTGTGACCGTATTGTCAGTTGTCACTAATTATGTCAAATATTTTCAAAAATGTAGATGACGTTACTAATCAAATCCCCCTCAAAAGGAGTAGTTTGGTTATTAAAAATCACTTCCATTTGTCAAGTACCCATACACAAAAACTTGGTATTAAAACACATTTAAAAGCTAGGCATCCACAGACCTTTCATGGGCAGCTTTACACAGTAAGACCTGATTTCACAAATGAGCTTAGTTCTCTAACAAATTAGGGGAAGTAATTAGAGAAATCAGCTGGTGCTGTAGCAGGGTAGAAAAGAGTATCGGCAGAGAGTCGAGTGATTTTGACATATAGAAAGAGCTTTCAAATGTCTTTTACACCCGGAGCGACACACAGATACCTGGAATAAATGATTCTGACAAGGACACAGAGTGTGACTGATACAAAGCAACACTCAGTGGTGCCTGTGTTCATCTCCACAACCTAGCTGATACATCAAAGTTATTCTGATCGAGTGATTTCTCATAATAGAAAACAGGAGTGGGTACAACAGCAGCAAAAATGTACAGTAAAGTTCTACCTTCCTACCCACGCACCTACCTACCTGAAATAGACAGGATAATGCTCACAAGAACTGCATAACAAACGAAAACCTGAGTTTATGCTACTAACTGCACTATGTAACTCTCATCAAACAGACAGGACAATGCTTGTGAAAATGACTAAACACTGCATAACCTGAGTTTATGCTACTAACTGCACTATGTAACTCTCGTCAAACAGACAGGACAATGCTCACAAGCACTGCGTAACCTGAGCTTATACTACTAATTGCACTAAGTAACTAAGTAATGGGGTAGGGCAACTCTTGTGAGAACTGCTCACGCTTTGTGACTGTGTTGTAGCCACTGTCGTGGGGCACAGGGAAGAATGGATTTAATGAAATACCAGAAAATTCTGAAACAACAGTACACCAGCACACACCCCTATCTATAAAACAAGATGAAGATGAAAGATGGTTTGCTATAAAACCATCGTTCAAGACAGTAAGAGGAGGCAAAGTCTGAGGCCTGAGGCTTCTGGTTTAAGATGGGTGGGCAGACCCCACTTGATAAATGGAAATCGGATTGAGAGCTAGGACTGAGGTAAAGGGAGCATTTTTAATAACCATTCTGTCACTGTGCTTACCCAAGCAATTGCTGAGGTAATTTAATAGCCCTTAATGACCCTGCCCAGGTCCTATAACACCTCTAAGGCTAAACATGTCAGAGTGTGAGTGCAAGTCTACGCAGTGTTACTGCTCTCAAATGTGAACCTGAAGTAATGAAAGAACACGAAGGAGAAGAAAACCTTCTCTGAAATCTTAAGGGATCGCTAAAGATCAGAAAAGGAGTGTGACACTGGAATACACAATGGCTATTGGGGCACAGTCCTGTTGCATTTCACAGAATGGCCCCAAAGGGCAGCGGCCGTACACACAAAACTGTATGTGTGTGAGTGTGTGAGAGAGAGAATGGCCACTAATCTGTAGGAGAGATAAGGCTGGCAGTAAGGCCTCCCAGCCCGTGTCATTGGAGGCCTGCCACAGATGGGATGATAGCTTTGTCACCGCAGTGCAGGAGGAAACACACTTACACACACTGGGTGATTCTAGCAATTACACACCTGTGGTAGCGCAGAGGAGCCTCAGCTCACAATAACACACAAAGAAATTGAGAATTTACAGTCCCTGAAGAGAATAGATGTGTGGTGCGCTGTAGCTGCGGTTGCACTAATGAGATAACCAGTTGAGATAATAGACACAGTTGGAAATAATGAAGTCACGGTGGCACAGTTTTCCAAGAAGCAACAGGCAACAGGTTATGCCTATGCAAGTGCTTGACGACACTGATGAACTATCACAATATTCAAAATTCAAATATAGTACTGTGCAAAAAAACTCACAGAGTTAATTTGAAAGTACAGTAAAACTTATACAATATAAATGATGTGACCCACACATGGGGAAAGAGGGGTTGGCCACAGTGGCCAATCACACAGCACAGCATAGAGAGATGCAGACAAGAACCAGACCAAGACAACAGTGATCTTTATTCATAAATCACCCTTCACCAACACCCAAATCATTTGAAATAAGCATTACTCTGCCCAACCAGGCGACTATAGTGCTACTAAGCAGAGTTCAAATCAGCTTCAGTCTATTCCAGTTCCTAGCCACTGTGCTGACCCTGTGTGTGTGCCCCCCTCTTGAAGGCCAAAAAGCCCATTTATCTGCTGCCAGGGGCTCGCTGTCCTGATGAGCCCCAAGTGTGCAGCATTAGGGCCAGGCTTACACAGGCAGGGGAGGCTGGCACACAGTTTCAAACCACCTCGCTGACACAAAAGATAATGTTATGTGCCATGGCACTAATATATCTTTAGTCCAGCCAGATTTGTTTGTTTACAGTTTTTTTTACAAGTCCCATTGGTGAACGTGGTTCCACTTGAATGACAAATGAGGAGCATGGTCTCACATGGCCTATCAGGAGGATCTACCTCAGTTAAAGGGGAGGAGCTGCATTCTGAATATAAGTAAGCGCCTGCCCACAGTGCCAAACCTACTACTAAATGGTTTGCTGGCCATGAAATTACTGTGAAAGATCAGCCAGACAAATCTCTGAACCTGAACCCTACAGATAACTTTTGGAGTATTGTCAAGAGAAGAATGAGAAACACCCAACCCAGACAACACAGACAAGCTGAGGGTCACTGTCAAACTTTAATAACATGCCACAACCTGATTGTACGGTTATACTTTACAGAATATTTATTTTCAAAAATATGAAGTAGATGAAGTAGATGTTGTTGTTATCAATACTGCAAAAATAACAAATACCCCACTGACAATAAATAAAAACAGCACACAAGTTATAGACTTATGCACAGGGGAAAACAAAGGACATGTATTAGGCATAAGAAGATTTACATAAAGATGTTTGAGGACTTAAATGATATCAGAAATTAAAATTAACAGCAGGGAGCACTGTCTGCCCTGCTCCTCTTTACTATCAACTGACAACTATTTTTGATCTTTTTATTGCTACAAGGTTTTGATCTCTTTATGAAGAACCCTCGGGTGGCATGAACTTGTCTGGCCATGAGTGCTTTGATCTTAGAGCTTCATAACCTTCACACCTCAAGGATATGTCTATCACTAGTCCACTAACATGTCTATCAATCCCTTACAAACAGACCTCTGTGATCCCAGAGCAATCAGACTGACGGGTCCAAAGCAGGTGAGACAAATCAATTTGTCAAAACACAAGTTAATCGACTGACTTTATGCACTTTATTCATCGCTGGTCAGTTTGGGTCCAGTGGACCATGACTGACCAGGAATTAACTGGTCTGACCATTATTAACATAGAAGCAACACTGAAATTTTGAATCAGACATAAATGTTTGTGAACCCTTTAGAATTTGTTTTATTTCTGCATTAATTTGATCTAAAATGTAATTAGATGTTCTAAAAGATGTGCTAAGTAGATAGGCAGAACCAATCAACAGAAATATAAATATAAAATAAAAATATTTTAATATGACATCTGTGTGTGGCAAAGTTAACCACTGCTTTCTGTATCTCCGTGTGGCCTCATTGTGCAGCAGTAACTTCAACTAAATATTTCCATTCATTGTTGATTAGTCCTGCACAGCTTGGATAAATGTTTGCATACAACAGCTCATGTTGTAACTCATTATGTAGGTGGGTTTTCTTCCATAAACTGCTTGCTTTAGGTGCTTCCAAAATGTTTCTTCTGGATTAAGATCAGGATTGGACCGGGCCCTTTCTGTCATACCAATTTTTGGAAGCATTTTTTGTGGTGCATTTTTGTGGGTCATTATTTTGCTGCATGGTCCACATCCTATTCAGATTTAACTCCAGGACAGATGTCCTGAGATTTACTTTTAGAAATGCTGGTTTAATTCAGAATTCACTGTTCCATCAACGATGGCAAGCTGTCTTGGCACAGATGCAGCAAAACAGGCTCAACCCCTGACACTAACACCATCATGTTTCACAGATGGCTTTTTTTGTAATGCAGTGTTTTTATTTCTGTAGACGTAATCCTTCTCATTTAACCAGAAGACCTATTTTATTGTTGTTAATCCACAAAATAGCCTCCTGAATTGTCTGTGATCTTTAGAAAATGGTTTTCACTTTGCAACCCCACCATACATACCATTGTTTTTTAGTGTTCTTTTAATGGTGGGGTCATGAACACGAGACCATGTGAGAAAGGCCTTTAGTTGCTTAGAAATTACCTTGGGCTCCTTTATGATCTTGCAGACTATTACACCGCTTGATTGGCCACTCATAACAGTCTTGAATTTCCTCCATTCATATACAGTCTGTCTAAATGTCAATTGGTGAAGTCCAAACTCTTTAAAATGGTTTTGTTTCCTTTGTTCATGCCATAATACACTTCTACAGACATGTTGTGATGATCAGACGATTGATCTGTTCTTTAAATGAAACAGGATGCCCATTCACACCTGAACGTCTCCCACTGCTATAAAACACCTAATTTCACCTTCAAAATATCTGCTAATCTTAAAGATGCACATACTCAAGATACTCATACTCAGCATGCCTATATTATTTAGGGAAATACAAATATCAACTCTTATTGTGTATCAGAAAATGCTCTTTATTAGAAACCTTGGAGGTGGACCAACAAGCCAGGCACTTCTAATAAAGTGGCTAGTGACAGTATTTATAAGGGTGTGTTAGAGACTCACAGTAAGTTGAAGGATTGTCATGCCTGCAGGGCTGTTCTCAGGTAGGATTACGCTGTAGGATGGCTGCGAGAAAACAGGACTGTTGTCATCCACATCTAGGACAGTGATGGATAGTGTGAGGGTTGTCCTGCGGGGGTCCACTGCACCATCCCAGGCTTCCACCAGCAACTCATAGTATCCCCTCTGCTCACGGTCCAGAGGCACTGCTGTAGATATGTTCCCATCCAAACTGATGCGAAATAGGTCAGCATGGGTTAGGAGCCTGTAGCGTACCTGGCCATTTACCCCTAGGTCAGGATCAGTGGCCTGGAAGAGACATACACACATATGTGTATAAGCACAAAGGATGCAACAGAAGATTGTAGAATAAATTGTTGTAGTGAAAGAAAAAAAAAAAAAAAAGTTTTGAGTTATCAAATAAAGAATGTCCTTTCTGGGAATCTGAGAGCTTACCTAGTCCACTCTCCAGCAGTCTTTATTCAAGACACAACAGATTAATTTAATGTCAAATTTCATTAAAAATAAAAGACTAGACTGATTCTTTAAATGTGATTTCTTTTACATTCTCTTTCCCCATCTGCTCTCATATAAATACTCATAAATCATGTTCTATAAGCATTCAACTCTTTCAGCAAGAAATATTTAATATTCATTATCATGGATAATTAACTATTCTCAGCTAACATCTGCCTATGATGCGCATGAATTCAATTCATGTCCGGTTGCTGAGTAAAACATTGTCATTGCTGGGAAACTGTAGTGAGAAACTGAGAAACTTGACACAGATTAAGTTATTAAAATTGATATAAAACAAATCAAAATAATCCCAAAATCACAGCAAATGTGATTGTTTAATAACTACATTGATTATGCTAACCTTAGCTAGTATTTAGGTTTATCAATACTGTTGTTACATATCGAAATGAATAAATTATCATTTAAACTAGTGCCTATTGTCAGGGTTTCTCACATAATATAGATAGATAAAGATATTGTAATGTGTTTATGCAACCGAACAAACAGTACAAATGCAAAGTCACTGTTGCCAACATTCTTTAGAGGAAAACTGTTAAAGCCTGCTTGATAAGTCGCCAAATGTCGCCAGGTGATGTAATGTGTTAATTTGCATATTCATTATATAATCACATTACATTTACACGCAACAGTCTTCATACAGGACAAACCAAACAAACTAAGTACATACATGATCAGCCATAACATTGTGAAGCAGAACGTTCTTATCGATGCATTGTGCAGTGACTGGATGTTGAATGTTTAGTAAACTTATAATTTACACCAATGTTTTATACAGCAATGCACATGTAACTTCAATTCCTTTTAATTATTCAGTTCATTTTGAATTTTGGTCATAAATACACATACAGCATGACCACCTCCTTGTTTCTGCACTCACTGTCCATTCTGTCAGCTCCACTGAGCATATAGGAGTTCTTTGTAGTTCCATAATTACACACTGCAGTCCATCTGTTTCTTCTCATACATTGTTAGCCTAATTTCACCCTGTTCATCAATAGTCAGGGCCACCACACAGTAGGTAGGCTGTGGGTGGTGGGTAGATGATCACCCGGCTGTTTAACATTTTTTTTTTTTCGAGGTTTGACAGCATATAATACACTGGGAGAAGCAGGTGACAAACCACATTTACATTTAGCTACGCGGACAGAGGGAGGGCTTGGGCAGAGAGAGAGAGAACAGGTGCCATTTGATGGTTGACAGTGTACTTGTTTTGTGCTCAGCAGGTAGTCAGTGATCGTGCTGTTGTTGTTGTTGATCACCCTGCTGATGAAGCAGGTGTCTCTATAGAAACTTTCATGACACAAACATGTAGATGAGGGTTGGATGGTGTAAAGCTAATAAGGAATGTTGCAGTAGTTATAAATGACAGTGGTATCTCAAGAAGAGTATTGCAAGAATGGTGTGTCTGACTTTTATTCTCCAAGAAAAGGACAATCACAGATATTGCTGTTTTCAGGAGATGCTATTTTACTCAAATTTGTCTTCATTTTGGATGTAAACATTAACAGAATTAAATTTTTAGATTTAGACTTAGAATTTGACCATACCTTGATAAAAAAAATACCTAATATGTGTCTCCACCCCTTGACAGAAGACAATGTAACCAAATAATATAAGGTTTACCTGTTATATATCCTTAATTTCACTGAGGGAACCCTCCCAAGGGATCAATAAAATTCGATCCTATCCTATCCTATCCTATCCTATCCTATCCTATCCTATCCAATCCTATCCAATCCTATCCTATCCTATCCTATCCTATCCTATCCTATTGGTGTTAATGGTATATCTGAATGGGGGAATGGTATGGTATGGAAGCACAGCCACATTCTCCTCTTCTTTCTTGCATACAACAACAAATTCAGAGTCTTTGTGTATCCAACTGCACAGTTAGGATTTAATGGAATCAAACCATACCCTGGTGGTATTATTCTTTTCTCATTGTTTTCAGCGCTTGTATCTGACAGAACCTTATTGACACCCTAGCAAAAGTGCTGGTGTACTTCTTTGAAAAGCTCCGCACCAGATCGTCAGACCACCTGCTGATATGAATTATACAGCAGGGAAGATAAAGAGAGCGGAAACACACACACACCCACACACATGCACTTTCAGAAAAGTTTAAACCCAAAACTCTTATCCCCTGCCAAGCTGGATCACTGAAAAAGCAGAGAATGATAATGTGAAGGTGAGAATGTGAGCACTTGATCGATAAAAGAGCCTTTGTGAGAGGACGTGCCCCTCCTTGATGCTTCCAATGTTGAAAAATCACTAATAATCACCGACACAAAAGACAGAGTCAAGTTTTATTGCAGATGAGCATGGGCTTGGGGGAAAAGGCTGTACTGTTCAATTAAATCTGGGCTTTCTTTGTAATTAAAAGATAAAATGTTTGAGAACGTCAATGGTGCTAATGGGAGCATAATTGTAGAACTGGCAATGACGTTGTCCTTTTCGCAGCTCACCATAGAGTCCTAGGAAAAGATTGATCTCATGTGATAGCTTGTGTCAGATCACAATGTACAATTAAAATAATAACTGAAGAACATCTTTGTACATCTTGTCTTTCTTTGTCCTTCCTTCATGATTAATTATGTCTCATGCAGACAAAGACATTCTTGACAATTTACATCTGGTACCCAGAAAACAATTCTCCACTGTTGCTGGTCTAATGGCATGGAGCTTATTTAACTCATTCATTGGTTCACAATCTGGTTCCCATTACTAAATACACAAATGTAGTGACTGCATGTTTCAGTGTTATTTTTTGAAGCTCTATCACACTCAGTTCATTTCAGGAAGTGTTTGTTAGTTCAATAGATGTATCAGGTGTGTTGGGAGCTGGGAAAATTGAAGGCCACACAGTGGCTGTGTTGAACCATGTGATTGCGGAGAAAACAAACAAATGCAAACATCACACAGAGGTTTTTCATGCTGTGTTGAAGAAAATGACAGCTGGGCAAAGACACTACACAACAAAGCCTGGGACTTTCTGATAAAATATAGGTGTGCAATGAAACTAAAACTGACAACTTTGAGGAGCAACTCTTAGAGCCAGTATCAGTTGCGAAGATTACAAAGGAACTCATTTAAAACTGACCTCAGTTCTGTTCATTTAAACCTAACACTAATACAGCTGCAGCTGACATCTGTACATGTGTTTACAATGTAAGTGAACTCCTAAAGATACTGTAAAATTCTCTTTCAGCTCCTCTTTAGCACTAATGAGGTCTCAGACAACTACCTCATGCAGCAATTGGGATTCTCATGTTCATCACACCAAGGGCAGTAGAGTCCCTCCCCACCCTTTCAAAGCAGTCGAGAAAAGTTGGGGGGAGTGGCCTCCGGTAGGATTTCACATGAGTCTTTCTGGCCACATCACGTTTTTATGTACTTCACATTTAGGTCCATTGCATGTACAGCTTCTAAGAAGAAGATCTAGCACCTTTTGGTGAGCAATTGCAGCATCCTTGTTATAACCTGTTTGACCAATACTACAAACAAACAAACCCCTACACCAAACCACTAAAGTTGCTGTGGCTGTTTATGATCCAATCAGCAACATTCCTGGAATGAGTCTTTACAGCATAAAAATGCCAGAGTTTGTAAAGATCTTAAAACCATTTCTGGTCACAAGAAGCCACAATCCCAGGTGATGGGGGACCAGATGTGGGAAAAAGACTTCAATTTGTTCTTCAATAGATTTGATCCCTCACCTGCCCCTCCCCCTTACACATACACTGCCTGCATGCTGCCCTCCCCCTATTCTCCTTCCCATCTTAACAGCTCTCAGTTCACAACTCCCCTGCTCCAGTTTGTGCTTTAGAATGGCCCAGGTGAGGAATGAGCGAGGGAAAATCAAGATGAGGAAAGCTGTACATCCAGATGGCATCAGTGCCAGGCTCCACGTGTCTTGCATAGATCAGCTCTATGGTGTAGTTGAGCATATGTTCAACTTCAAATCTGAAGGTTAGAAGGTTAGGACCATAGCTGTGGAAAACATCTAGTGCGGTACCTGTACTGAAAATGCACCAAAAGGAGCTAAACAGCTACAGGCTGGTGGTGCTGACTACACATCTGATGAAGTCACTGGAGAGGCTGTTCCTTACCCATCTCTACCCTCAATGGAGCCTCTTCAGTTTGCTTACCAGCATGGCATCAATGTAAATGATGCTGTCATCGATCTTCTACACAGAGCCCTTTCTCACCTGGAGAAGCCTGGGAACACTGTGAGAATCACCTTCTTCAACTTGTCCAGTGGCATTAATACCATACAGCTGCTAAAGGACAAGCTGGAACATGTTGGTGGGACAGTCACCTGTCAACCTCACTAACTGACCACAGTATGTGAGGGCACAGGAGTCAGGCACAGGTGATCAGTAGCATGGGGTGCCTCAAGGATCTGTCCTGGCACTGTTTCTCTTCACCCTGTACGCAGCTGACAGCTCACTGACCTGTCACCTCCAGAGGTTCTCTGATGACTCTGTGATCGTCTGCCTCATAACCAGGAGGACAGTGAGAACTGATTCAGGACTTTTTGGACTCATGTCTGCAGAACCACCTCCAGATGAACAGAAGAAAGACCAAAGAACTGGTGGTGGATTTCCACAGATGCAGACACACTGCATTCACATCCAGGAAATGGACATTCAGAAAGTGGACTCTTACAAGTACCTGGGTGTTCACTTAAAGAACAGACTGGACTGGTCATTTAACACCATTGCACAGAAAAGTGATGTAATGTTTTACCAATTATTTCTAATTAGTTACCAATTATTATTATATTTTCTTGGTGACTGTGGTCCCAGCTGCCTTGAGATCATTAACAAGTTCCCCATGAGTAGTTTTAGGCTGATCTCCCACCTTCTTCATGATCAAGGATACCCTATTAGGTGAGATTTTGCATGGAGGCCTAGTTCGATGTCGAATGAGACTCATTTTGTATTTCTTCTAATTTCTTACTATTGCACCAACAGTTGTCTCCTTCTCACCCAGGGTCATTCCAGCCTTGTACAGGTCTATAATCCTGTCCCTGACATCCTTAGAAAGCTCTTTGGTTGCCCATGTTGTAGAGGTTAGAGTCTGACTGATTAATTGAGTCTGTGGACAGGAGTCTTTTATACAAGTGACATATTTAAGACAGCTGTCTTTAATGCAGGTATCTAGTTGATTAGGAGTGTCTAACTGGTCTGTAGGAGCCAGAACTCTTAATGGTTTGTAGGGGAACAAATACTTATTTCTCTCTGAAAATGTAAATAAATGTATATTATTTATAAACTGTGATTTTCTGGATTTTATTTTTGACATTGTGTCTCTCCCTGTTAAAATTAACCTACCCTAAAAAATATAGACTGTTCATGTCTTTGTCAGTGGGTAAACTTACAAAATCAGCAAGGGATCAAGTAATTATTTCCTTCACTGTCTGGTGTGGTCTGCCAGAGCAGCAGTATATCGATGAGACTCTGGCAGCACTGAGCAGCTCATTCATTGACAGACTGCTTCACCCTAAGTGTGTGAAGGAGTGGTTTCGTAGGTCCTTCCTTCCTGCTGCTGTAAGACTCTACAACCAGCATTGTTCAGGTCTGGGCTGAAAACTCACTTGTTCAGTGTAGCATTTGGTCATTAATGTCTTAGATTAGTTACAGGCTGCAGATCCAGGGGTTCATGTTCATTGGGATTTATGGTAAACTGGGATGTTGGTGCTGCCGTCTGCCCTTCACACAATCACTCAGGTTTGTTATTGTGGAGTGGTTAGACACCAATGTTTCAGGATGCTCCCATGCTTATGTTACCTTCTGGTTCTCTCCTTAGTTATGCTGTTGTAGTCACTCTCCACACTCTGGTAATGTTTACATTCTCTGTTCTCTTATTAAACATCAAACTAATAAATCTCTGTATCTTGTCCGAGTTAACGATGACCCACCGGCCTGAACTGATTAGGTCCTAACCTTGAGCTCTTCTGCCCCATCTGAGAAGGACCCCAAGCTCCCCTGATACATCTTTACATTGGCTTTCCACTTTCCGGCTACTGGACCTGGACTAGTTTCCCACCCTGCCATGGATTAGCTGCTCACCCACCATCACCAACTGTTTAGAAATCAACTGTTACTATTCAGTATACCTGAGTAACAGAACAGAGATGTAGGGGTCCAGTGTCCCCTAACTGTGTAGTAGTTTGATCAGAGGAGGATGGGTCCTCCCCTTGTGAGCCTGGTTCCTCCCAAGGTTTGTTCCTCCAGCTCTGAGTTAGCTGTTCCTTGCCACTGTCCCTTTGGCTAGATCACTAGGGCATCTGTCACTTATCCTTTGTTCCTGTGTTGTTCACCTTTTTATTTCTTGATTTCTGTGAAGCTCCTCTGTGACAACTTCAGTTGTGAAGAGCGCTATACAAACAAATGTTGATTTGATTTGATTTTTTTCTCAGCAGACCAAAGACACACACACTTAACTCCACACAGTCCTGGATTCTTGTTCTCAATAGAACATAACAACAATGTGCAATATTTCTTCCATCTCCCCATGTGCAATTACCTGTAAATAATCTATAAATAATGTTATATAGAGTTTCTTTTATTGTTTACAATGTTTATATTGTATATTGTATATACTGCACTGCATATTTATCTATTACCTTTACTATCTCCTGCAAACCCTTTGCTGCTGTAATAATGTGCATTTCTGTACCGTGTGACTAATACAGGATTATCTTATTCTTTCTTTATTTTAACTATACTATTAACAAGCCCCTACACCAAACCACTAAAGTTGCTATGGCTCTTTATGATCTGATCAGTAACAATTCAATTAACCAATGCTACAGGAAAATAAGACTATTCTAAAATCTAAAATCTAAAAATGAAGGTTGCTGTAGCTGTTTATGATCCGATCAGCAACCTTTCCTTAAATGAGAGGTTGACAAGATGCTACATCTAACAGTTACACATTTCTCTAACATCCCAGGCCCACTCCCATCTAAGCTCACTTCGTGAGATTTCACAAGATTTGACTCACAGCCTCAATACCTTCAGCATATACACAAAACAGCCTATAACTCTCCCTCTACTATGCCTCCAATCGCACACTGCCCTATCCCAACCAACCTCAGACCCTAGCACTTCTAACAATTCCTTCGAAACTTCATAAAAAGAGCTAATGTGAACATAGACATATCAGAATGGCTTCATCTGGATATTCACCTACAGAATTGCAACTGAGAGAGCTGACGAGCCAAAGGTGAGCATAACCAGGAAAAAACATCGGGTTGGCTTCTGAAAGGTGGTGAAAGCTCTGTGACCTGAAATGATTTAAAAATACTTTATTTCTTGCTGAATAAGTAGGATATTGCAGGCTATCATTGCAGTGGATAGGGAAACAGATACTTACAGTCTAAGTTTTCTTACCTAGCAGTTCCGCAGTAAGTTCTGTCAGACCACTGTGTTTTCATAAGAATAACTGAATTTGTTAATGAGTGGGTGGTTGAGACTTACACTGTGACTGACAAACTGAAGCATGTCTCTTGTATTTTTTGTTCCTCACACCCCAATCTAAAGTTATAATTCATCCTGTATATATTTGAAAAATAGACCCTTCAAGGTTTCTAGGGGTGTTTTTTCTAGAAATTAGAATTTTCCATTTGGTAAAATTTCTGATTTGACACCAGAGGGTAAAATATCAATCTCAGATGAATACTAATCAATATTGGTATGTTAAAACAAAGGTCAACTTTGATAAAAAAATGTTTTAAACCCATCTCTACTAGTGTGTATATACACATTACTGATGTAAAATAAATCTAATGCTGATTAGTACAAAACATAGATCATATGACATGCATCCCCCTTAGTGCTTTCCCCAAAATTACATAAAGGTTGACTGATTGATTGAAAACTCGTAAAGATACTATACATAAACCATTATGTTGCATTAACACACTGCTTCCAGCTTCCTGGGCGTTTGGAAGGGAAGCACTGATGGGATTAGTGAGCGGAAGCTGGTGTCAGATACTGTAATTGTACATATGAGCTGACAAACATTTATAACATGGAAATTAGGACTAATTGTTCCTGGATTCAAATTACAGAAACATTTTTTTATTATTTCTGTATTGTGAAATACAGATTTTCATATAGCAATCCAGAGTCACCAAAACAGTCTTCTCTTTCAGAGCTGAGACACAAGCTAGTCGCAGAGATCTCAGAACACTAAGCTTTCCCTTCCTTTTGAGCCATTTGTTATTGTGCTATAAACCAAACAGAAGCCTGTAATGAAAAACATTTGTCTTTGTGGTAATCAATTCAAAGTTAATTAAAGCTGTATGTAGGCCCGCTATAGATACGTCTGTGCTGTGCATCACTGCAATGGCAGCATGCCGCGTTCTTGTGAGTTCAAGGTAATTACCTCACAAGGAGAGGTCACACAGGATCAGAAGAACAGCTATTTCCGCTGCAGCCACCTTGATGCTCAACACAAAAAACATGGACAAGGCTTTGCTCCGGACAGACAATGCCCAGCAAAGACAGATCGTATAATCAGGCAGAGATATTGGATGCCATCCGAACATGGTTTCCACTGTTTGTTTTCCAATTAGTGGCCGTGTTGTACACTTTTATCGCTTGTTGATGCCACAAGTAGTGCACACATTAATCTCATGTCCATCCATAATTGACAGAAAGCAGAAAGGTACATCTCTGTACTGCTTAATAGGATGGGAACGTCAGTCTATGTCCTGCTGAACAGATAATAGATGTTTTAACTTTGTATAACAGCTTGAGTCAGATTATCGCCACATCTATATTATACCTCAGCAGCTCAGAGTAGCCATGTTTACATGCAGCCTGATAATCTGTTATAATAGTCCAGGTCATAGCTCAATCAATCAAAATCAAATACATACCTGTACACATTTCAGTTGAAATAGACTAATCCGAATGAGGCCATTCCGGATAAAATTTCTATCCGATTGAACAAGATGGATAATCCTTTACATAATACAATAATAGCAATATATACATCTGCATCCAACTGCATTCCCAATCCCACTTTTTTCCATTCTAATTACAAAAAAAAAATGTTATACTTGGTGCAACACCCAGGTACACCTTTTACAAGGCAAAAGCAGTATGCATTATAGCTGGAATACCAAAAAAGGTTCCATTGTTATTGTTGAACGTTCTACGAAGGTAGGATAAAGTAAAGAAAAATGTTCCAAAAAATCTGAATGACTGAATGCATGGCATTGAAAAAAAAGAAAAGAAAAAAGTAAAAATCTACACAGATCTCCAAACATGGCCTGAACTTAATATTTGGTAAAACATTCCTTGGAAACAAACTAAAACCAATCACTTCCTGTAACCATGAAAGAGATTCATACATCTCTCTACTGGAATTCTTGAACACTTTTCTTTTTCCAACTACTCCCAGACTCTCAGATTTAAATGCAGCTTCTGCCTGCTATATTGAGATCACTCAACTGGCATTCTGTGGTATTTAGATCTAGACTTATTACTGGAAACTTCAGAACTCCCCAGACCTTTGTCTTAAACCATTTCTGTTTGCTTTTGAAATATGCTTTGGTTCACTGTCTTCTGATGGAGACCCAACTTTCTGACACTGATGCTTTATATTATTTTTCATCCAAATTTGAGTGCACTATAAGATCTCGTTAGGGAAAATTAATATCATTATTAGTATTGTATGGACTTATGGGCAGAGCAGAAAATTAATGGGCAGGCTTCGAGTGGCTCTGTGGTCTAATGCAAGTTTGAATCCTGGGTCATACTATTTGCCATCAGCTCCCGGAGTCTAAGAGAGCAAGATTGGCCATGGTTTCTCTGGATGGGTAGAAGACGCTCTCGTCGCACATCACACCCAGTGCGATGCTGGTCAGCACATACATATGTTAGCCATATATCAGAGCTGGAGACCCAGAGCTTTTGAGCATGTTGGCTGCCAAGCAAAGATGCAATGGCGATGGCTGGTTTCACCTGTATTGGCGTAAGCATGTGCTTTGTCTTCCCCTTCCTATTGACAGGAGTAATGTGATAGGGGGAGAATCTTAATGGAGTTTAAAAAAATGAATGGGACTCCAAATGAAAATTCATTTCTTTTCTGAAAAAAGAAATACAAAATTACCAGCTACAGCTGTGATGTTAAAATAAAATAAAATAAATCCAGTATGAATAAAGCCAGTAAAATAAACAGACCAATGGGTTATATGAGATTTCGGATAATGTCCTACATGTGCACATCTCCACAGAACATCTGCCATTGTTTTGGGTACCAACAAGTGAGAAGTAATAAACATAAAATTGCAACAGACTTTTTTCTCATTGTTGGTGATACATTTTGATGATCAACATGAATAAGCTGAGGTTTCCTCCTTTTGAAAAATTCTCTGGCATTTCTGATCAGAGACATCCCCACTGGCATCAGAGCAGCAGTAGGTGTGATACATGAAGTAATGTGGATTCTACTGTGGCAGTGACAGCCGAACCACAGGCTTTCCTGTTCTTTCCATGCCCAACCCTCCACTGCTCAATCCTACGCCAGGTGGGGAGGGGTGGGGGGAGTGGGGAGGTGTTTGCTTCTGGACCGTGTCCAACCTGCCTTAGCTGAGAGACGTGTCCAGGGCTCCAAATGAGCACCAGGACAAGTGTGGAACAGGGAATTTGGCTTGTCACTCTGACCTCCACACACACACACACACGCACACATGCACGCACGCACGCACACCCACACACCCACACACACACACACACACAGGTTTATTTTCTATACAATGTCATGATGTCCCATATGTCCCTCTGACTATCCTGCATATCATTTCCGATTCCAGCGCTGTTCATAACGGCTCCATTCTGTGAGGGACGTTCCTTTAACTTATATTAGTTACTTTAATTTTAGTTTTTCTCGTAAATTTAACTTCATCTCAACCCTATTTCTTCTTCTTCTTTCATTTTATTCACATATATATTTTTGTATAAATACTTTTCTAACTCATAATGGAGAACAAAAGAGAGAGATCGTCAGAAAAGGAGCTGGTGGTGCAGCTCGCTGCACATACTCATGTGTCAAACTCCATGAGCTCCGGAAATCTGCTCTA
Source organism: Acestrorhynchus altus (assembly GCA_034509495.1). Taxonomy (NCBI): domain Eukaryota; kingdom Metazoa; phylum Chordata; class Actinopteri; order Characiformes; family Acestrorhynchidae; genus Acestrorhynchus; species Acestrorhynchus altus. The sequence goes on along the minus strand of CM067510.1, from coordinate 13,687,292 downwards.
CACTCTGTCTCCACTGTTGTTCCCATTCCCAAAGATCTCCAGAGACCATAAAGAGGATACAGAGCTGGATTCAAAACCAAAGCAAAAAGAAGATGCTATAAACCCTTCATCCCCTTCAACATTGAAAAGATCAGATCATAATCTGGTCCTACTTACACATATATCTTACTTACATATTGACTAGTGGTCTTTAGGCAACTGGTGACACAGAAATCTATGAGGAGATGGTGAGCAGAGGTCTGCTTTGAGACCACAGACTGGGAGGTATTGTGTGAATCAGCTGGACATTAACAAGATGACAAACTCTACTGTTCCAGTAAAACAGGTGGATTGTTTTCCCAACAACAAACCATGGATCACCAAGGGTCTGAAGGAGCAATTAATGAAGAAGAAACAGACCTTCAGACTTAAAGATAAGGTTCTACTAAGGTCCGTGCAGAAGGAGCTGAAGGTGAAACTGAGAGTAATGAGGCCTACAGAAGGTGGCTGGAGCCAAAACTTCCGAGCAACAATGCAAAGGAAGTTTGGGCTGGCATGAGGAAAATCACTGGCATCAATGCTAAACCACAAATTGTGGGAAGAGTTTGGACACTGCCAAATGAGCTTGTGGTGGACTTCAGAAGGAAGAAGACCACAATTAGGCTGGTAATCATGATGGGTAAGAACATTGAGCTGGTTGACATGTACAAATATCTGGGTGTCCTGTTGGACAACAAATTGGAGGGGCAACACTGAGGCTGTGCACTAGAAGGGGATGAGCAGACTCTACTATCTGAGGAAGCTCAGGTCCTTCAAAGTGCTCAGCAAAATGTTGGCAAAATCTTCTTCCTCTCTATTGTTGCGGGTGCTGTCTTCTTCACAGCAGTCTGTTGGTTAGTCTGCATCAAAGGGGGAGACATCAAGAAGATCAACAAACTGATCAAGAAGGCTGGCTCTGTTCTTGGATGCTCACTGGAGACTTTTGAGGCAGTGGTGGAAAAGAACTCTCAACAAACTGAGCGATATTCTGGACAATACCTCTCACTCCCTCCCCAACTAACTGGTCAAGCAGTGGAGCCTTCCGCTGTAGCAAGAAGTGGTACAGGATGTCATTTGTACATCAACAGTGATCACACTTCACCCTTCACTGTGTCGGGACATTATTACACACTGAGCCACTAACAGGTTTACTCATTTTGGCTGGATATCATTACTCCTATTCAATCACTGCACTGACAGTTTATCTACACATACACATAACAACAGATTCCCTAAATGGCTGGATATTACTGCTCTTCTATTTATATCATTTTGCAGACAATATTCAGATCTTCTTCAGATATTCCATATCTTTGCACAGACACTTGTACTGTACATGTGCACAACAGACAGGATTACTATGCCATCATGTGTACTGTATTGTCATGATTGTTCCTGCATAATGTTTATGCATCTACTTATTACATACTAATACTCATAACTGCACACTTCTGTGCTGTAGTTAAGTAGTTTTAGCTTTAGCCTTAGTCTATATTTAGTCTGTTTTGTGTCTCCAGTTTCATATGTTTCTAAATAAGGCTCAAATACTGTACTTTTTCTGCTCTTGTTTTCATTGTGCTGCTGAGATTTGTGACTTTCCCTCAGAGATTAATAAAGTTACCTACCTATTGACAGACCAGCCGACTGATCCAGCACCCTGATCTCACTAACACTCTTGTTAATAAATGCAATCAAATGTAGTAGAAGTACAGTGACAGTGTTGTAGAGTCAGTTATTCCAACAAGGAGAAGGCAAAAATACTCTTTTGTTGTTAAGCGGGTTCACATATGAACCCACTGTCATTTTCCCTTAGTTAAAGTCAACAAACAGACGTCCCTCAACCCCCTGGCAGACGTCTGCCTGCGTTATGCCATGATGACTGTCCTGACAAAGCGGAGCTCTATTAATCTAGGCCACTAATTACAACTCCTTGTAGCTTAACAAAGCCGCTCATTACGAGACATACCCAAAGGTGACAAATTATTTAAATTACATGAATTTAATTGGAAAATCATAAACAACATAGCAGGCATGAAGCTGAGGCATGACAAGAGGCCAAGAAGAGGCCAGAGGGAGACCGCTGGCACTGTGCCAACCACCTGCCCAATGGGCACTGATTAGCACCCGTCTTCTGGGATAGAGTGTCTCAGAGCCTTGGGCCATCTGCAGAGGAGGGGCTTTACTTAATTAAGAATAGCTGGGACAGAACCAGTGAAGAGGTCAGGGAAATGAACGGGTGATGATGTGCAAGTGCATAAAAAATCCCCTTGGATAAACAGTGTGGTTGAGCTTCCAAGTGGCGCAACTGTCTAAACTGTCTAAAGATACCAAAAATGTTACCTTTCATTAAGGCCATTTTTTGTATTAGTCACTGACGGCTTTTTATTTTGTTGACAGAGGCACTAGTTTGGTATCAGATGCTCATATCAGGCAATCAATTTGGTAAAAAAAAGAAAATCTTAAAGTACAGTATGATGATTGAAATGTTCATTAATAATTAAATAAATACAGAAAAGAAGGGCAGGAAAAGAGCAGTTGTGTGGAAGAATCAGACAATATGGACAAAAGTCTGTCTAGAGAAGGCTTTCTAAAATTTTTTGGAACATTGTTGTTATGATCTGATTGTATGCAGTGACAAGAGCATTAGTGACATCAGGATGTTGGATGATCACCACCCCACCTCATCCCCAACTCCTCAAACTAATCTTTTAAGTACTGGATGAAGCATAATCATTCCAGAGACGTTATACACTTCCAGTGCCCCAAAGCTCAATGCTGACAGCTTTATACCCCTCTATCCCATGTTAGACATTAGACATGATGATAATAGGTTTATATTTATCTGTTCCAGAGCGTCCAGAGACAAGCTGTGTGCGTGCATTTGCACATCTGTGTCAGCAATGGGTGCAATTTAAAGTAGCTGCATTCATTAGAAGTAATGTCCACAACATTTGGACATACAGTGTAACTGTGGAGAGGTGGAGAAGCATCTGTGAAAACAGGCTTACCTTCACTTGACCCACAAAAGCGCTGGCCTGCTCCTCCTGAACCGTGAGATTATGGGGCAGGAGAGGATCAAATACAGGGTCGTTATCATTGACATCGGTCACCAGAATGTCCACAGTGGCTGTTGAGGTCTGCAAATGAAAAAGCACAAGGTCAGAACTTCAGATCTTAGCTTGACAGAACCTGTTGTGCAGTTTGGTCTGAAATACTGGGGATACTGTAGCTGAAAGGCTGTGAAACATCAAATATTAATATCAAAGGTTCTGAGGTTAACATGCAGACCAATGAAACACAATCAAAACTAATAAACAGAGACCAATGACCAGTCTGAAGAGAGCAAAGACACTACAATTAGCACGCAGAGACCACTTAAACAAGACCACAGACAACCTCAATGACATACAGAGACCAATGAAAAATCAAATGCTTCCATGAGTATAAGAGTCATTAACTGCCAAGCACTCTTGATATGGACAGAAAGAGCATTTTTCCATGGTGTTTTGAAAGTAGAGGCAATATTGAGATTCTGAAGGGGTGTTAAACCTGTCCGGCCCCAGGAAACCAGCCTTGCAATGGCAAAAATCATTTTTAAGGCAGAAGCATCCTTGCTGTAATGTGACTTGCATTGGGCTTTTCATTAATCAGGCAGTCTTATGAGGGAGAAGGATCCAATACTGCATTTCAGTGTTAAGTGTATTACTTGCATTAATTTTTTATATACAGTGAAACTATAAGTCCCTCCTGTTTTTCAGTATTTTTAAGTAGGTATATACCACTGGTCAAATGTTTTAGAACGCCCTACATTTTTTTAGTAATTTACTCTTCACTTTCTTGAGTTTTCAGTTGTCACTTCCGTCTGTAAAATGCTATTACAACAAAATCCAAAGACCAAAGAAAGACAAATGGAAGCACAGGGGGAATAAATATACCAAAAGAGACAAGGCACATTTGGGGAACATAACAAGAGGGCAGGGTTACAAAGTAGCCACAGGTTACGAGGTGGGACTGGGACAGAGACAAGAACACAAACAAAACAAAGCAAAAACACCAACACAGACCAGAAAGGACAGACACAAAAGCCAGCTTTATTTGCAATTTCATTACCATAGTTAAGAGATGGTCTGTATGTGAATTTTTCTTAATTACATTTTTCATGCCATTATGATGGAACTCTGAATATGCAATGTTGTGTAAATACAGCTGTAGAGAGTGGACAATGTTTTCCAACACACTGCTTTTACACTAACATGCCTTAAGTTATGAGACAGCAGCATGTACATTGATTATGAAGTGCTGTTATCTCAGGGGACAGCTCAGGAATGCCTGCACCTGTATACGTTTTATCTCCTGAGTGAGTTTGAACAATGGCTAGTATGCTCATGACTTGGGAAAGAGAATGATCAAGTGTGTGGGTGGACAATTGTTGCCAGATGGATAAGAGGTACCAGGCATACATTATAGAAGGCATTACCACCCACAATGGACACTGCAGTGGCCAGCTTCTGGCTACAACTGTCTGAGTAACAGAACAGAACTGGCAGAAATCACATACTCATTCGATACAGGAGTATTCACACACAAATGCCACAGGCATAACCCACCATAGTCTCACAGCATCTGGGCTTGTGAGGTTGCTAACTGGGCCCAAGAGAACTAGCAACATGTGGTGTGGTCCCATGAGTGATGTTACCAATAATTTTGGGTTGATTGTAAAGTTTGTGTGCAGACCTCATGAAGTGATGGACCCTAGTTGTCAATAAGGCAAGGTGGTGGTTCCATACTCATGTGTACTCATACTGAGGTGTATTCACATGGCATGGGTTGGGTCCACTGATCTGCCTAAACATGTCACTGAAAGGTGCCACTACACTTCGACTGTCACACAGTGCTGCTTGGACTTTATGTACCACCACAATGATGAGATATTCCACCAGAATAATGCACCATGCCATCAGGAGCAAGTTGTCCAGAACTGGTTGGAGAAGCATTCTAGAGAGTTCAAATGAATGGTTAGGCAAGCACTTTCGCCCAACATAAGCCTTATCTATCATTTTTTTACAATTCACATTTTTTTACAATTTTTTTTTAGTTTTTGGTCCATTACCTAAAAAACCTGGACATTTGCTGCTTACCTTTATACCATTTGAGGTCAGGTTAACTGGACTCAAAATGTCTTAGTATCAATAAAAACTGGAAAACAGTGGGGGCATTCTAAAATGTTTATGCAGATATTTTTTGCTTAGTAGATACATGGCATATGCTGAACCTGTGTTCCACATACACTTTTTCACAGGCTGTGGATACAACCATGCAGGCTTGTGTACACATGAGCAATATCAGTTTTTCAGATGCCGATCTTGGGGCGTATGAAAAAATCCAGCCCTGGAACTGTTGAAAGAGATTGTCTTTCCTGGTGGGGGCCCAGTGTTTGCTTTCATAAACAAATAACCCCTTCCACTGATTAATTTACATAGATTGAGCAAAATTGCATTCAGCTTCATGCTGTGAATAGATGTCTAATGAAAAATTTCCTCAGCTGTTGGCCATATTAGCATTTTTGGAGACTGGATCGATGGCAGATGCCAAATTAGTTTGCTAGGAGGAGGATGGCAATGATTACCTTAATTTCAGAAGACAATACATGTAAATATGCACCCTATAATATTTATATAAATTCATAATATTTCAAATTCAATAACCAAAACAAGTTGCTAAGGTTTATTTGCTACATGAACCAGTTCAAGAATATATTTATTTGCTGTATTGCAAATGAATAAAGTTTAACCTGGAGAAACAGAAGTATAAAATTACTTATAACTGTATGAGAAAGTTATCTATAAACTCGGCTACTTTGGCCCAGAGGACACAGAGCTCCAAATGAACATAAATGGCCTAAGTTGTGCTAGGTCCACTTATGCACCATTAGAACATGCAGAGCTTTTATCTTAACGCCACTGGCCACTTACAGAAACGGCATGGCGGCCAGCTCCTATTTCCACTTTTTTGTCATCCTTCAAAAGTACATTTTTAGAACATAAACAGCATGGCTAATTGCATCTGGCAGTGATTACATAAAGAAATGGCCACCTCTGAACAGGCTCCGACATTTACAGAGAACCATGGATAAGTATTATAAAGCTAGATGCAATAATGCTGTTCCCAATTCTAAAATCATTCTGTTCCAATTATGCTCAAGATATGCAGTTTTGTCTGGAACATTCTGGGAAAGTTTCATTAATTCAAGGGAATTTCTTACCCACCAATTAGCCTCTGTCACAAAGCAGGCTTTGCCTGTGTGAAATGTTTCATTATATCTATGGCTCAGATCAGATTTGATGGTTCATATTACACTACTGGCCATGAATCCAAAAGGAAATATAAGCTTTTTGATAGACAGAGAGATGGATAGATAGATATAACTTCATTAATCCCAGAGGGAAAGTCACATGTTAGAGTATCAAAAGGAACAAAAAGAGCAGAAAGGCATGGTACTCAAACCTTATTAAGAAGCATAATAAATGAAATATAGGAAAATGCAAAAAACAAACAAACAAACAAACAAAAAATAATATGCCATTATGAACATTAAGTATGTCATATGTAATTGCACAAACATTATGCAGGAACAATATAGTAACAATACAGTAAAAATAAAGGCTCACTGAGCCTGTCCTCTTGTTTACGTATATATTGTCTGTGCAGTGAGACATGAATTGAAGAGTAGTTATATGCTGCCATTCAGTCAGTCTGTCTGTTATGTAAATGTGCAGATGAAATGTCAGTGCAATGATTGGATAGAAGGAGCACTAATGTCCATCCAAAATTAGTGACCCTGCCCAGTTAGTGGCTCAGTGTGTAATAATAACCTGATACAGTAAAGAGAAGTTGTACAGTGTTCATACAAACAACCTCCAGTACTGCTCCTCGCCATAGTGAAGCTAAATGAGTCTGTTGCTGAAAGTGCTCTGCTGTCTGACCAGTAAGTCACGGAGGGGGTGAAATATGTTGTCCAGGAAAGTGGTCAGTTTGCTGAGAGTTGTCTTTTCCACCACCGCCTCAAAACTCTCCAGTGAGCATCCAAGAACATTAAAGAGCAGATGATTCTTCACCCACCACTCCCTCTCAAGGTCTCTGTATTCCCCTTCCTCTCCATCCCCGATGCACCTGACCACCGCAGAGTCATCAGCTAATTTCTGAAGGTGGCAGAGGTCTGACCTGTACTGGAAGTCTGTGGTGTACAGGGTGAAGAGGAAGCTGGAGAGAACAGTTCCCTGGGGCACTCTACTGGTGCAGACCAGAAGATCAGACTGGTTGGTTCCCATCTGCACATACTAGGGCCAATGAGACAGGTAGGCCAGGGTTGGTCTGAAGTCATTGAAAGAAGAGACAGATGACTTCTTTGGAACAAGAACCAGACAGGAGGTTTTCCACATCTTAGAACCTTAATCTTGCTTCAGACTCAGGTTAAAGAGACACTAAAGAATCCCACTCAGCTGAGTGACACAGACCCTCAGTACTCTTGGGCTGATTCCATCTGCTCTGGCTGCCTTACCCAGTTTCAGCTTCTCCAACTGTCACCTCACCTGATTGCTTGTCACCTCTAGAGGGGAATGAGGGTCTTTGAAGGATTTTTGTTCATCTACAAGTGCTACAGGTCTACCAGAGTTCAAAGTATATTTCATATATTTTATATATTAAAAGTATAAAAAAATATCTGCACCCCCCATGACCCCAAAGATGTCATGCCAGAGTGTCATGGAGTCACCCAAAATGGCAGCGATTCATCTTGAGCCATGAGTTGCAACAAGTTCAGAGATGACCAACAAATCTGCGTGTAGAAGGACAATCAATGGTTTGATGTCACACAAACAGAAGGCCTGGTATAATGGTGTGGGATGCAATTTTGCTTAATTTCACATACACATTAGAAATGCTGGCTATTATATCTGGAGCCAATCGGCATGGTGAAACTTCCCACACCCTCCGACTATCTCAACCCCCACATCGCTTCTCTCTCAGACTTCAGAATACATTTGATTGCTCTAATCACATCTCCATGCACTCATTTCCCAACATAAACCACAAGCCCCAGAGGGGATAATATCTACTCAATTTAAGTGGCAAAGGCAATAGAAAGATATCATAAATTTGCTAATGTTCTTTTATTTCCATACAGAGTTCTATGTTAAAGCTTTAAATGGCGACAGGTTCGACAGATTGTACTTGTAAATTTTTCATGTGGTGGCTATAAAGCCTGCTGAGTTGGCATTATGCTCATGGAAGGCTTTGCACAAAGCAGGTGCAAAGTCACTCTCATAAGCGGCAAGACTAACATTTAACTGCTTTTCAGTTTGTTAACAACATTGCAAAAAAGCCATATTTTGTGTAGATTTCCATTGCAAAGGCAGCAAAAATGAAATAAGCTACCCTCAAATCCCTCAAAGTCTGTGAAATACAGGTCTGAGCGAACATCCTCTACATTTACATAAAATGAGCTAGGGCTTATGTAGAAATTCAAGTGAATCTGACTGAAAGTTTGGTCTGAAGCTCTGATATCAGTTTGCGACATGTGGACCTTGGCCTCAGGGTTATCTGGAGCTGTGATCATTCCTCTTCTCTCTGGGCAGCAGAGTCAACTGTGCCACCTTGGTCAGCTCCTCCTGGAGCAGAGGTCAAGTAGCCGAGCTCTGCTGGGGAGCCCCTGAGAGGAATTCAATTCACATCTCTCCTCTACTGAAGACTAAAGGAAGGTGTTTTTATTAAATTGGCTAATGACCAGTTTTAAGAGAGGTCACTGAATTTTTAAAGACGTTCCTGGATTGTGCTTCACCGGCTCCTATACCTGGCTTGCTTGCTTAAACTTTCCTCAATGTTCTAAGCTGGAAGTGGTGGAAACACGGTGAGGGAACGGGAGCTATAGGTGCTCTCAAGGAGACTAACAGGCTGAGAGAATGAAATAGAGAGAATAATTATACCTTCTTCAGCAATCTTTCATAAAGTGGCCCAGCAGTGGTTTGTCTCTACAAAGGAGGAGTGAAGTGAAGAACCACTGTAAAAGTGTCTGTCAATTAAGGTGGACTCTGATTAAATTATAGTGGTTGTTCACTCAGCACCATATGACGTGAGAAAGGAATTTGTATTCATTTTCCATAAAGGTCAGAGTGGTGCAATACCACAGCAACACTAACGCCTGCCTTCCTTGCCTCTGATGCGCTGCTTTGACAAGCTGGAGGTCAGAAGAGAAGGTTTCTGGATTTAAGAACTCACTTAACATGGCTATCCTTCCACTTCTCGCCCCACCCCCATGCCAAGGGAAGTATCATCAAGGCAGCAGGCAAGACAATTAGACGAATGCCCTTGGAAGCTGACGCTAAACCCAGAGCATAATGATTCCTTTATTCCACACTGCTGTGGGAGACATAAACTAGTTCATCCATAGCAGAGAATGGCTTGCCCAGGAAGCCAGTTTAGTGACAGACCGAAACGAGGGAATGAGCGCCGTAATTAAAAAAAAGCTTGCTCTGCTCATTTATCTCCATCATCACAGTATAATCACTCCATGGTGAGATACACCTCTTACCACCACTATTCAGATCAATCACAGCAGGCCCTTAGAGAGAGCCACTTAAAGAATGCACAGTTGGCACCATGGACAGAGAACAGAACCAAAGCACAGGAGTCTGCAAAATTCAAATGACACTGTGTAGAGGCAGACCTCTATATTATTTACCTGTGCAAAAAAAAAACAAAAAAAAAAAACAAAACTAGCACAGCTAACATGACAAAACAAAAACAAAACTGTACATTTATGACTAAAGTGCACATCAAGAAAAATGTAATATACATTCTGTCTACTGGTGGGGCACATAAGACAAACTGCCATATACTCAAAGAAGAAATAAGAAAACGGTGCCACCATAGCATGGTGCTTTTCTCTTTTATGAAGTTTCTACAGAAAAAAAAAAAACAAAAAAAAAAAACTAAAGACTGAATGGAAACTCAGAAATAGTCATATCATGTTCAACAATGATGTCTGAGTTAAGTTTAGATTCAGTTAAAGCTAGGGTCAGGCTAGTTAAGATTAGGTTAAATTAAGATTAGCAATAGGTTAAAGGAGTGGGTACAGGTACTGAAATTCCACTGGTTATTTTGTAATTTTATTTACATTGTTATATTATTTCATTTCTGCATGTCTGGATTGCGTCTGTAACGTGAATATACACAACAGATGCACTTCGTTCAAAGTCTGAAATGGTCTAAATAAGTAGTTGTATGTATGTATGTATGTATGTTATGTATAAATTCATATTAAAACCAGGCTGAGCACAGCATAGCATTTATGACTTTACCTTTAAACATGACATCTGTAACTTTTTCAGACTAGAGTTTCCTTTCTTAATTCAGCAGCATGAAAAGAGAAAGAAGTGTTTGACTATCTCTAACAGCTAATGTACATGTCATGCTATGACACTGCTGAAAATGTACTCCTCAAGACTCACTTGGACTCAAGTGACTCGAGTGACTTCTTCGTAAAGGATTTGCTCTGAGAAGGACCAACTGTCCTACACAATCTTTATTTTACAGACAGTGATCGACTGAGAGAGTGACCAAAAGGCTGCTTCAGGCCTTACCCCATCCGGGTTTCCATCAGACGCAGTGATGATCAGTGTATAGCGATCTGTGCTCTCTCTATCAAGCATTTTCGCCAGTAGCAACAGCCCAGACCTGCAAAGAATAAATACAACACTGTGAAATTCAGAGAAACTGTAAATTAGAGCGAGCGTTTGTCCTGTTAATGCCTGCAATGTAAACATTTCGGCCCAGTCTGGCCTACAGTCCCACAGACTTGCCTTTATTTGGCTTACTTGTGGTGTGTTTGCCTTTCTTTAGAGCTGTGGCCTATCCATCTACAGCTCCACCATTTCTGTAGCACAATAACAATTAATTTATGTGTTGTCCATTTGCTTGGTTGCTTCACATATAAGCTTATTTAGAATGAGTTTATTATATTCTGATTGATTATTTAGCTGTTTTCCCTTATGTGAATTATGCATGGCAATTATTGCGTGATTATTATTATTATTATTATTATTATTATTATTATATTCACCTTATTTCTCCACACCCACCTTCAAGAGTGTTTCTTCCGCCTTTGTTAGAACTTCTGTTGCAGTAAGCGACTCTGTTTATACAGCCATAATAATAATGTTTATTATTATTATATTATTATTAATAATAATAATTAATATTATTGATAATGTTATTATTAAATAATAACAATAATAACAATAATAATAACAACAATAATATTAACAATATTCTTCTTCTTCTTATTATTATTATTATTATTAATAATAATAATAATAATAATAATAATAATAATAATAATAATAATAATAATAATAATAATAATAATTAGTATAACATACAGAATGATCATTGTAATATTGTCACTTAGAGGGTCTCACAGCAATAGGTAGAAGAGTAGGATTTTGCCTACACCAGAACACCCTTATCCAGAGAACTGTCTGGGTTATCAAGCTCCAGGTTACTGAACATGTTTGGTACAGTTAGTTTTGATTGTATTTAGATCACAATTCTTAGGCTAATGTCATAACTGACAGCCTCAAGCATCTGATGTGTCCGTTTCTCTGGAGCTTCATAACACAGTCACTTCATTCTGTGGGGGGTGAATCCAACACTAGAACACCCTTATCTAGAAAAGTGATTCCACCAAATAGGCCACCAAAATCTGGAGTCTCTAGTACCAACTGAAGTATGACAGGTATTGGTCACTTGCGGCACAGGTCACATTTTAGAACACAAAAATACACATAACTCTTTTACCGTTTAGGTGATACATGTCATGACATGGCATTAGCAGATGCACTACAATGAGCCTGACAACAATGCAAAAGCATATCACTTAATAATGTTTTAAAATGACACATTTTATATTCATCCCACAATCTACAACTGATTGCCTCAAATTTGGTCTTAAAACATATGGTGCAGCCAAGTAAATAATTATGCAAGAATGTTGAATATTTAACTTTTTAATTTTATAAATACATCTGGGAAGAGCATTAAAATTCACTGGCTAATAACTGAGCCACACTTTGGTCAATTGGGACAAAACTTGAGCTTTATATACATCATGTGACTCTGAGATAGCAAGCCAAATACTGAAGCATCAAATTTCAAGGTCTAGTTCTCCTACCCCGTTTAACATAGAAGTAAAATTAATTTTCCCCTGATTATGTCCCTCATGGCATACAAAAAAAGCCCCAGATATTGAGCTAATGTAAAAACTTGCTATGCAACCAAAATCTGTCCAATTTTCATGATGCAATTATATGCTGTCCTGGACCAGTATATAGCCTGATGTTTATTTTTTAAAAATGGTCACCTTCAGCCAATCAGATTTCAGTAGGTATTTAAAAGCATATAGTCAAATTTGAACACTGTTTACGCAAAGAAAGAAACCAACAGCCCCTCCCTCTCATTTTGCTCTATAACCCAAAATCTGGGTCAGTGACACCATTAGCACCACCCCCTCTTACTGATGAGTCGAAGTCTGCATGCACGTTGAGCATGTTCACATGGACAGAGCAGTAAACATGCACTTGAAGGTTTTTTTTTTTTTACTAGATTACTGATAATTCATCACACAAAGATGAGACCACAGTAGTTTAAGTCTTGAAGTCTGTTATGATCCATGAGTTCCATGAGAATGCAGATTTCTACTGTAGATGACAGAGTTTTACACAGGTTTAAGAGCGTCCTTTATCGGTAAACTATAAGCCTCTTGCTTATTTGCATGGTGTAGTGAAAGATTGGCTGTAAACTGGGCCTATAAAAAGTGGCAAAATAGAGGATGCACGGCCCAAATAGAGACACAGTGGGACATTTTCAGCAGAGATTACTCCATCAAATGCAGAACTGATGGGCTCATTTGTTCCTCCCTGAAAAAAATAAAAAAAATAAAAAACAGCAAGGGAATGCATTAGTCTTTCACCAAATTCTTGGCTAGCCCTGCATGTCATTATGAACAGATAAATCAGACTATAGCTGCAAGAAATTGAAATATAATAATTGTTGGCCCACAGCTAGAATCATCTGTAAAATGTATTCGGAGTCATTCAGGAGAGATGGTCAATAGGAGTTTACAGATCACTTCAGCAAAATATAGTTCTGCTGGTAAAGGTGTTATCTGGATTTTAAATGTAATGTAGCTCAATTCTGGGGGGATCTTTACACGGTGTCTGTAAACTGACACTGAGTGACAAACTAGATCCTTTGGGTTCATTTGCAGCATTTGTGACAGATTTACTGTTTGCTCCACTTTTGTGCTCAATATGTGTCACCCGTCCTTGGAAACAATTTCTGGCACAGACAGACAAGTGAGCCTGTCACTTGCATACAGTATGTCACGCCTCAGCTTTTCAATTAGCGCAGAGATGAAACTGAGAAGTTTGCAAACTGGCACAAAAAAACAAAACAAAAAAAAAACAAAAAAACAAAACAAAAAAAAAAAACAAAACAAAACAAACAACAACAGCAAAGGCACATGTACTGACAGGCATGCATCATTTACGTAAAAACAAGAGCAAGAAAGCATCATCAAGGCTTTAGAAGATCTCGTGTTTGAAATATCTATTCACACAAGCCATTATCTGTCGTACACGCACGCACACATTCACACATGCACGCACACACCTACACCCACACACACACGTGCACGATGCCTCATTATGTGGCATCAGTGGTAATGTAAACTCAACAAGATCAGCATTGCCATTACTGTAGGCATCAGCTGCAAATACAAACTATTAATTTGAATTAAATCGAACAAAGGAATGAAATTTACTTCCAAGGATCTGAACTCCTGAGAGACTAATAGGCTGTTGGGGGGGAAGAGAGCAGTTATCATCTGAGAATCACTCCAAAGCTGAAGTGAGGCAGAGGTTATACAACTAATTTGATTTTCTGAGTCGGAGTGGAGGAGGACGAGTGGGCAGCCAGCTTGGAGTGTCTCTGAGCCACCTGATGAGCATTCCTATTAGTATGGGGCTTGCCATGATGCTGGAACCATATGCTCTATAAACTTCTGAAAGTTCCAAAAATAGAATAGAACATTTTGCCTATAAAAGGTTGATATTTATTCCATTCACCAGGAATAACAGCAATGTATGAGTGTCTTAAGCTCTATTTGGATAGGTTAGTTTTTGAAGTGTTGGGATAATGTAATTACAGTACCTTGAAAAAAGTATTCATACCACTTGATCTTTCCATATTTAATCATATTAGACCCAAATGTAGCAAGCAATTGTGAAGTAAAAACAAAATGATACAAGGTCAGCATCCATTTGTTTTCAGATCCCCTGAGTTAATACTTTGTAGGACCACCATTCATAGCAATTACAGCCCAAATTAATTTCTTTGCACAAAAGCTCAAGTCCAATCAGATTGGATAGAAAGCACCTGTGAAAAGCAATTTTTCAAGTCTTGCCACAGATTCCCAATGGTATTTAGGTTTGGACTTTGAAAGGGTCATCCTAACACATGTGTTGATCTTAACTATTCCTGTTTAGCTCTGGTTGTATGTCTAGGGTCACTGTCCCGTCAGAAGGTGAACCTCTTCTCCAGTCTCACGTCTTTTGCAGCCTCTAACAGGTTTTCCTCTAGAATTGCCCTCCATCTTCCCATCACATCTGACTACCTCCCCTGTCCCTGTTGAAGAAAAGCATCCCCACAGTATGATGCTCACACCACCATGTTTAACTGTGGGGAAGGTGTTAGGTTTCCACCACATATAGCGTTTTGCATTTAGGCCAACTTTGGTCACAGTGACTTCTTCTGGCTTGTTTTCAAAAATGGCTTTCTTCTCACCACTCTTCTATTAAGGTCAGATTTGTGGCGTTCAAGGGACGCAAATATTTCTTAATAGGGAAATTTAGGAAGTTGCACAATCCCCCCACAATGCACATGAACCTTGGAATAATCCCCAACATTCCCTTTGTGGGATACAGTTTTATTGCTGCTGTTAATTTTGCAGTAAGAGTTCCCTAACTGTCAACAAGCTGTAGTGAAAACTCAATGCACATGTAAATACTGTGCCACACATCTGCAGCACCATCACTCTGGTAAGGGAGTGGAGTGCAGTGTTATATTAGTGTGAGGTATGGGGATTTCATATGAACATGGGCTGAGTGGAAAAAAAATAGAAATCGTCTAGTAAGTCAACCTTATGACAGACTGCACACAGGAGAGAGGGGCAATTTCTCCACCCAACTCTCAGCTCAACCAGACAATGTCAAAATAGAAGTCACCACTACAAACAAAGCAGTGACACAAAATGTTTTCAAACTGAAAGCTATAATTTCTTATGCTAACGATTATGCTATCAGTATCAGTGGTTGACAGAGGACACAATTAGTCTTGCTCTCTCTGGGTGGGTAGGATGGCCTTTCTTCACCCCTCATGAGTCAGATTGGGTGGCATGGGGGACCCCTAGCTGCTGAGTGGGAACTGGATACAAATATCATTGGGTAAAAAAGTTCAATAAAATGTTAATAAAAAAGTGAATTTTGTTTTGGAGTAAGGGAAAGTGTATGCACATTTTTTTCACTTTAACTACGTCTTTAAAACATCTCGAACTGTTACAGGGATTTGGAGAAAAAGGATTTTTTTTTTGTTTTTATTGCATCAATGTCTGGCAATTCACAAATCATCCTTTTTCTTATCGACACCATCTGTCTACAGCTAAGTATATGTTTACAGACTCGCCTCCGGGCACATTTTTCTGAATGCGTGGATCTCCCAATGGCATAAAGCCTTCTTCTGATTGGCAGCCAGGCTAAAGCTTGAAATGGCAGTCACAATGATAGGATGTACGATGTGGATGTAAGAAGGAGGTGCTATTGTCTGTGACAGAAGGCAGCAGTCACTCTTCTCCTCGCTGAAGACACTGTAATGTCAGGATTATTAACATTTTATGATGTTTGAAATATTTTGCCATTAATAACAGGCAACCAGCGAGAGTGATCAAAAGCTGGGAGGTGACTGAAGTGGCCTGTGATACAAGAGGCTTATTACAAAAAAAAAAAAAAGGGAATATATGAAGGTCTTGTACATTAAAGCAATTTTATAGCTTAATGCTCTTTTCACTGTTTCTTCAACTACCGTACATCAAACGCAATTCCTGAAAAGAGACCCGTGGGACAATATAATAAAAATGTAAATATGTATAACACATATTTTATAGTCATTCCTTTAGCATTAATTGTTATTCATAGGTTATTGGTTAAATGCTAAGCTTTTCCAGATCTGATAATGTAAGGACATGTTTTATAACATCAGTACATTTTATACACACAATGTACTGTGTTTGAGCATGGACAAATTGCAGTAAGTATCAATGGTTGACCTTATTTTTTTTCTATC
The DNA here is from genome assembly GCA_034509495.1 of Acestrorhynchus altus. Classification (NCBI taxonomy): domain Eukaryota; kingdom Metazoa; phylum Chordata; class Actinopteri; order Characiformes; family Acestrorhynchidae; genus Acestrorhynchus; species Acestrorhynchus altus. The sequence goes on along the minus strand of CM067510.1, from coordinate 13,670,822 downwards.
CAGCTCTTATCTTAGCTTCCAATACACTCGCACCCACTATTTTAGCCTGGGGGTTAGGGAACCAGCATTATGACTGGAAGGTTGCTGGTTGGAGTCCCTGAATTGGCAGGACATAACTTAAGTAGCCCCAAGCAAGGCACTTAACCCCTCAACTGCTCTTCATGCAAATTTCCATGTGTAAGCACCATGTTTATGTTTATGTAAAATGATAAAGAAAAGATTGGAAATCACTAGTTTACCAAGGTAAAAATAGTAGTTTCCCCTAAAATACAAAGGAAATAACCCAACTGAAGGGTTTTTGTTTATGATTTTTAGCCTTATGGGTCCTAGGCCAATTATCTAGGATATTTTAGTAGTTTTGCATACCTTTATTTTTCCAACATTTACAAAGTAACACATGTCAGAAATTAATTTCAGGAGATCCTAAGCTACTCAAATATGTCTTCATTTGAGATGTAAATATTTACAAATTTTGGAAAATTCCAAAAATATCACTATTTTTTGGCAATAAAAAAAGAATAAAATATAAGGTCTTAAAAGTCCAAAAAAAACAAAAAACAACAACTGTCTTTTTATTAATTTTGCATGTATGTAATTTATGCATGTATCTGAAATTTGAACACTGTGTGAGCAAAGAAAGTGGGCAAACAGTCCCTCCCTTCTTGTTTTCCTCTGTTCCCCAATATCTGCATCATCTGCCCCACCCCCTCTCATTGACCAGAGTCTGCATGCAGATTGAGTATACACATTTGGACAGAGCATTAAACAGGCCCTTAATCTGGGATTTAATTCAGCTATAAACGAGTGTATTTTAGCTATATTGTGAGCTGAATGATTTGCTTATGATGTGTCATACCTTGAAGTGGTTGCAAGGTTTGGTAGAGTAACTCTGATCCTGACTTACGAAGCCTAGAAAATCACATATTACTGCCAGCAAAGTGTGGGTCTTGTTAAATGGTTCTTCCACTGCATTTCTGCAAAGATCCTGTTCTGACACTTATTATAAAGCCTTAATCACACCATCCAAACAGCATAACTTTGCAATGGCTGAGATTGTGTGTTACCACTGAACCCCTTCAGCTATTTTCAGTAATTAATACAAGGCCTGACGTAGAAATTTGTTTAATATTACACTATTGCAAATACAATAGTTAAGAGGTCTTTGAAAGGTTCTTTAAATAACATTTTTAATTTAGTCTAAATAATCTTTTAAGATGTTTTCCTCTTCAAACCAAGAACCATTTAGTAACATTTATTGTCAAGAGTACACACTATCATGCAAAATTTGACCCAATTTGGCAAAACAAAATGTTCCATTAAACACCTTTTTAAAAGAAGCTTACGTTTGGTTGAGTTCAAAGATGGCGCCAGGATCACCGCTCAGGATGCTGTACGTAATGGGATCTCTTTCACGGTCTGCTGCCTGCAAAAGACAGACAAGTACTTTCACATAATGCTAATTCAATTACTCCACTAGTCGCGCTTCAGCACAGCTCCAGCTCCTGTGGGAAAACCTGAGCAGCCTGAGAAAAAAACACTCGCATTAGAAAAAGACTATAATTGGTTCCCAAATGAAGCACAAACTTTGTATTAAGGTATGGTATTAAGTTTCTGGGTCTTCACTCACAATCACATTCACTGGCTGTCTCAAAAGTAAGCACTGTCAAATCTTTTTCCTTTCTTAAAAGCAAACATGTGCTCTAGTTCCTTAATGATCTCTTATGGCTAAATTACAAAATCATCTATTACCCCTTAAAAATCTTTATGATTAATGATTATAAAATATAGAGTTATAATTTATTGTCCATTAGATTTATGCTATATAATTATTGAAATGCACTTACACAGATGCATGATTAACTACACAGTCATGTGAAAGAGTTAAGACACCTCATGAAAACCTTTTTTGCACCTAGACAAAGACCAGGTTGATTTCTGGAACAATGTGCTTTGGACAGATGAATCCAAAGTTCAATTATTTGGGAACAGTAACATATGATGTTTGGTGCAAACAAGACAGCATTTGAGCACAAGAGCCTCACACCAACTGTGAAGCACGGAGGTGGAAAAGTCATGTTTGAGGGCTATAAGACCCTCTCTACTAAGACTGATGTTGAAACATACATATCTAAAAGAATTCTGCATAGAGTGGGAAAATCTTCTTCTAGTTGAAATCAGAGACTGATGGTTATAAGAATCATCCAATTGATATCATTCAGGCCAAAGAAACAAATCCTAGATATTAGGGGATTCTAACTTTTTATGCATTTACATTGCATTTCTATTAATTACATTTTGCAAATGATGTTTAAAAGACATTTCTTCAGTTGTATATGTTTTTCAGGGCTTATTATTTACTATTTGTTTACATTTAACACCAAATCTGACAAGATTGCAATGCTATTTCATAACCGATATGAACTGGTGCCTACTAATAAGCACACATGCATTGTTGCTATCCTTGTAACTGTAAGTGCAGTACAAAGTGTTCAGTGTGATGCAGGGAACCCTGGGGAGAGTCATCATTAAGAAAGAAGATGAAGGCATAACATCTCAGCATTTGACCAAACGAGCTGTTACACTGTTAAAATAACATTAGCACTTATTGTAAAGCCTGAAATGTGTTCGGACATTTGTCTATTTCTATAATAGCATGTTTAATATGGAGTAAGAATTCAATATAAGATATTTTCTTATAGTATTCTTAAGTTTTGTCTGTCTGACTATGATACCTGCAAATTACTAGTGAAAAAAAGTGAAATATTGGCAGTGACTGCTGTGACTTTAAATTCTAATGCAGACTAGATCTGATTAACATATCAGACCTGCAGATTAAGGATTGTGGCTCCAGTCCTCATGGCCTCACTAATCTCCAGGCTGTAGAGAAGCTGCGGGAAGCGTGGTGGGCTCTGGTTGTTGGGAGGGAGAACCTCGATGTAGACAGTGGTAATAGAGCTCCTGGAAGAGCATGAACACATCAGTTAACACGTGCACTTAAAACGTCCCAAGCTTTTCTAGCAAACTGTAATATGTCATTCAATCTTCAGAGCGGAACACATAAAAAGGCTTGTAATTCTGCATGAGACACACAAACCTGGCTCAAGACCCCCTAGACACTCATCTTGGCTACAGTGATGGCTGGAGTAAAACCAGCTTCAAGTGAACACAAACATGGAGTGGAAATAAGGTGGTTATTAACGTGACACATGAGTTTTCCAAGTCCAATTATAACTTCCTGCTAAAATGTTTTTATATAACAGTTGAAGTCAATGCAAAAGATTTTATTCTAAGTGATTTTAGAATATTTCTAATAGGACATGTGGAGTAAGACTGTTTATTCACTAGAGACAAATATCACAATTTCAAACTTTTAGATATTTAAAATGTTAAATTAATATAATGAATGTAAAATATACAAAATTTTATATTTATATCAGAAGAGTCAATCAATCACACATTTTTATCACATTAATCACACTTCTGTGATTATTCTGTGATTAATCATAATTAATTGCAAGTGAAAATACCAGTATTTCCTTGTATTTTTTGGAGGGAATCAAATAAAATGGTTGTGTACTTTTAACTTTATTTTTAATAGCTCAATGTTTTGTTTCTTTTTTTCATTTAAATCTCATCTTTTAATTTCCTGAGCAAAAGTTTCAGGGACAGCTTTAGCACTAGAAGAAGCTCAGACACAGCTTTAAAGGAACAAAATCCCTGACAGCAGCCTACTCAGATCCGCATCTGGGTTTTCTCCACCACATCTGCATAACAATCACATCTGGCCTGGCTCCACTGCTGGTATGTATCGTGTTACTCACTAACATAAAATTATGTACTATTGATATAATGTACTATATATATATATATATATATATATATATATATATATATATATATATATATATATATATATATATATATATATATCAAATGCTACCACAGTGCAGTAGGGAGGGGTAAGAGTTACGGATTTAAACAATATTTCAGTTAAAATAAAACATAATCATCCATCTCAACTCAACAGTAGCCCTTTATTGGCCCCACCAGTACACTGTAGGTATATTGCTAAACTTAAAACTGCTAATATGTCACTAGGCTCTGTAAAACTGCAAATTATGAGAGAACATTGGGGCTAAATGTTGCTAAATGATTAATTAGTAAAAATGGAAAAAAGATTTTTTGCATGACAGTGATGATATGTAATATTGGACTATAATATGCATGAGGTATGCTAATAAGCACACACCATATCAACTGGGAAAGTTGGGCTTGTACGACAGTTTTGTATTAAATGCATGATTGTTCTGGAACAATGCATCATACTTTGCAGTAAACCTGGTGCACAAGGCTTAGCACATGTGGCTGCCAGTGTATAATCTGAAGCCTGCAGGATTGAGATTGTGACTTTGCTAGACTGGAGCATGTTCCAAATTGGGTCTTACAGAGCTTATTAAGATGAACTTGCTCATAAAGTAATATGCTGACAAAAATGGATCATGCTCAGTCTGTCCAGTTAAGCACCATCTGGCTGACTCAAATAATTACACACCTGCTGCCTTTCTCTTTCATCTAAAACTTTGCATTTTCTCCACAGGCTCTAACTCAAATGATCTACAATATTCCATTTAATCCTCTATGATTCCTATCCATTGGAAATGTGATCATAGCCACAGTCAATTTTATGATCTAAGCTTGTGGAGCTTGCAACTTATGAAGAGTTAGTTCAGAGCTTGTAACTTATAAACAGTTCAAACTGAACTTTGACACACTGCAGTGGCGTGAAACATTGCATTTCCTGAACGTCGCTCACACGGGTTCTGTTTCAGCACTGGTGCACTATTGATCTCGCAGCCTGACAGAATACCAGAGGGCAAGAGGCAGGCCAAAGTGGACTGGACAGGAGAGGAGGTAGCCACAATTAGAGGGAGAATCCTCTCATTTCCGGCCCGTTTGAGTGCCAGATGGATAAGTACGAGGGACAATTTCAGCAGAACAAAATCTGTCACCCTGCAATGCTGTATTGATTTACAGAGGGAGAACAGGGTGGGAGGATTGCTACCATTTCCCATATAGTATATGTGCTGGCCAGAACAGGATTCCTCCTCTTGTCTCTCTCTCCTTTGCCTCAAGCTTGTTCATATTGGTGGTGACAGGAATCAGACTTTTACAGTGACTCTAAAAGCTACACTGAAAGTTGTAACACAAAATGGTCAAGAATATTTAATTAATATTTTATGAATATTTAATTTAATTCATTGTTGTAAGGCAAATGAATCATTGTTATACCATCAACATTCTTTCGAAAACATTCAGAAAACATGTGATCCCCTGGATAGTAAATAAAATGAAGTGTACATAAAATGCCTAGATTTGTAGGCAGTAAATTCTGAAATATTGCTGTAAATCCCCTTTAAATTGAATGATGCAATTACTAATCACACACACACACACATATATATATATATATAACTTAAACTCAAACAGTATTCTACAAATTCTTCAACACTACTATTAAACTCAAACCGTCAAAAATAGTGCTCCTAAACAATATCCTTTAATTCTTAGGTCAGTTGCTTGGTCAGTCTAGTCCTGGAGTACACAACATTCTGAATTATCTCGATGCCGCCCCCCAACATATACCTGGAGTAATCTAGATCATTTCCAACATCCACCAGATAGATCACACACCGCTTATCAATCACTGCAAATGTGCACTTCTTTAAATTCATTAAATGCTGCAATGGGTCTCTTTTGTGCAGTTGGCGTAGACTATTCACACACCATTTTAATCACAGCTGCACACCTGCACTATAATTATTTCAATTCTTTAAATGCTGCTGAGGGACACATTATACTCAAATCTTTCTGCACACTTTACATTTGACAACTGCTTGCATTAATTAATTCTACTCATCTGCTTTGACACCCAACTACTACATATACTTAACACTTTACTTTCTTGTTGGCCTGCTTAGTAAGTGCCATGGGCATTTATTGATGTGTGTTTTTTCCTGTATGCATATGCTGTTGTGTTGTGAATCAACACTATATGTAGCCTTTTTCTAATGGGCTGCAGCTGGATGTTGTACCACAGACATAAAAGCAACTTAACTGGCCTGTAAGTGTGAAAATACACTATGATTTTCAGAGAAAAATACATCTAAGCATAAGACACCCTTATTTATATATATATATATATATATATATATATATATATATATATATATATGAACAAATCTTAAAAAAGATTTACCTCCTTTGCGTGGAAGGGGCACTGTCTGCAGCTTGAACAGTGAGGGCGTAGGAACGTCCCACGGTCAGGTTTACGCCGGGTACCACAGTGATCAGTCCTGTTCTGTTATTGATGGTGAAGTGTCCCTGAGCCCCCGCCAGGATCTTGTAGCTTATCAACCCGTTTGGACCCTCATCAGCATCCACCGCTGTCAGCTAAAAGCAGACCGTCACCTTTATTTTTGGCAAGACTTAACAAAATGCCAAATGACCTTCAGCTCAGCCACTTTCCCCTTGCCTGACATGTTGTTGCAGATTAATTATAGTGGTATGATATTACCATTTTTTTCTGATGTGACTGCATTCATTGTGCAAGAGCTCTAGATAATAGTAATATTTCACACATTAACTCATTAACACATTGACAAATTAACATTTCAAGATATTAGAGCTGCCACGCTTTTTAGTAATTATACCATCACTCAATTACATAAGTACAGTGCTCAGACCATATGAGTGTAACCCGCTCATACTCAATGTGGAACTCCTGAAAGTCTACAGTAACCGTTCAACAACAAATCAAAAGAACTTGACTGATGTAGTCAATCTAACATGCTTTGTTACCATCGTTAACAAACACTGGATGTGGACTGTCAACCATTTCTGTAATTACACATGTAGCATATCAGCTCATTTGTGGTTTACATGGATGCTATTAGGACATGATCTGAATTACTTTAGGTTATCAACACAAACAAACACAAAGATGAATGGCAGAATAAACCACTATTACATCAGCACAGAGGGTCCACTGTGAAAACTGCAGTTAAAGTTGAAGTATATAGCATATTTTTCAAGCAAATAAATGAAGATTTCGGGTACGTTTATTATATGGACAAAAACCCATGCCTGGCATTGGGCAAGGTGCAAATTAATGTAGCTAATTGCATTCATTAGATGTGGTTGGGACATATAAAGCAATTTCTATCCACTTGAAGGTGAACTGGACAATGCTTTAAGATATACAGTACTGTTCAAAAGTTTGGACACACTTGTTTGTATGTTTCACATAATCATAATGACAGTGCAACTGCTTATTGCCTGGTTTAACTTTGGTTGTAAAACAAAACTTATACAATTACATGTGTTTTATCAGCCTTATTTCATAAAGGCGGTTAGAAAAGAAAGTCACAACATGTGAGCAACATGTGATAATTTGTAAGTAATAAGTAAGTAAGTAAGTAAATAAATAAATACATTTAATAAGTACCTAAGATAATCATTTTAATGAATAAAATTAATTAAAGAAGTAATAAACTGAAATCAGATCAGTTTTTTTTTCTTTGCTGGTGGATTATCTGTGCACTAAATGCACTAGAAAACATACATGCAGATGTCTAAAGCAGCTCAACAATTTTAAGACATTTTCAAACTATTTATACTGTTTAAAAGTAACTGCTGTGCACAGTGATTTCCTGATGCATCATCTACAAAATAAAAAAAAAACATACATACAGAGTGTCATTTAATAACTTTATATTATATATATGTATATATCTTTTCAAAAGGTATTTATTTATCTTTTTTTTTTAATAAATATGGAAAACACTCCATTGATAGGTGTGTCCAAACCTTTGATGGGTACTGCATTTCAGCCTAATCCACTTCTACAAAAAAATGTTTCAATTAAACAAACAGATGTGGAGATTTAAATTACTAATGAACTTCATATCACCGGACATAATTGACAGCAGGCTATTTGTGCGGAGCGGACAGTGGTCCTGACCTTTTGCTTCAATCATTTGCTCCAGCATGTGAGTTCAACTTGCTCTGCAAATTCTCAGACCAGCAAGTAGTTATTAGACAGAAATCTAGAGCACCACACATGCTGAGAGAAAATGCAGCTGAAGAAGAGCCTGACTGGAAAGATCCTGCAATTATTCCAGCTATAAGCCCTTCATAAACGAGGCCGCTAATTCTATTACTCGGCGAGAGTGGACTGTTTGCTAAAACAGTGAGTGGCTTATCGATTACCCGTAATACTGTTTCCCCAGGCTGCATGTCTGTGTAAACACTGATGCTGTAGGAGACATTGGGGAAGGTGGGTGTGTTGTCGTTGGCATCGATCACCGTGATATTAACGGTCACTGGAGAGCTCTCCTGAATCCCGTCTGAGGCAGTCATCTGTGGGAGGGAGCAAAAAGATGTAATGGTGAAAAGCCTGAATACAGCACTAAGGACACAATGCAGAGTACAGAGCATTAATAATTTTCTGATGTATGTGTTTCACTAGATGCAAGCAGTTCTTAATGTAGAAAAAAGGAAAGTAGACCACAGCTGCAAGATACCGATAAAAGAGCATATCTTACAACAGCACACCACAAAAAACTGGATGCTTGTGATTTGTCAGAGCCGAAGCATCTGAGCCCACATGACACTTAATAAAACAGGACTGTGTGCTTATTCCTTGGAGGTATAGAGCTTGGAGGTATAGAGCTTGTCCTTTAGATATCACTGGTTTACTGTACATTCAACTGCATTATAGTAATTAACCCTTAGGAGTTTTGGGCTGTTTATCTTGTTTCATGTTTATGTGTAACTTAATTTTCTCTAAACCCAAAACTCCAGAAAAAATCCTGAAAGTGCAATTTCACTGTCAATGTCCATCCTTTTTTCTCTCACTCCTCTCCTCCTCTCACTTTATCACTAATGATAAAATTCAGTTTCAAACTGAATTAAATCCCAGTTTAAATGCCAAAGGGGCCACCCACTGTGATTTTACCGCTCTGCCCATGTGTACTTGCTCATCCTGCATGCAGATTTCAACTGATCAGGGATGCTGATGGCGTCACTGACCCAGATATTGGGTTATAGAGGAAAATGAGAAGGAAGGGTCTGTTTGCGCTCTTTCTTTACACACAGTGTTTGAATATCAGAATAAAACTTCTGCTACATACGTAAATAACAAAAATAGCAAAGGTTCTTTTTTTATTTACTTTATATTACACTTCTGCAAGCATAATGAAATAAGTATTATAAATAGTCTCATTAATCTAATCATTACAGATTACTAATCAAATTTTTGCATTTTTAGTCAATAAAATCTCTGGATGGTCAAAAAAAAAAAAATTCTAGTAGTTTAAAAACTCCTGAATATAATAACATCTGGCATGTTATTATGACTGTACACCAAATAATTCCTAATTTTATGAAAATATCCTGCAGAATTGGCCTAAAACTGATGAGCAAACAGCAATGTTACCATGGCTTTATGCTGTAATATTTGGAACCAGACATAGTGTTGATAACGCTGGATTGATCAGTGAATCGTAAGGGTTAATTACAGAGTTACATAGTTGGGAAGGGCAGGTTGTTGGGGTCCCTTCTGTGGTGCAGTCAGTGGCATTCGTTTATTTTATATACAAGATAAAAGAACTCTGGGTGAGGGGGGATGGCTCAGGGGAAGCCTTCTTTCAGTGGCTTCAGTGCATTCCTGTTCTTCAGTCAATGCCTGTTCTTCAGTGATCTGGACCCCAATGAACCACCACAGAATAATTATTATTTGGGTGGTGGGAAATTCTCAGCACTGCAATGACACTGACATGGTGCTTTTGTGTTAGCAAGTGTTGCACTGGAGTGAACTGGGCATATTTACACACTGTCCACTCTATCAGATACTGCTGCTTAGATGGTCCACCTTGCAGATGTAAAATCAGAGGCATGAGCTCATATGTTCTTGCACAATTAGTTCTGGTCATCCTCTTGTCTAATTTCTTTGTATTACTGGTGGGTGGGCTATTCTCAGTTCATTTATGACACTGAGCTGTTTAAAAACTCCAGCAACACTGCTGTGTCTGATTGATCCATACCAGCACAACACACACTAAAACACCACCACAATTTTGATGTCGCCGCAGTGCTGACAGCCTTCCACCACCTAAATAATACCTGCTTTGTAGTCCTTAGTTTGTGGTTTTGGACACTGAAGAAGGTGATAACACAAGGTAATAGGAGTCTAACATAGTATGCACTCAAACAGTTAGATGGAATACAGTCTGTCATTATAGAACTACAAAGTGCTCTTATATAGAACATGAAGCTGATCAAATAGACAGTGAACATAGAAACAAGGAGGTGGTGTTAATGTTATGTCTATAATGAAGCCCACAAAATTAAAAATAAATGCAGTAAAAATCCATAACCAGGCAAGCACTTTCTCCCCATTAGCTGGAGTGTAGTCTGGCTACATAGCAAAGTAAAGGAACGTGTACGGTGCGATGGGTTCAGTGGATGAGACCCCCTGCTGTTTTGCTAGGCTGTCAGCAAGACTAATCTGAGGATCACAGAAGGGCCAGAATGAAACCAGAGGCATAGCATGCTCAGCCTGTCAACATTCACATGTAACACAATAGCTTATGCAAATTAACACAGATGTTGAGGAGCGAAGTCAAGTACAACAACATCACATGGCAGATCTGGGGAGAAGAAAGCAGGAGCCTCCGTGGTGAGCAGAACATCAAAGATTCTCCAGCTTCAAAGCGGTTGCCATGGAACACTCCCAAGAAGATAAACCAACAGAGCAAAAAGAATCAGACAAAAAGCATGAGGTCAGCCCAACAGTGGCAGACAAAGTGAAAATTAGTCACCCCCTTAGCCTTTCTTTGAGCAATGACAGCACAACTCTGCAGGACTTTATGACTCAGACAAGGAGCATTATTAGAACCACTGTTATGCTGGTGTCCAGGTGCACAGTGCAAACAGCAACATGCAATCTTTTTTACAGTAAACCTAAAGAAAACAACAGTACTAATGCTAATTTAAGACCCCTGACGCCAGCTTACCTAATTAACACTTCTAACAGCTTCATAAGAGTCCTGTGCTTCTAACAGGACTCCTCTGCAGGATTTCATGCCACAACAAAGTGAATAGATTGTAGGTTTTGCAAGGCTTAGTCAAAGCCAACTCTCAGTTTCACTCTAGAAAGCTAAATCCACGTACCTGAACCTACCCCAGTTTAAATATCCTGGGGTCTTGTTAATGAGTGATAGTTAAAGGGATTGTGAGATCTACTTTGGAGTGAGGAGCTCTGTTATCTGAGAGAGACTTGGAGCAGAGTCGCTGCTCCTCAGGAGAAGTCAGCTGGTTTGAGCATTTGATAAGGATGCCCCCCCGGTCGTCTCCTGTTAGAGGTGTCCCAGGCACGATCAACTGGGAGGAGACCCAGGATCGACTTGAGGAATCATATCTCCCAGCTGGCCTGTGAGCATTTTGGAGATCCTCCAGCAAGGGCAATTGGAACTTGCTGGGGAGAGGGATGCCTAGGCTTCTGTGCTTACCCTATTGCCACAGTAACACTGAATTGAAGCAGAATGAAGATGACAATGATTTCCCCCTCTGTTTTTAAAAATATTTCCATCCACACAGAGATATAAATGCTTGCATTAGCATGCCCTCCCTGTATGATGCAAGAAGAAAACAGAAGTTTTATCCCAAATTGCACCTGACATTGGGGATTCTAAATCTAAAAAATCATGACATATTGTAATAGAAGAGTATTTACATTTACTCATATATGCAAATCTGAAACCTGTAGTGTTATCTATGAATGGACTTTGTAGTGTCATGTCTTATGTAGTTCACAAGAAGGTATATGAGGTTAAGCCAGAATTAATGTCAGCATTTTCATAAAGATCAGTTTTTGCTGTCCAGACATCGACACTGAAACTTGTTTTCAAAAATTGACATTTTGAAGAATGCTGAGAATGAGGCCAAACCACAAAAGCCTCTGTTTCTAAAACACCCATGTACATGTGGACACATTTAACAGATTTTATGCCATAAAAAAACCCTTTAGGGTCTTTCAAATTAATGAGTATCATTTGGGCTTTTCTAATAGTCATCATCAAGGCAGGCAGGGGTCAGGCATGTTCAACACAAGCATGTCCATGGTTCAGGTCAGAAACAGGCATTAGGTCAACATGAGAAACGATTATGGCCATATTCACTTTTCCAGGATGAAATGACTCAAATCTGATTTACTGCCTTAATGTGAAACATTGTCAGACCTGATGAGATGACTTCTTGCACTATCAATTGCAAGAGCTCAGATAAAATTAGTGTTGTCGAGTGGACAGCGAAAACTGAGCTTTATGGAAATGCTGGCATTAATGCTGGCTTAACCTCATATACCTGTTTGTGAACTACATGTCCATTCACAGACATCACCTTTCTGTAGTTTGCTGTAGCAATGACATCCATCATTAGTAACTATACAACCACACTTTATGTAAAAGCATTTTGAAATCCAAAGTTAGTGGCCAGAGAATCCAGACTGAGAAACAAATCTGATTGAAAAAACATTACAAGACACCTACAAAAGTGGCTTGGATCTGATTTGCATCATTCGGATTTCATGTGTTTATTTTTGCTCTCCAGACTATCCAAAAATCTGGTTAGGTGATGTGCTTCAGAATACTATCTGATAAACTGGTAAAGAATCAGGTGAAGATTCATTTGAGCTTTTAAAAGGCTCTTGGTTATGTTACACCATAGAACTAGAACATGGCAGATGTGTCCAAACAAGTAAGACGTCAGAATGCATTGATTAATCAACCACAATCCACAGATTAATAGATTACAGAAATTAGTATCATCATTAGTATAGCTATTCTTAGCTTTTTCATGTTACAGGTGACAGTCTTACTATGCATTCCTCAGTATGTAAAGCACGGAATGAGGAGTACAGCAACATCACAAGGCAGCCCTGATGCTCCTGAGCTCCCTGGGCTGAGGGCAGGCAGGCTGAGGCGCCACATGAATCAGCGTGTGGTAGGAGTGCTATGAATGCTAAAACCCAGCACTGAGTCCCCAGAGCCCCCCTCCCCTCACTCACACTTCTGAATCTGCATGCGTTCCAGCCCCTCCACCGTATGCCGTCATCAGCCACACAGAATTAGAAGAACAGTTCTCAAAAGCAAAAGGAATCTCTCCCATAGAGGTGGTGGCATATATAGTATTGACGGAGGCCACAGCAGGGGCTGATAAACTCTGACCAGGTAGTGGAGGTGATAAGCGGATGTAATGAGGCCTTACAGGTCAAACAGAAACAATACACTGATTTGATTTTCTTCTAGTGTTAGCCCTTCTTGAATTCAGGCTGAGTGTGTGCAGGTCAGGACACAGAAAATCACTTCAACAAACCTCAAGAAATACCATGTTATGTTGATATGTATTGGTGTGCAGTCTGTGTGAATGCTGTTTAGATATGACTAAAGGTGCTACCTTCTGCCTTAGGTAAACAGCTCTCATTCTCTAGGACAGTATTTCTCAACCCTGGTCTTAGAGGCACCCCATGCCCTGCCTATTTCAGAGCTTTCCTTGCCCCCGCCACACCTGATTCAACTAATCAGTTTATTAACAAGCCCTTCAGAGTGGAGTGTGTTAACGCTGCCTCCAGGACCAGGCGTGAGAAACACTGCTCTAGGACACATTTGGAGGATATTATACCTCAAACAAAACAACTGCTGATGCAGTGGTGCACAGTGCAGGCACTTTGCAAATGTCATGGCATTTAGAAAGTGTTCTGTCAATCGTTTATGGTAAACATAATGAATGAACTGCAGTAAGCAAAGTGTCAACCTACAGTCAAGTGATGCTAACTTTGGCCAGAGGTTCTTGGGACCATGGTAGTCTTTAGGACTGCAACAAGTTTCAGTTGGAATAGAAAGTTAAAGAAAAAAAAAAGAAATTGTTTACTTTCATATTATCCCAGCTTTTGATGGTCAAAGCACATGAAAACTGGTCATCCAGATTAAGACATACTGTATGATTGCAGACCAGCTCTTGACCACTTTTGCTTGTCATGCTGGTCAAACAGCTTGGTCTTGCTGGTGTTGTTCAGCCAGCTTGGTCATTTTGGTCAAGCTTGGCCTTGATACTTGTCAAGCCTGGTCAAGCTGATCACGCGCAACCAAAAACAGACCCTGCTGGTTAACTAACTTGGTCAGTCCGTTTCTCCAGTTTGACTAGAATGAGCTGGACAGGCTGCTTTTATTTATTTATTTATTTTTCCAGCAATTTTGTCAGTACAGATATAGAAGATGATGGGCATATATCTGATCTCCAGTGTTTGGAGACATTCCTGTTGACAGCCAAAACCTTTTTTTTTTTTTAATTTAATATGCCATTCGCACGACTTCAAGCTTTACAACAGAATATAAAGTATTATATAGAATGGTAAGGCTACACCAATCAGTCATTACACTGCCACCAATACCACCTGCTCTTCTACACTTTCAACACTTCATAAACATTTTAATAAACTCCACTTATCATAGAAGAGCATTATATAGTCATATAATTTCACACATTAGTCCACATGTGTTTTTCTGCATACTTTAGCATCTTTTTATCCCATTTTCAACTGTCAGGAACCCACAGGATCACCACATGGTGTACATCATGCTGGCATGAGACAAAGCAGTGCTGTTGGAGTTTTTAAACACCTCAGTGTCATGTTTGGATTGAACATAGTCCTCCAACCAATAATGTTCAGCCGATGGCATCCTGTTGGCAGTGTTCTAGAAGCACTGATAAAGGATATGAGTAGGCAACCCTGGTCCTGGAGTGCCAGCTTCCTGTCCAGTCTGTTGATTTTCAGACCAACTAAACCTCACAAGTAACAGGTTAGTTGAATCAAGTGTGCTTGAGGAGGAGGAGAACATAACTGCAGTAGGTGCCTAACCCTGCACCAGAGAATGACCAACACAAACTCTATAGGAACAGATGTGCTGCTGTCTCTGACTTTACTTCTGCAAAAAAATCTGGTATCAATTTGAGTGGACAGTGAGTGGACATAATGTTTAAAAACTCTAGAAGCACTGCTGTTTCTGATCCACTCATACTAGTGCAACACACACACTAACAAACCACACCATGTGAATATCACTGCAGTGCTGAGAAAGACCCACCAACAATATACTTGCTCTGTGGTGGACCTGGGGGTCCTGACCATTGAAGTATAGGGTGAAAGAAGAATAACGAGGTATGCAGAGAAACAGATGGGCTACAGTCTGTAATTATAGAACTAGTGCTCCTGTATGGTAAAGTGAGCTGATAACAGGGACAATAATTGTAGAAACAATGAGGTGGTTTTAATATTATGGTTGATCTGTGGATATAGTATAGAGCCAGGGGTTGAAACCGTAGGACATTTTCAAAGCAGGCTAGAGGTAGCACACCCTGTAGAACATGCCACACAAATCAAATTGGAATTGGAAAACGGCTGGGAGAGCTGAAGCTGCAATACTCCACAGCGAGGGGCAATCAATCCCCAAGCCATGACATCATCTTCGAGGGACAGGAGTAGAGCGTTGCCAATCAAATGCACTGAGTTCTGCTCAGTGCTATAACTCACATATCTGAGCTCCAGGTTAAGGCTCAGCTGGAGTTGCTCCTCTCTGTCTCTGGGTTAAAAAAAAGACTCGCTTCTTTGCGCAGGGTCAGCTGCGTCACTAATATAACCTGCTGCTTTCTGCTGGAATCCCTTGGAAGCACAGCAAGAATGGTGCTCACGTTTCCATGATTAAAAGTTCTCCAGGAAAAGTTAATGAGGGAGGTGGCTGCATTGCATTATTTCCAAGATGCTCTATTTATCTCTTTCCACAATTTAATTTTTCAATGAATGCTCTTATACTGATTGCTCTCCCTGATGCTTGCAATCGATCCACAAGCTCCACCTCCCCACTTTTTGAACTAACATACTGCTATGAGAAAGAAAAAACAGCAGAATCTTAAGAACGTCACCACACACAGACAATCGGACAAACAAGCATGCCAAAAAAAACATTTCATTTTGAAACATGCTCTGTGTGCCAAAGGATAAAGCAAGGGGATGAAATTGTACATCTTTTGTATGCGTCACAATAGGGTATTATTCTTGGAGAGAAAGAAACACTATTGTTCTGTTTCAGTAGTCTAAATGTAGGACTGTGGCATAATGCACTCTGTCATTATGACGTACGATGGAGACAACTAAATGCACTGGTAGATGATTGGGAAAAATAACTGTTTTCCTGTAAAGTAGTGTGCAAAGGTCTTAAACCAGCTGTGAAAACTACTGACGACATATTTGACATTATAAAAATATATAATTAAATACATACTTTACAATATATTCAGCACTGCTGTGTCTGATTCACTCATACCAGTACAATATCTCTTCTGTGGTGGTGCTTAGCATTAAAATACAAGGTGAACGGAGGCTGACAAATTATGCAGAGAAACAGATGAACTCTTATGGAAATTATGGAACTACTAAGTTCTCCTGTATGGTAAGAGGAGCATGATACAGTAAAATCATGATATTTTTGATATGGTCATCATACCATGAAAATCTCCTAACATTGCAGTCCTACACAGCACACTAGCAACGTAGGCCATTCTTTTTGTACATTTAGTGCCATATAATAATACATCTAATACATTTTTTGAATATTATGAAAACAATTTAAAAAAGTTACAGTAGTTATTAGTTAAATTTTAGTATTTACATTAAATAAACAATGAAATAAAGTTAGAAGTTTTTCATAGTTAATGATACAGCCTGAATAGTAACTTGATTTACACTCATGGACAAAAATAACTGCACAACTAGGACCCAGAAGAAAGAGTCAGATTGCACTGCTATAAGGGAAGGAGGACCAAGGTTACCAGGAACAATAAATTATTAAAATAGTTAGACTGATATGGCAATATTTACTGAGCTACACATACAGAAGTAGTGTCTCTCAGTATGGCATCAGGTATAACATAATGGTGTCCTGTGATAATCCATTCCCATGAAGTATGACAAAAAACATTGATCGTGGTGCTGACCATGGTTCCTCAACACATGTTGGTCATCTCCACCAAGACAAATTTACTCATCACTGCTTCTGAGGGACTCCACAACCATCTTGCACCACTGCAGTCACGTATTGTAATATGTTTATTTTTCTGTTGATGAGTGTAATTTAATATGATAGATTTTTTCATGAGCTATAGGCAAAACTCATCAACAGTAAAACAAAAACAGGCTTGATATATTCCACCTATATATATATGTGTGTGTGTGTGTGTGTGTGTGTGTGTGTGTGTGTGTGTGTGTGTGTGTGTGTGTGTGTGTGTGTGTGTGTGTGTGTGTGTGTGTGTGTGTGAGACAGTTTTAAATTATGGGCACAAATTATTATTTCATGATTTTCTAATTTTCTGAGATGCAGTGCTGTCTTACTGGCCAGTGTATCTGCCTGCGCCATGTGTTTTTATATTACAATGAATCATATTTTTATATATGGGAAATGTGTCTGATGTTGTAAGAAATATGTATCCAGTTGGGAAAATTGTTTCCCAGTATTTACTCTAGCATTAGGATTTTACTGAGTAAACCAACAGCACTCATATGCTGTAATTATTTCGGATGGTTTAAGACTTCAATCAATCAAACTGGGTCAAAGTCTGAATAATAATAACCATCGGCATCATTGGGGCCTCGCATGGACAGTACAGTAAATGCGAGAGACAGAGAGGCACTGATGGAGCCAAGTTGACTTATAGAGGAGAGGTGCTATGCGGTACTTACTGTGAAGCTATAACTCTGCTGCTCTTCACGGTCCACAGGCTTCAGAAGTGTCAAGTAGCGTGCCAGCCCACTGGGTGTCACTGCAAAGATGCTGCCATAGTTGTCCAGGGAGATCCGTACCATGGGATCTTTGCTCTGCAAGGGGCATCAATCAAATTGCAATGTCAGTGCCAAGGGGTTCAAACACCTCATATTAAGTGGGGCCAAAAAACCTACCAAGAGCAAACCACTGCAAACGCAGAGGAAATAACCACAGCAAATTTTGAGGACAACAAGGAACAAGCTGTGGAAACATGTTCTTAGGACTAATGGAGTAGAAAGAGAGTGTAGACATCAAATTTCTATAACTTCCCTCAAATCTGCATTGGTACGAACTGCAAGCCTAAATCATCTTAAGAAATTTCAAGTAATCTTGCTTATGTAGACAGACATTGTATGACATACTGTTACCTATAAACACAGACACACAAACGTGAAAAAATAGAACACCCTATTGAAAACCTTTGTCCGTTTAAACATATTTAAATATATGGCCATTTGATCATTTGATAGCTGTCACCACCAAGTGCATGCATCTACCATCAGAGAGAGACTGCACAAGTTGACTTGCTGTCAAAAAATGAACTATTTGAGCACAGTAACAGAAGACATGTTTGGTGCAAACCAAACACAGCATTTAAGCACAAGAACCACATACCAACTGTGAAGCATGGGGATGGAAATGTTATGGTTTGGGCCTGGAATGTTCTCCATCATAGAAACCACCATGAAATCATTATTGTATCAGAGGGTGCTTGAGGAAATTGTAAGACCACCTGTAGAAACACTGACACTGAATGATCACATAGCTGAAAGAATTCTGCATGGAGGAGTGGGAAAAGCTATCTTTCAGTTGATGTCAGAGACTAGTCGTCTATTATAGGAAATATCTAATCCCCTCCATCTCTCACTGTTTAAAAAGATGATCAAATGTTCACATGGTATTTTAAATATGTTAAAATGTGTTTTCATAGTTTTTCACCTGGCTGTATATAAATAGAAATGACCATGTCAACGGCAATTTACTCATAATTTGTGTGTGTTTTTCTTCACGATTTACTTTAAGATGTTCAATCAAGTATCTTAAAAGCTTTTTTTATCACATTTGTGTGGAACCAAAAGATTTGGAAGTAACAGAACATTAAACTTCACCTGTAAAACAGTAACAGGTCTGCAGTTAATGGCGTTAAAAGCCTAATGCAGCACTAGTGGTCTAGCAACTGTTTAGCACACATAAGATATAACAGTGAATCTATAGGTGCTTGATCAAAATTCCTCACTGACCCAAATCCCAGCGGCAAGCACGCAGTTGCCCGTAAGCGTTTTTCAGTGCTTATGACAACTTCCATTATGCGAGCTGTTACCCTTCTCCCTGCACTGCTAGCCAAAGCTTCTGTGGACTTGGTTGTTAATCGGCTCGATCTGAGGGTGAAAATGGCTATAAAAAAAACTTGAGAGGAAAATGATCTGGATGACTGTGTTTTATTCACACGACGACAGATACAACATTATTAACCTTACAGGGTTTTCTTTCTTGCGCACACAGACCAACCCAGACAAGGTCCCCTGTGACATCCTCATTGTGTGAGTGAGTGCACCCTGCTAAGCTCTTACTCAAAGTTCAAGCACACACATGCACACACATTCCCAGAACACTAATTAGAGTAAAGGAACTGTGCTAGCAGCAGCCTCTGCACTGGAAATTACAACCCCACATCCAAAAAAAAAGAATGAAAAAAAAACTACACCTTTGCTTACATTTCCCCCATTATGTGACCATTCTTTTTAGACGGAAGTTGTCCTCAAAATTCACCAAATTCTAAATGAGATACTTCAAAGGCTTTGCTGGCAGGCTCTGAGCATAAACACAAATCAATAAAACACGGCACAAAATGCAATCATGCAGCGCATTAAGCAAATTAAATGGTAGAAGAAAAGATTGCACAAAAGGAAGGAGAAAAAAGAGGAAGGGCAGATGAGGACTTCACACCTCAAGTTCACACCACAGGCAACACTTTCACTAATACCTACAGGCACTTGGTAAAGTGTGAGCTACAGGCAGGAGAAAACCAAACATAAAGGCATCAGCTAAGGAATATTCACAGTCCTAAGATTGTGTGAAAAGACCATGTGAAACTTTAGACACGTTGACTTTGTAATTTGGAAAACTGGATAATAAATTTTCCTAAATACTTTGAAAAGTGAAGAACATATATAGCTGGTTTTATAACAAAAAACACACTGGCAAGCAACAGCTAGAGAAACAAGGGTATCTTACTTTGAATAGTTAAGTACGTAAAAGATTAACTGATCTCCAAATGGGGTAGAAAAAATGACATTATTTTATCTTATCATAATACATTTATTTATTATGCTACAAAACATGCTCTGAATATTGATATTGACATTATCAACAGGGCAAAAACCCCCTGTTTACAAGTTTAAAATGTTGTTAAAAAAGGTATACATCAGAATAAACATTTAATGTTATATTCAATATAAACATATACACTACATCCAGAAAGTTTTCACAGCACTTCCTTTTCTTGCACATTTTGTTAGTTTACAGCCTTTTTCCAAACTGGTTTTAATTCACTTTTTACTTTCTTCCTATTTTTTTTTTTTTTTTTTTTTTAAATTCTACACACAATACCCCATAACATAGTGAGAAAAGTTTGTTGAAATATTTGAAATATAGTTTGAAATATATGCAAACTTATTTAAAGTGAACATAAACATGAATGTAACATGTACATAAGTATTCATAGCCTTTGCCATGGCACTCAAAATGAAGCTCAGGTGCACATTGTTTCCACTGATCATCCTTCAGATGTTGCTACAGCTTGATTGCAGTACGCCTGTTGTAAATGCAGTTGATTGGACATAATTTGGAAAGGCAAACACCTGTTTACATAAGGTCCCATAGTAGACAGCGCATATCAGAGCACAAACCAAGCAGGAAGTCTAAGGAATTGTCTGTAGATCTCAGAGACATGGTTGTATCGAAACACAGACCTGAGGAAGGGTACAGCTAAGAATCTGCTGCATTGAAGGTCCCAATGAGCACAGTGGTCTCCATCAGCAGTAAATGGAAAATGTTTGGAACCACCAGGACTATTCACTGAGCTGGCACCTGGCCAAATTGAGTGATTATGGTAGAATGGCCTTCTGCAGCACTCCACCAATTAGGTCTGTATGGTAGACTGACCAGATGGAGACACACCTCTGTAAAAGGCACATGACAGCCTGTTTGGAGTTTGCCAAAAGGCACCTAAAGGACTCTTAGACCATGAGAAAAAAAGACTGAAAATTTAGATTGAATGCCAAGTGTAACGTCTAGTCTAGTCAGACTAGTCAGGGTGGAGGGAAAGATGACTGCAGCAATGTACAGAGACAGATGATAACCTGTTCCAGAGTGCTCGGGACCTCAGACTGAGATGAAGCTTTACTTTACAACAGGACAATGACTCTAACCACACAGCCAAGATAACAATGGAATGGCTTTGGGACAACTCTGTGAACATCTTTGAGTGGCTCAGCCAGAGGCCAGACTTGAACCCAATTGAACATGTCTGGAGATATCTAAAAATGGCTGTGCACCAGTGTTTCGTATCCAATCTGATGGAGTTTGAGAGGTTCTACAAAGAAGAATGGGAGAAACTTCTCAAGTAGCTTCGTACTCAAAAAGACTTGATGCTGTAATTGCTGCCAAAGGTGATTCAACAAAATATCGAGCAAAGACTGAATACTTACTGTATGCATGTTATATTTTTGTATTTTTTGTTTCATTATTATAAATGTATTTATATGCATTTGTTATACATTATATATCTCACTTTTTCATTGTTGGGTATTTGGTGTATAATTTTGAGGGACAAAATGAATTGAATCCATTTGTTATAAGCAATAAGCATATAACAACAAAATGTGCAAAAAGTGAAGCACTGTGAATAATTTCTGGATGCACTGTAAATTAATGCAGCTTAATCGTAGTAAAATGCTCTAAAATCATGAGCTGTAGCCCATTCAGAACTGTCGGGTCACACAGTAATTGGCAGAAAAATGCTGCTGTCATTGATTTTCGTGACTTAATAAAATGGTGTTGTTTAATTACTTTGATTCATGTATTCATTTGATTTGACTGATATACATTTTAACATAAATTTGTTTTAACATAAACAACCCAAGCCCTGCCATGTGCTTACTTTGATGAAGTTGAAATTCCACCTTAAATTAGTGCTGCAGTTACACTCTTGTGCCAGTAGCTCTGCAACATTTAAGGTGGTAATGCTAATTCCAAGAACTAAGCTAGACAAAAACTCCTGTCTCCTTAGGCAGCTGTGTTTGTGACTTGGAGTTGCCAATATCTCACAGAGCTTTCAGTAACAGCAATAATAATTTAATTTTAACAGTTAAATGAGTTTAAACAAGCTTAATTGAGAAAGCATGGAATTTACAACCAATAAACTTGAGTAGTTTCAGTTTTGGTTTGTCAGAATCCATTTTAAGAGAGATCAGGTAATGTCCAGGTAATGCAAATTTTAAAGCCTCATAATTTATCTGACTCCTCAAACCTTGTTACAACAATCAGCAGCAGTCATGAGCTCCTCTAAGCAGCTGCCTCACACTTTGTAAATAAATGGTGGAAGTCGGGCCATATTTTACTCACAGAACTATGCACACTAACTTCTGCATCTCACTGTAACCAAGTCTCTAATAACAAAAAGTGGCAAACATATCAATGAAGAACTGGATTATAAAGAATTCCCTTCTGCAAAACAAAACTAAACTCAATAAAATATTAAGTTACTAATTTACAACTTAAATATCTACTCAAACATTTAAAACAACAATTGTGGCATGAACTGAGAGCACTAACTGAATGTTTAATTTTAACTGCAACTTCAATGGGTTAATTTAACAACTGTTCAAATCTCTTCATGAACCAGACAATTTTATCCTATGAATATTGGTCTGTTACACTATTCACCCATATAAAGTGGCAGCGGGTTTTTTTGAGCAGTATAACATGGAAAAACAAACAAACAAACAAAAAGGAATAACAACATGTGATTGAAATTCACCTCCTCAACATCATTGTCCAGAGCGATGATGGTCAGAGGGGTGGAAAGATTGGCACTGCTGGAGATGGTGGTGCCTACTGGTGCAGACTCAATAATGAAGCCATAATAGCGTGGTGCCTGGAAGTATGGTGCCTGGTCATTCTCATCCAGTACCTCAATGTGGAGGTTGGCAAAGGCTGGAAGGGGGTGCCCATTGTCCTGCTCTGCCTGCAATCAGAAGTAAACATTTTAGAAATGTGGTGGTCAAAACTTTATTCATTTGAAACCCACATACAATTATGTTGAGATATATGGGATATACTACTTAACACATAAAGAAAAAGAAAGAAAGAAAGAAAGAAAGAAAGAAAGAAAGAAAGAAAGAAAGAAAGAAAGAAAGAAAGAAAGAAAGAAATCATTTTCAAAATGTAATTAAAAGAAATGCATTTTTCTTGTGAGGAGAAAATGGTAGGACACCTGGCAAACTTTTGTCCCAGTGTCCTTTTCTTTCCTTCTCGCACACCTCCCATGAAAATGACACTTGTGCAGCCTATTTCTGATGGTAGATATACTCACGTATCAACTGAGTTACATCTCAGATGACATTTTAGGATTGCTACATACTGCTTTATCCAGCTTGTAGTCTGCTCTTTGGCTGAACTTGCTAGGATGCTTGTAAATTATTTTCCCGGACAGTGGACAGGCTGATTTCTAATCGTTCTGAGATCTTTCTAAATCCCATCCCAGACTCACATGCATCTATAGCCTCAGGGAACTTTTTGGATCTCACCATGGTGACTCCATTCATGTAAACAACCAAGAGTACACCAAACTAATGTATGAGGTTTAAATAAGCCAAAGTTCTGTCTAACGATGGTCTAATTATTTGTAGCTGATGTGCTGCATCTGATTCTAACTTTACACAGTTTTGAGGAGTGTCCTAACTTTATCCTCACAAAAAATTTGAATTTGTTTAGAATATTTTCCAAATTATTTTTAAAAAATAATTTCTTTGGTGTTGTGTTTAGTCATAGCACCATATATATTCTATTAAAGTGATATTAATTACTGATAATAAAAAGTGGAGGTTAAGGTTGTACCTACTGATGCTAAGCAAGAACGTAAGAGACTGTATCGCCTGCAGTCACCCTGCACTCAAACAAATGAAGGCTACACTCTATTAATCCAAGTCGTTCCCAATTTGATGGTATAAATCCAAGGGCATGTGGCCCATAAATGGTGATAGTCTTTATGAAAACGCAATGGAGCTGCAGTAACTATTGATCTGCACAAAGGCTGATCCAACAGACTTTGTAAAGATTCCTGCCAATGGATGGATGACAAAAGCAGCCATGAGCAATAATTAAGTTTTTCTTTGCATCCTTTGCTGGGTTTGAACTACGCTAAGCTACGCATAGCTTTCATCAACTCTGACCACAAAAGAGCTTAAGAGGGATCCTGATTAGACAAGCCTTCTGATGCTAATTAGAGAGCTCTGCTGTGTGCTACGACTGCAGCTGACAATAAGAAGAGATTTTGGTGCCAGATGAAAAGCACAAACTGCAGCAATTAGGACTGCCAATGGAAAGAGTGACATATGCTGCAGCATGTAATTAAGGCTAAACATACCATAAAGAGATAATTGAGGTGGTTTCTCAGTGGTGGGTTGTAGGGATGGAGGAGCCTTTTAAAAATTAAACAAACTATGAAAACAAGGTCTAAATAGTGAACATTTGCTGATGACACAGGAAATTGTACTTTTCCTGTACAGTGTTTTTAAACAATTCTAGAATCTACTGATATTGATGCACCTCCTCTGAACCTTAATACCTCACACAACTTTTAATTCCATCAGATAGTTATCATCATAAGGGTCCTTTTATATTAAAGTACAATGTATGCTTCTGGTCAACAATAGTAGGGCTGGACAATATAACAACATTCATATTGATATCAGGATACAAACAGAGCAAGATATGGGCTGAGGCAATATTGAGTATTGAGTATATATTGAGTTTTAAAGTTTTTAAGTAACGTTCTGTTCTCAATCTTGCGAAAACCTACTTTTATGCTCCAACCCCCTGCTCTCAGATCCTGCAGTAATCTGCTCTCCTACACCCCCATTTTGCTCACATAAACACTATGGAGGGGGTGTAAGACTTAGTGTGAATAAAAAAGAAATGAAGATCAAATTTCAATATGTTTAAACAAAACAGAAGAAGGATTAGGATTTGTGAGTAATCCAGATCAGAAAACAGTTCAAATTAACTTGTTTCCAACTGAAGTGCCAAAGCCATCTTTCAGTGCATGTTTACTGCTCTGTCCATGTGAACATGCTCAACCTGCATACAGACTGGTCAGCAAGAGGGGCGGGACTAGATGGTGTCACTGGCCCAAATTTTGGTTTACAGAGGAAATTAAGAAAAAAGGGGCTGCTTCCTCTCTTACTTTGCTCAAAGTCCTGTAATGGGATAATACTGATACATACATAAATAAAAAAATTATAATAATAAACTTTATTTTGGATTAAAGTCAGGAATTTTGAAGAAGGTATTAATAACTTAGTAACTAACTGACTAGTAACTTAGTAGTGATACCAAGAATCCTTGTCAATCTAATCATTACAAATAACTCAAACTCAAAATTATTTCAGACCAAAAACATCTGAATGATTAAGAGTCAACAATCTTTCTGAGATGTAAAGGGTTTTTAAGCTTTATAGCAAAACAAAATTGTAGGTGCAAGTAAATGTTTGATTAAAACATGGTCTAATTTATATAAATATCTAAATTCTGTTAATATTTACATGTCAGATGAGGACAAATGAGTATCTTAGGATCTCCTGAGAATAGGATCTTGCATGTATGACTGCCTCTTATAAATTATTTTCAATTTTTTTTTTAATAAAAGTATGTCAAACTATAAAAACCTCCAACAAAATTGGCCTAGGATTACAAATGTTAAAAACAGTTTAATCCTCAAATAAAAGTTGCTATTTTGGATACAAATATTTTGCTGAGAATGTAGCTATAGATCTGTAGACAGTTTCCCTGAAATCTCCACTCTGAGAACATTACTCTAACCTTAACTGAAAGCGTACACTTAATCGTAAAACTACCAATACTGCAGAATTCAATTTTGATAATAAATACATTTGTGATGTTAATCTGTAAATATTCTATAGGAGACTATCAATATAAAGTGAAACAAAGATACAACCATCATAAGCATAGTTTGTCATTGTTATACTGTACAACCACAACATTATGTCCCCTTTCTGAGCATGACAACAGAAATATTATTTCCATAAATATTTATTTATGCTATTTGCCAGTCAATCGGGATATGTTCTACATGCTGTCATGACACTGGCACCCATCTCCTATAGTTTATATAGGTTGTGTCAGGGTTGAAGGGAAAATGCAGGACTTCACATAAAGATGTTCCAGTGTCAGGCTGAGGGTTACTGATTACTCAGCAGCAATGCTTCTCAGCTTCAGACAGGCCACTTCCCCATTACTGCTGAAGTGTAAATATGAGCAGAAATATCTATTCTGACAAAACACTCCACTCACCCACAGATGGGGAATATCAAGTATATTAGATTACCCTAGATCACACTTGTAGCTGTGCCCAAGCCTCACATGCATTTCCTTTAAAAAACATAAGTGAAGAAGAAATCAGAAAATGCTGTGTGAAAGTAATTGTTTTTTGAGTTCTAAAACCAAGATGCTTCAGAAGTTATTTATTCTACAACCTCATCTTCTGCAATGATAATGAAAATGTAAAATCAAGAGAACTAATTAAAGTCAGATTCTCTTCCAAATTCTGTCTTTATGATGTTAATTCTTACATTAATAAAACAAGTAGAAACTAAATAACACTTTCTTGTTCCAGAAGAATTAATTGTACAGGGGATGTTTATCAATGTATTATTTATTATTGACACAGAAGTATTTAATAACACAAATATCAGTAGTATAACAACTTTCTGATTGAACAAAAGATTGAAGAAAAGGAACAATAAGGTTATGGTTACTCTTGTCAGCACTGTACAAGTTAGACAGCTTACCTAGCCATACAGTGCAGCATATGTGCAGTTACCAATGATATGTGCATACAACCAGACACTGTCGTCTATTAATTGAAAAGAAAATCCTGCACAATCAGAACTTCAACTGGCCATGGTCTTTAAGGCAACTCTTGAGATGGCAGCAGTATGTGGTCGAGCATCGTCCTATTGGAAGGCCGCACTAAAGTGTGCATTCCGACACTTGTTGAAGGAAGTAATTGATGTAACTGTGGGCTGTAATGAAGACCAGGTGATCTTGCATTGTATGAAATTGCACCCTGGATGTGAGATATGTGACAACAAAGCATTGATCATGGTACTGTGTCTTCACACACACATTTGTTGGTCATCCCCAAGACAAAAGTTGGACTCCTCCTCTTCCTGTTCTTAAATAAAAGTTGTAACCATTCACCTTCTATCTGGTCATGTGGCCTGAGTGTTTTCCATTAGTCACCTGACCCTAGTCCTGTCCTCCCTTATTGCACCTGCCCCGCAACACCCCTGTGCTCCATTTCCCTCTTTGCTGACATCACTGCCTCTCTAGGATTCCGTTTTCTTTTGTCACTGGTGCTGCTGCTTTAGTTAGCTCATCTTTTGACCACAGCAGTATGATTTCAAGCCTTTAAAGTTCTCATCAATGCTTATCAGTGGTAGTTACAGCACCCTTCTTCCAAACCATGCAATACTATTTAGGCAACACAGCACCCACAGCAATGCATTATTGATTATCCCTTCCAGTCTCTGAATCTTGGTAATCATAACTTCATAAACAGTCAATGGCCATCTTACACAAGGCAGCAAACCAAACTGTGGACACCTTAATTTTAACTCACCAGACAGAAAACACTTTTCAAAGCAATTGAGACCCTCCACCACTTCCTTCCTCAATCCCACAACTAACCCTTTATCATTCAGTGCTGCACTATACCACCTACCTAAAGTCTTAACTGGTTTCTCCAGGATAGAAGGTATTGCTTACCCTTCCATCAGAAACCTTTCTTGCACCAGTTTCCCTTTCACAACTGACACACTTCTAGACTTACTAGGTTTATCCTTCATCCTTGCCATAATAATTAACATAAATTGCAGCATACACCTGATCTCACCAAAACCGAACTGCTTCAGAGTTTGTTGAACATAAAATTATGAACACGTCCTCTCAATGGAAGTGTTCTCCACATCCATGTGTAATTACTGTATTCAGACCTGCTCAAATGAATGGGATTAAAGCTAAAATGAATCAGAATCTAATTTGACCAGAATAAAAAGTGCAGGTGTGAAAACACTGTTAAACTTAAAACTTACTGGGAACTGCACAAACCTGAACCTGTAAAAGTTGGCAGCCCTGCCAAAAAGGAACTTTAAACATTAAAACTTCAAGATTGTTTCGTAATATTAAAGCCCCCAGAATTGACATGCACCAAGAACTTGCAAAAGCTGCAACATGACAGCTACTTTGTGAGAATATGTTGTGTTTGATACTTTGAAGCAGTTTTCTGAAACACATACTCACATCAACACAACATGAACTGCCAGATACTGGCTATGAGATGCAGGGCTCATGGTCACAGCTGTTCCTGTGCCAGCATCTGATGAAAAGTGACCTTAACTTGGCAACTGAGAAAGCTAAAACCATCATATGAACCACCCTAAGATAAAAACCTCAAAGACTAGCTTTAATTATTCCTTTTCTTTACCTTCTGCTGCCTCGAAAGCAATCGACCTAGACTACCTCAGACTCAAACTAACCACACATCAGTAGTGGAATTATAAAAGTAAGTAAATAGGTAAATAAGTAGGTGTTTGTGCAAAACCAAGAGCTTGCACTAATATCTTCAGTGAGCTAAGTATCCTTGTTACAGTGGTAAAAACAAAGATTTTCTATGCTATTCTACACCTGTGAGGTGTTCCTTTGACATAACCAGTCCATGAAGAAAACACATCTGGACATTATTCACTCCTATCAAAATCACGTACTTAATATTTGTACTTCCAAAAACAAATTAAAATCCTGATTATATGCATTCTATGGCACCTTTAAGTTCTGTGAGGTGACTTAAACACTAATCCAGATTTGATGTACAAACATAAGAGGTAGAACAAATTTTTGATCATAATAGAAGGTTTAATTCCAGCACTGTGTGCCTTCAAAGATGAAGACCACACTCAACATTTCCAGCAAACCATCGGAGTGTGACAGAGGTAGATGGCCAGAACCCGTCGCTTAAGTGATTCTGCTGCGTGAGGGGATTACACAAAGGTTTTCGGTTGATGGCTGTCTCTCTGTTTCTCTGTCTCCCTGCTTTACCAGAACGTGACCTCTAAGGGATTTGCTGCTCTTCTTCTATTATTCCTATAAAGCTAAAGGTATTTGATCCACCCGTGAATTCAAATGACAGTTATAAGTTGATGGACTGCAGAGGGTAGAATATATAATGGCGTGTAAGGGGTTAATAAAGAGGCTCAGGCTTAGCAGTCCTCCTATTTGAGGTGTGCAGGCATGATTGACAGGTTGACATGGAGTTGGCAGCAAAGTAAACTGATAAAAAAAAATGCTGGGGGCTGGTATGGAAAAAAAAGAGGACAAGATGTGATCTCACACAGCTTCGTATGGAATAAAGCTCATGTCAGCACGGTTATGACTGGCTGATAAACGTACCTATGATGTCTGTATCTACAAGGTATAGTAGTGCAGGGTTACATTTGCTCCAAGTACAACCCTTGCTGGGGCTTCCATTGGTCTTTTTACTTTGGGGGTTTGTTGAGTTTGACAAAAGGAACACTAAACCTTGACTGGCTGCACAAGAAAGGATGTGTTCAAGATGTAAATTCTGCTGTAAGAAATAGCTGCTCGGAAACTGATTTGCCAGTTAATCAAGCCAGATTTTGATGCGATTGTGTAGATAAAGAACCACTCATACTAAGCATTTGTCTAGTACGTGTGTTCTGTGATGACAGCAGAAGTGCAAAAATTAGGTGTGAAACATACAAAAAGTATTTTACAATGGCTCAACCAATCAGATTTTAGTGTTTTCAGCTTGTACTGTTCTATTATGTGATGGTAGTGTCTGTATCAAAGTACATTCGTTAACAAAATAAATAAATAACACAGTGTCTGACTGCTATGAAACTCAGCATGCAGTTATGTCTCAGGCAGATATGTGAATGATTGTAGGTACAGGTATTTAAAGGACCAGTCAGGACGCCAGCTTCTGCAACCTATGAGTGTGCAGGATCTACGGACCCAGTGCAATATCTGCAGGCAAATGTTCTGCAGGATGGCATATAGAACCTGTATAACCATCTTGTATCCAGGCTAGAGGCAGTTCAGCAGAGTACTAGAGCCTCCTTTCAGTTGTACAGTTTTCCTCAATAAATGTATCATTTAACTGTAATATTGCAATCACTTGCATGTCACCATTGCATTCACACATATAAAGTTTCATTTAATTCCAAAAACTCCTTCTTAGTGATTTGTTAAAGAGTGTATACAGTAAGTAATTTAAATATATGTTTAAGCATTTTGAGCACTCATATACATCTATAAAATGACATTGTGATTTTAGAAACAAGGATCAAGTGAAGTCAGGAAAACACTATTTTATCTTTTCAAGAGTGGGTCTCCTGAGGTACAAGCTCAGTTTGAACAAAGTGATTATAAAAACCACACTGCGCCAGCAGATTCATAAGTCACATTCCCATTGAGATGTCATTTTTGGCACAAGTGCTTTTATTTTGATTGCACTGGTGACATTCAAAATATGTCAGTACAGTGACTGTATCAAGATGCTACTTAGCATTGCATCTGAATTCAAGAGCATTCAATTGTAAGGAAAAATTGTATTTCACAAACAAAAAGTTAAGGAAAGTATCATCAGCCAGCCCCTGATTGCCTAATGTAGCACAGTATTACTTTGTGTTATGCTAGTGGGGACCATGCCTTCAACATATGATTTGGGAGAAGAGAGGGGTGAGTGGGCTAGAGTTCATTTTATTACTGTTTTGCGTTAGGAACCCAGTCCCCACTCTCATTTGTGCAGTGAGGAATGATAGATGACAAAGTTAAAAGGGAGGAGATGGGGTGGCAGGGGGTCAAGACGAATTTGTCGTAGATATATGAACACTGTGGAGATTGAATTGATCAGATCTGGATGGAATGGGAAGAGAGGCTCCTGGCATGTTCTTTCAAAACACCACAATGAGGTCAATTAATCTTTCATCATCTATACGATGCAATCAAGAAAACATGTTCAGCTATGCCCAAACTAACTGTGTTTTACTATATTTAAAACATTTTGGTGGCTAACTAAACAACAATACAGACCAATCTCCTGTATGAAATAGATGAGTACATGTACATGTGCATATATATGCAAACAGGAGCATGGGCTACTGTTCACGTCCAGAGTGGCCTCAAGAGGAATGTGTATATATGTGACTAAAAGAGCATTTCAGGAGTTGTACAAAGTGTACAAAAATATTTTTTACCCAGCTGCATGTGAAACTGATGCAACAGTTGCCTAACCTTAGCCATAATAAAATTACATTCTTTTTATTATTATTACTGTAGTTCCATAAAGGTGAACATCAGCATTGTCTTCTCCATTCTTCTTCATGTACATGTTCATTTTAATTAATTAATTTTGATTAATTAATCAAAAGACAAAATAACCTGTCTGTTCAGCATGAGTGCAGGCAGGAGTCCTAGAATTCTAGAATTTAGCTGTTACTCAGTAGTACATCATCTGAAGAAAAGTGTGGAGAATTTACAAGTTGAACTGTGCAGAGTAGATCAAGAATCTTGACCTGTGCACAAATCTTGATATATTTCCTTTATTTTTAGAACTCTTTTTGCACATGTTAGTAAAGTGGTGACACTTCATGACATCTATTTATGCATTCACTGGATCTCACTGATTTAAAATGTCACTGATATAAACATTGTTATAAGTTTGCTTTGCTCTAACCGTGCAGCATAAAGCTGAAATTCCACTTTAAATAGGGCCACAGTTACATTCTGGCACCATAGACAGTATGTTTGTTTACAGTGTCAGAAATTGACATGTTCTTAAATTGTTTAAATGTCAGAAATATTATACTGAGGTTATGTGATGTATCACTGCACATAGGACAGGAATCACAAAAAGCACCAGTGGAAACAAAAATGGACACAAGGAAATCTGGAAGAAAAAAATAATAATAATGTAACTGCGTCCCAATTTTAAACTTCATGCAGCAAGTACATATATATATATATATATATATATATATATATATATAGTTACATGATTTGTAGGATATTGTGATTTATTTGATGAATGTACTATTGTAATGTTTGAAATGTTAATGTTACTATATTAATACATTTCACACACAGTCATTGATATAAAAAATATTGCTGATTACAGAATTTTACAAAAATATGATAGATTTTAAAACATATGGAAATGATAAGTTCCATTTCTTCCCAAGATTCCCCTTTTCTGCATTCTGAAACCATTCCTGTATGTTTTGTGTTCAGCCTACCCCACATATATGCTGAAAGGATGGCTTCAATGGACTAAAAATAACAACATCAATCTCAGTCCAGAAGAGCACAATCCAAGGAATACAAAGCAAAAACCATAAGGCCAGAATACAATCCACAGAAAAAAGGCTAAGATGAGACCAGGTGTGTAGCAACCTCTTTTTCTGATATGTTGCAGAGTCTAGCAGTGATGTGCTGCTATCCTTGCTATCTGTGTTACTAATGATCATTGCAAAGACGAGTATCAAAAAGAGCATTTTCACTGCTTTTACCAAGTCTCAGCTTTACTTGTGGGCTGACTGTATGTAAATGAATGCATAAAAAATAATAATAGGTCAGACTGATTCATAACAGTTTTGGAATTTAGGAACTGGCCTATTTTACAACTCTTTTGCTTATGACATCAAACCAGACATCAGTTTTCAATTCTAGGGCACCTTATAAGGAGGAAAACCAAAACAATACTGTGAAAGGTGGAACAGAGTTCGTTAAATGAGATTCAAGCATGACTTAAAGCCCACTGAGAACTTGTGAGGCCATGTTGGGAAATTCAGTAAGAAAAATTCAACCAGTATGAATCAGGCATGTAGGAACTGCAGGGGACACGTAATATCTATGAAGGAGTAAAATACATCATTTGTGTGTTTGATTAAATGACAATTGGTAACTGCTTTCCAGGTTGCTGTTTTAACTTTAAAGCTACATTCATACAGCAGGTAAATGGGCCAAATTCAAATCCTCCCAGATGGGTAACAGCACTATTGCAAGCAACAGTTGCAGTGGACTCTCTGAGACACACTATGGTGCCACAGGGACCACTGATGCCTCCATCGTTTCCTCCAAGCACAGGGACCTCTAGGACAAGAGGTGGTGCTGGTAAGGCTGGATGCGGCTGCCGTATACCCTCTGGTTTCTCCCAAGGATTCTTCTTCCAGCTCACCAGTGGGTTTATGTCTTTATCCTTTGTGTTGTTCACCTTTTTATTTATTTATTTTTATTTCTGTAAAGCTGCTCTGTGAGATCAGTTGTAAAAAGCAGTATACAAATAAATTTTGATTTTGACAACCTCCACTGTATCATGCCCGTGGATGGCAGGAGGAGGACCTGTCAGAAGTGAGAATGGCTGACATACTCTCGCATCCTTCAGATCAGACACAGGAGCAACAAAAGTCAGGCCCTGAATATGTACAATCCCCCTCAAAACAGTAACCGCACAAAAGGGTCAGGAGCAGATACCACTGCTTTTGCCAAGTGCCGGGAACAGGGATACTCCAGTTTCAGTGTGTCCCAATGGAGCAATGATTCCAGTCTGTATCAATGGTCAACATGGTGACTCCATGCATTGTCTCATCACAATTTTAATACCATATATAAAAGTGGTCCAAATCAGAATTGAAAATGTCCAATTTAGTGTGTTTTTGACATTGACACTGCCACATAAAGAACACACATCTGTGTCACAAATTATTGAAATCATCAGATTTAGGCACCTTTTACCTGCTATACCAACAATAACTCATGCAATTGTACATCAAACATGGATGAACCCAAAGAAAAATGAACAAATAAATAAATAAACATTGTATTTTGTATTGTACACAGCTATTGTAACTTGTTTGGTAGCATAGCTATAGTAATGCTTGGTTTGGATGACATCTGAAGTTATGAGCCTATTCAGGTTAACCTGAGCTCAAACAAGCTGGAATGAGAGAGTAATCTTGCCACCAGACTCCTTGCTGAATGTTCATTTTTTTCTGAACTGTCTCCTTCTTCTTAATGTCTCTTCTCTCAATTATGCAGTGAAGAATGTGTGGAAAGGTGTTTCTATAAATCTTCAGGGAAAGAATGATAAAGCAGTGTGTGGCTGCCTTTAAGACCAAAGGGGCATCACAATCAGCATTGCCCACATTGTGTAGGTCCCTTAGTTTGATTTTGTTTGTAATGGATGCTTCAGACTGATGTTTATTCTGTGATAAACACATTTATGGCATGGTATATATAAAAGGATGATATGATAGTATAAAGGGAGTCGTCAACAGAACTCCAATTAAAAGCTGAAATTGATTGTGCCATGAACAGCTTAAACCTAGAAACATTTTCAAGAGTCAAACTATACTATCATATTGTGTTAACTCTGATTGAAATAATATTCACAATCACATAAGATAACATCATAATTTGTGAGTATGGTAGAGGTTCTGGGTGCTACAGTACATGTACAAGTAATTTAGGTTGGTTTAGGGGTGGTATTTTTCTGACACACAGTATAACTGAAAAATATTGCAAACAAATATAAACATGCTGGATGTTATGAGGTTCATGTCCATGTTTTTGACACTGATAGCATTTTAGGACTGTTGGAGACTTTGCCAGCATGTTGCCAGTTGTTTAAAGTTGTTGTTTTTTTTATTTCATTTTTTTATCCCTTCCCAGACTCATATGCACCTACAACCATCTTTCTGAAGGCCTCAGTGAGTTCTTTGTATCTTATCATGGTGATACCACTCAGTTCAACAATAAAGAGCAAATCTGAGGTTTGTCTGAGATTTAAATAAGAGCTCCAAAGTCCTTTCTGATGGTCTAATAATTTGCAGCTGATGTGGTGCACCTAAAGTTATGCATTTTAAGTAGTAATGAATACTTAATAAATGTCCTACCTTTTTCCTAACAAGAAAATTGCATTTCTAATATTTGTCTTTTAAATTGTTTTTAAAAAGGCATTTGTTCAGTTTTATGTTTAGTTATTTTACCGCTAACACTCAAGATTGTTAAAATGAAGATGTTAAAATGTCCACATTAAAAAAGATAAATGTTTCATGGGGTGTCCTTTTTTTAAATGACTTAATTAGTTATTATCTATCTGTATTTCACATGTAACAACCGATCCAACTCGGAGCAATTGCAGATTCGACCTGAGCTTTTTGAAGCCAATCTCCAAAAACAATCAGAGAAAGAAAGGGCTAAAATCATGTACAGTGAGTATTAGAAGAGCTCACAATGAAAGATGACAGTGCTAAGCTACACAATAGAGTTGGAATATGGGAGTGTAGTTTGGAACACAAACTCACAGCTGATGCTCAGAATTCGACAGCATTTTAAAATTGGTTGATAAAAAAAAATTATAATTATATAAAATTATATTTCATTTTGGGAGACAATGCAGGTACATTACAAAAGATCGGCACGATGCTGCCTTACCACGTTTGGCTGAAAATGAACGGTTCATTTTGTGAGAGCTCTCTCATTGGATTGCTGTTACTATTGGTACCAGTCTGTGCAAGCTGGTCTAACAGTGGCTAACCAGGTATTTAGCATATTCTTCGTGACTCTTTCAGAAGACCACTGTTGCCGTTAAAATGTTTAAGAAATGTCATGTGTGGTATGAAAGCTTGATATTAGAGCTTGTGAGTGAGAGTTGGCAGCCCTGATATAACTATCAGTGTGGGAGTCTGGCAGGCCCATTCATTTAGTGAAGGTAGAACAAGAAGACATTCTTCAGCACCCCAAACTCACTCCGCTCTCTACTCATTCCCTCTCTATACTCTGACTGTCACTTGTGAGCAATCTGCCCAATACAGGCTACCCAGAAGGAAGAAAAGAGAAAGAGAGAGGGGAACAAAAAACTCCTCCTCCTCTAGCAGCATGACATGGACAAAAGTACTGGGAGTCATTCACTGCTTCTTACAAAATCAAGAGTGCTTTATCCTGCTTTTGTTAGACTAACTGCCTCTACTGTCCAATGAAGGCCTTTTTTCTAGATT
This sequence comes from Acestrorhynchus altus, assembly GCA_034509495.1. Taxonomy (NCBI): domain Eukaryota; kingdom Metazoa; phylum Chordata; class Actinopteri; order Characiformes; family Acestrorhynchidae; genus Acestrorhynchus; species Acestrorhynchus altus. The sequence goes on along the minus strand of CM067510.1, from coordinate 13,634,509 downwards.
TTGGAGTGTTGTGAGCATTTAAATGGCAGCTGTAGGAGTGTTTGAGATTGTACACTCATCATCATATAAAAGGTTAAACAAATAATTGCACCCAGAAGGGAGTGTAGGATTGCAATGCTGGGGAAAAAAAGATAAAGGTTATCAGGAAAAATGCAAACAGCAATAATTTTGCATTTAACTCATGCAGCTTGAATATTCTCACACCTATAGATTTTGTGGTAGGTGTAGAATGTTGATAGTGTGTCTAATAGCATCCCACACATTGTCAATTAGATAGGTTTAGCAATGAGAATGGCATAGTATCAGTGTCTTTAAGCTGAGGTCTTGAAACAGCAGCAGTTTGTGGATGAACATTGTCCTGTTGGAATAGTGAACCAGAGTGTGCATTCAAAAAAAGCAAGATTTCTGGTTGCAGGACCTCATTTATGTAACACTGGGCTGCCAAATTCCCTGCAATGGAGAATAACACCATTCTGAATGACTCCATGACAGTCTGGAATTACCCCATTGCAGTCATTCATTGCAATTGTTTGATTCTTTCAGGGTGCAGCTATGTTTTTGAAAATTAGTGAATAAAGTATATTTCTGACACAACCAGGAGAACCTGCTTTACTTAATAACATTTAACAAAAATTCTTAAGAACCCTCTTCAACAAATTGTCTTCCCAGCCCATTCTTACTCATCAGTGACGAGTTCCATCATCTTCTTCACCATCATCAACATTGTCACCATCACCACCATCACCATCATCATCATCATCAGGGGCTGATAATCATTACCTTGGTCCAGTTCAGGGTCACAGTAACAACAGAGCAAGCACAGAAGCCCAGGAGTCTCAATGCAGTCCAGCTGGGAGAGATAATCCCTTCAGTGGGTCCTGGGTCAGCCCCTGGTTCTCCAAAGGGAGATGACCAGGGGGCATGCTTATCAGATGCCTCAACCACCTCATCCGTCTCCACTCAAAGCAAAGGAGCACTGGTTCTACTCTGAGCCTCTGCTGAACAGAGTTCCTCACTCTATCACGAAGAGTGAGACCAGCTACACGATGGAGAAAACTCGTTTCATTTGCACGTATCCAGAATCATGTTCTTTTGGTGAGTACCCACACTTGCTGACCATAGGTGAGATTGGGGACACAGATTGACTAGTAAATTGGCCACAGAACTTTTCTTTTCTCAACCTGATGCTATTAGGTAACACATTGTTTAACACTACATGAACATGATGTTTACATTGCATACATGTTTTACTGAATTGGACAAAGACAAAGATTGGGCTTCAACCTTCAAATGCTGAGCTAGGCTGAGCTAAAGGGCATTTCTAATAAAACAACCAGAGTGTACATACCCACGCACACAACCACATGCACACATTCAGATTCACACTTTTATATTCCAATATTCCAGAACCCGACTGTGCAACACCGGCTTCCCATGTACACCAACCATGTAGCATGGTTGCATAGCTACATATCTCAGGATTCTTTGATCTTGTGAGCATCTACAGGTCAAGCTTCGAGCTAGAGAGGTACCATTTCATCCACATATCAGCTCATGTCCACACAGGCCTGATCTTGGGGGCATGTTCTTTATGGATGATTACATTGCATCACTAGTTGCTACACCCAACTCGGGCCCAAACATCAGTACAAATTCTATGCACCAGAATTGACTTTTAGCATTGCTAAAGCAATAGGCATGTCTCCTTTTCTCTCTCATTACCACCATGCATCTTGTATTTTCCATGTTCCCATTTTTGTCCTCGTGAGTATGTCATGAAATCCTATGGGTTGCTGGAAATCATATGATGATTCATGGCACTGTTGTGTTGTATCTTGTCTGCAGGTCAGCTTTAATTTGTTTCCAAATTGAATGAGGTCCTTTTGTCACCACTGGAACAATCCTGTACTGCAACTGATGATTTTTTTCACTTCCGTCCATGTCCACTGAGGTTAGCTACAGTCCCATAGGCTGTAATTCTTAATAATGTTGTGAACAGTGGGCACAAGCATTACGATCTCTGAGAATGTTTTTGCCTTGAGAATGTCCATACTATTCCACATGTTTGCTTCTCACATCCTCAACAATTCTTTGCTCTTCTTTCTTTTCTCAGTGTGGTACACAGACACACATACTGAGTCAAACTTTCTCATTTTAAATTGGTTGAAGTTGATATATATTGCTAATATTCTATTTCACCAACAGCAGTTGGGAAGGCTTTCCACTGTCTTCTGGAAAATGGAGTGGTCAGGTTCTGATACTTGGAATAAAGCCAGACTCACTGTCAGTGCTCCAGTTCATCCATGTTTGTAAGGGTTGAGATCAAGGTTTTATGGTAGCTGCTCAAGTTCTTCTACATGTATCAATATGTCTCTTTTATTATGGACAACACATGTCTTCATAAACCATGTTTTGTCCACTGGCCACACTATTCTGTTTGCTGTAACATTGAGATGTCCCTTCACAGAAACTCAGGGCTTAGTCTAAAGCATGACAAATGGCCCCCGACCATTACTCTCCCTCCATTAAGTTTTACAGTAGGGACTGTACGGCTGGCATTTTCCTGGCATTCATCTCAACTCAGATTAATCGATCACACTGATTATTTGACAACATTTTGCCACTGCTCCCCAATCCAGTGGTGGTATTCTTAACAACAGTATAAATAATTCTTGGCACTGTAAATGGTGAACTTTGGCTTATTTGCAGCTGCTCAGCCAATTAGGTCACCCAAAAAAACAATACAGGAAGCTCCCGGAGACTACCATGCTGAAAAATCCAGCTGATGGTCTTGCTGGTTTACCAACTTGGTCTTATGGGTTAACCAGCTTCTTCATGCTAGTTATGCTGGCTGACCAGCTTAGTCATTCTAGTCATGCAGACCAACCAGCTTGATCATGCTGGTCAGAAGGGACGGTGATGCAGGCAAGCTAGCTTTGCCATGTCTATCATGTTGGTCGAACATCTTTGTCATGCTAGTTATGCTGGTCAACCATCATGGTGATACTGGTCATGTTTGCTCAACCAGCATAGTCGAGCTGGTTGATTAGCTTGGTCAGTCATTTTTGTAGACCATCTAAACCACCAAACTCAAACACAATCATACCCAATGCTGGTCAGGAATTAAGTTGGGAAACCAGCTTATCCAGCTTGACCAGCTTTAGTTGGCCAAGCTGTTTTTTTCACAGCAGGATAGTGATTGTGCTAATGCTGCAGACTTCTGGAGGCTGTTTGGAATTCTGCAGTGAGTGCTGTAGATGAGGACAAAGAAACTTCAACACAGTTATGTTCCGTGAGCCTGTGTACACAACAGTTTCTACAGTGGCTCAGCCCATGTTGTTCTTACATTTTTCCACTTCATATTAACATCTCTTACAGTTAACCAGGGAGTTCTGAAAGGCAGAGCAATGCCTACGGCAGATGACAAAAAATGGGCTCAGTATGCTGGTTACTAATCTACATAACTTTCAAGAACCATGTAACACTGTGTAACCCAAGTCACATTTGTGTAAAATCCAGTTAAGGTAATGTGAAAAAGTTTATTAAACACATTTCGACATTTGATCTACTCTTCCCTCAATACTGAGGTTTGGAAGTGATATAACTAAACAAAGAAAATTAAATAAATGTCAGTTTAACACTCATGGGAAGTGTGCAACTAGGAAACACTTACTGTCAAAAAACAAACATGACAGCAAGTCTAAAGTTTGCCAGAATAAAGATAAACCTAGATACCAAGATAAAGACCAATGTATCCAAAGTTCAATGAATCCAAAGTTGAATTATTTGGCGACAGTAACAGATTAAATGTTTGACGAAAGAAAAAAAGCATTTAAGCAAAAGAACCTCATACCAACTGTGAAGCATGGGGGTGGAAATGTCATATCAAACATAAAACCCTATAAAGAACAAAACTGAAACATTACATAGCTGCATAGTGGACTGGGGAAATCTTTCTTGCAGTTGATGTCAGAGACTGATGGAAATATCAAACTGACATTATTTCAGTCAAAGGAGGTAATACCAGCTATTCACAGGTTAATTTTCCTCATAAGACTGCATTTCTATTAATTACATTTTGCAAATAATTTTATATCACTTCCATCTCGGTTAAAATGAAGATCACACATCCATATGCTTGAATATGTTAAAAAAAGCTAAAGTGTTAATATGAACTTTTTCAGATGACTGAATATTACTCTACCACATCAATCCACACCCTTCTTTCACTTTCAGTAATGGTTCTGTATCTCTCAGCTTGTCCAAAACTGTGTGTAAGCTTGTTCTTGAGGAGTTCCTTAAAGCACAAATTACACTTCCGGTCCATAGGGAGAGCCCATGAGCAAGAAATACCAATTCTGAAACACAGCTTTAGGTCAAACACACTTTTATGAAGGGGTGTCCACATAGCTTTGGCCTTATGATGTACATAGCAGTATCTGTTGCACATATTGTGCAGCATTAGTTTTAAGCCTCTTATGTTCATAGTGTGTGTATTTCTAATTAACTTGTCCATTCTAGTTTTGATGTGTGGAATTTGTGCTCTTGGTTTTCTATGGTTTTCTATTACACTGTGATATCGAATTTCAAAGCTTGCGTTTAGAACTTTGATTATGATTTTGTCCAGATTGACAGCGTCTGATCCTGTACTATTGATTCCTGCAATGGGCTTTAACAACGAACCCTGGATTTGTGTTATAGACAGATTAAGCGCTTTCATCCTTCTTCTGTGCCTCATGCTGTCTCTGAAACATTCCATTCCTCGCTTCATGATTTATCAGGGACATCCATGATCAAATCATGACAGTTCCAGCTCTTATTACCTTGATCACCAAGTCAAATCGTTGGTGCTGCTCACGGTTGACAGGCTGCAGCAATCTCAGCTCAGCCGTGCTGCTGTTCAATGAGAAGAAGGCTGCATAAGATGCAGGTTTTCCTGTGGAAGAAAAAGGATTGATAACATCTCAAAACTGAAATTCATATTTTGCCATTGTTAACAGCTTTTAAAACAATGATACTCAAAACAAATGCAATTTTACAGCCCGCTTTGCATCATAGTACCCTTCTTTATAAGAAATGATTGAGAATGGGATTCTAATTATGATAAATATAAGAAAAATAAATCTTAACAAAACTAAAGGGTTTCATCATTTTTGGTGTTTGGACCACTAGTAATCATACAGCAACAAAAATGCACAGGAAACAATGAGCCATTCTGGCCTTTGTTCTTTCAAAATGCACTCAATTTCACAATCATTTTAACAGAGGGATCACTCGCCACAGTCAGAATAAAGGTAACATGTTAATATGATATCATACAAAAGCAGGGTGTTGATTTGTAGAACACATGATAAAGATAAAAGCATAAAAGAACAGAAATGTATAATAAATAAGGCTTAGAAAAGCAAGAGGTTAAGGTGCTGAGAATGTAGTGGCACACAGAAACAGAAATAATTTACAATTGGATTTAAATTATTACAGTAAAAAAATTTTATTTTATTTAAACTGCAACCAAGTACCAAAAATTAAATGTGCTACTCCATCATTCTTTCAACGTTTAGCTCTGGTCCAATGTTAAGACAAGTTATTATTTATTTGTTATTATTTAACAAGTGAACCCTAAAGCAGCATACTGCTGCTTATCTGTATTTTTTACACTTTACATTTTCAAAAAAGTCTTGTACTACTTTTGTTTTAGTTGATCTGTTTTTCTCTTTGAATCACACAGAATCTGAATCTGTGAAAGGTTTGGTTTAGTTTAGTTTCATTAATTCATGTAGCCCTGATTAATGTCCTTATCTGACCTGTTAAATAACAGTGTATTAGAGGTGTGTAGTCAAGGCTTCTCTGTCAGATAAACTGAGGAGCATTGACTGAATTTAAGACACACAATCACAATCTGATTGGACGGAACTGAAAGAGGAGACATGAATCAGTTGAGAGGCTACAAACCCGTAATTGTCATAATGTCATAATGGGAAACACGAGATCGCTTCTCAGTAAAATGGATGAGCTTAAGAGCTCTCAGCTCTCAACCCCCCCAATCCACACATTCCAGCACTAGCCCCTGCTCCTGTCTGTCCTTCATAATGGCCCAAGTGAGGAATGACCTATGGAAAATCAAGACAAGGAAAGCTGTAGGTCTGGATGGTATCAGTGCCACGCTCCTCAAGACCTGTGCAGATCAGCTCTGTGGTGTAGCTGAGCACATGTTCAACAGGAGCATGAAGTTGGGAAGAGTATCACAGCTGTGGAAAACATCTTGTGTGGTACCTGTACCAAAAACACATCACCCAAAGGACCTAAACAGCTACAGGCTGGTGGCGCTGACTTCTCATCTGGTGAGAAGCTGGTCCTGGAGAAGACACTGGAGAAGCTGGTCCTTACCCATCTGCGTCCTCTGGTGAGCGCATCCATGGATCCTCTTCAGTTTGCCTACCAGCCTGACGTTAGTGTAGATGATGCTGTCTTCTGTCTTCTACATAGAGTTTTCTCTCACCAGGCGAAGCATGGGAACACTGTGAGAATTAATCACCTGGGCTGCTGAAGACAAGCTGGAACGTGTTGGTGTGGACAATCACCTGTCAGACTGGAAACTGGACTACCACACCAACCGACCACAGTATGTGAGTGCATAGGACTGTCTTTTGGACAAGGCAGTCAGTAACACAGGAGCACTTCAAGGAACAGTCCTAGCACCAATCCTTTTCACCCTGCACACTGCTGACGTCATGTACAGCTCTTCAACCTGTCAGAAGTTCTCTGATGATGCTGTGATTGTCGGCCTCATAATATGTATCCAATGAGGAGGACAGCGAGTACAGAGGACTGATTCAGGACTTTGTGGACTGGTGTCTGCAGAAGCACCTCCAGATAATTGTGAGAAAGACCAAAGAATTGGTATACACATTAAATTAAAATCAATTGCATGTTCAGTGTTACTCAACCCTCGTACTAGAAACCACAAGGTGCACATTTTAGTGGATTCCCTGGTTTCCCACACATGCAAGCCATGGGCTTGTTAATGAGCTGATTAGTTGAATTAGGTGAGTTGGGAGCAGGGAAAACACTAAAACATGCAAGGCAGGGTTTCTCCAAGAAACAATGACATAAATAACTAGGGCTACAAGAAGGAATTATTTCTATAATATTTTTTTCTTACAAAATTGTTAATGAATCTTTCCAGAAGCTAAAATGTGGTCTGATAACTGAAAGAAGAAGTGCATGTTTCTGGTCCTCATTACAAATCCAGCAAAATGTTTCTCTGAACAGAAAAACGCTTGTGTTCAGTTTTATCATTTTTGAAAAATAAAACCCTTCTGTGGTTCATGCTTATTGCTGACTTTTACTCACTCACCCTGTAGCTCACTGGCTAACTTGTGGTCATGCTGGATCAACTCCCCACCAGTAGCCTCCACCTGCTGCTTCATTGCCAGGTCTCTTCTCAAAGCTCAGTGGGTGGACCTATACTCCCCTCCCACTGTACTGAGAGACCTGCCTTGTTCATTTATAAATCACTCTTCAAAACAGAGCTTAACCCAGCAGCACAGCCTCAACAGAGATGCCAGGGACAGGCATGATACCAGTAATGATCCAGGGTAGACCTACACCAAAACCCTTTCCTCAAAGCTTCATCTGATTTGTAAGCATATCTGTATTTTATAGTGTATCACTAAACATTTGAATTGTAGTATAGAATCATTAGCCTGAATCAACCTGAAAACCCTGGAACCACCACAGCGCAGATAGCCAGATAAAGACTTACCAATGAGGATAGAGTAGATGATGCCTGGCCGATCAGAAGGTGGTTGGATGTTCCTATCCTGATCCACGGCCTGGATGGGAGGGGTCACGTTCACTGGGTTTGCATGGCTCTGTTGGAAAGAAAGAGGGAAATAAAGGTTTGTTTTCTTGTTTGTAGCTATTAATTGTAACTTGCAGCACTTTTTCCATTTTTTTTTGTCCTTGTACTGCTGTGATGAAAGTCTGGAACAGAAATCCACCCGTGATTAAAATATTTTCTGTTTGCTGCTAAGGTACTTCAGCACCTTTGATTCAAACAGCAGCGACAAGGACAGTACAGCACTGCACTGTCATCTCCAAAGCCACTCAGCTAACACATGCAAGGTTCCTGCAAGAAAAAAACCCACTCAATAGAATCAAAGAATGTACATTTGTCCAGAAATAGAAACACACACACAAAAGTAACACAAGAACACTGCCCATCAAACAAGAGACACTTTTACTTTTTCAGAAAGCACTAGAAGACCTGAAAAAGACCTGCTTTTAACATAAATCAGAGTAATGATATGGGTATGTTTTGAAGCCCTCTGCTAAATGTTGGTCATAAAATGTAATGCACGGTGAAATCCAATATATTGTAAAATAAATAATCATTTTGGTAGTTATGACAAGCAGATTTTTCCTTAATAATGATCCTGTTTTCTTTTCCACATGGTCAAGCACACACAGAACATGTTTGTTCAAATATGATCTAAACACCTAAAAGGTGTTCAGTTCTGAGGTTTGACAGTATTCTATAATACTGCTGTCAAAATTTTCCCAAAAATAATAACATGTGATATAAGTTCATTGTCGAAATTATCATTGTCAGAGTTGCACCCAGAAGGAATTAACTGATTGAAAAGCACAAATGCAATGGTGCTGTACCAGACTGTAAGGGAGTCATTCAGAATGGCAGTAAATAATTCAGTGACGAGTGAGGCTTTTGCTTTGGTTTAAACTGTCAACAAGTCTATGTGTGGAAGCACAGTTGTCAGCACCAAGATCAAATGTTTGTTGTCACATGACCAAAAGGCCTGGCGTCATGGTGTGCAGTGCAATTTCATGCAATGCTAGATCACTTTTGGTCTTCATTGCAGGTATCTTGACAGCCCAAAGGGCCTACAACCAGTGATCCTGCCTTTTCTGAGCACACTTCTGTGCATTATTCTAACAAGACAAGTCCATCTGCATCCTGCTGCTGTCTCAAGAGCTTGCATTGAAGACACAGATACTATGCCATGGCCAGTGGCATGACCAGACCTATCCCCAACTGAAAATGTGTGGGTTGCTATCAACACTCCATCCATACTGCAAAATCACCAGGTGCTGAGTGAGAATATTCAAGCTGCATTGGATGGATTATCACATTAGGAAACTCCACGTTGAGACGTCGGGTGTAACACAACATGCGTTACTCCATATTGAGAACCACTACTTATGAATGTGTCACCCTATTCAGTTTACATTTTAATAATGCATTGTTCTGAGTAACATAGCAGTCTGTCCCTTCCTTCTGTGTGCAAATATTAAATACAGATGCAAATACTAATTGTAATATTTGCATCTGTATTTAATATTTGCACACAGAAGGAATAGACAGATTGCTATGCTATGTTACTCTGAACAATAAAATATTGCTCCCATTCATGATGATCACGTGAATTTGAGTTTTGATTATTGTCTGCGAAATTAAGAACTGCAATTAATCTTACAATTACTGAAATAAAGATCAAGTGTCTCAATGTATTGTAATATAAGGACACCTGTCTGTAAGGTCCAACCTGTGGTCAATCGGTACCCTGGCTACAAACACAACCATAATGACAAGATAACATGCCACACAACTCTGAGAAAAGGTTATTGAAAAGTATAAGTCACAGGACTGATGCAACAAAATCCAAGAAAACACAGTGGAGATCAGTTAAATCCATCATTAGGAAGTGGAGAATGGTAAATGTGTAAATCTGTCTACAGCAGTGCGTCCTCACAAACTGAGTGACAGTGAAGAAGAAGACTAGTAAAAGACACCTACTGTGAAGGAGTTAAAGGCTACAGAAACTGAGATGGAAGAGACTCTGTATATGACAACTGTTGCATGGCTAATTCAACAGACAAAGCTTTATAGGAGAGTGGAAAGAGAATTAAATCTTGACTACAATTCACCCAAAAATGATGCGGGAGACTCAGCTGAAGGAATGTTCTTTGATCTGATAAGACTAAACTTGAGCTTTTTGGTCATCAAGCTAGATGCTATGATTTGGTGCACACACCAAATACTACACATCACCAGAAACACACCATCCCCACTGTGAACCATGATTGTGGCAGCATCATGCTGTGAGAATCTTTCCTGGCAGCAGGCCCTGGAAGGCTTGCAAAGGTAAAAATGCAGCAAATATAGGGAAATCCAGAAGACAATCTGATTTCGTCCGCAGAAGAACTATGACTTTGGAGAAGATTTATTTGTCAGCCAACAAAGAACTGAATAAAACAATGGAACAATGGTTTAAAAGAAAATGGTGAATGTTTTGGTGGTCAGGGTTTAAACATAGCACAACATCCCTACTGTAGAACAGTAACTATAGTCTACACAAACTAACCATTAAGCCTGAAGAGCTTCAATAGATCCCAACATTCTTTACCAGATTGAAACTCTGTTATAATCTTTTTACTGGTGTTTATTTCAGTGTTCAAGATTCCAGCCATTCTGTTCATAATTTTGAGCAAACTTAGAAGACTTAGTTGTGTATTTTAGTGACAATTGGACCAACATCCACCAAACCATGAACCACACACATTTGACTGCAGTGCTCAAGCCAAAACCTTGCCCCTATTACTTATGTGTTTTGTAGGGAAGTCTTCTCTTTCTCACCTTTTCTGCCTGGCTGCGCAGAATCACAAACACCACGTTTGGGTGCAATTTTCAGGCCGCCAGTAAATAAGCAGCTCATCTATAATTCAGCCTGGCCTCAGACAACCTAAAATGACACCCATTAAAAAGGGAAAGCGAGGGTGAACTAAGGGATAACTGGGCCAAGAAAAAAAAAAATGAAGCTTAGAAGAAAGCTTCTCAGCAAGTCAGCAACGAGCAGGCCCATGCTAATCCTCAGTACTAAGTGCATCTCAAGACAGCTGCACCCATGCCATATGCCTACGCGCAAGGCGGGCATTAGTGACAGACGCTGACGACAAAATTCCCTGACAAGCTTAAATGGAAACTTAAGGCAGAGAGCATTTGCAGACCACTGGGGGATTGTCATGGAGGAAACTGGCAGGTTAAAATACAAGCTTGGTTATGCACGGAGTTACATTGTGAGGGTTGACAATAGCATGATTCAATTGGGTGAATGCAGTTCTGCTAAGTCCACTTTGATACAGCATGTAATATCATGTATATATGAGAGAACAAGCTTCTGGCTCCATTAACAATCACAGTAACAAGCTAGTACACTGCAGACACTGTCAGTCAAATACATGCAATGTATGGTAATGGATACATTATATGGGGAAACTAATACATGAGCTAAATGTGCGGCCATTCTTACTCCGATCACAGAAGATTATATTCCAATGCTTTATTAAAATCAAGTTTAAAGTTAAAAGTAAATATTGGTAAGGTTTTGAAATGTACCATTCATTCCCCACTTATAAAAAACATTTCTGATTGTAATGAATAATACAGTTACAAATAACATCTTATGCTCTATCTAGAGTGCATAGATTTGTGTTCTTCTCTTTAATAGGTTAATTTTTGAGTTACATGTAATATTGGATAATTTTCCTCAATATGTAAATGACGTAGTGTAATATTGTTCTCTTATTTGTTTGATTTGGTTTTCCTTGTCTGTGTTTAGGACTTGAGTTTTTGGTGAAATTTATGCAGACCTTTAGGTTCCACAAACTGCTCTAACAAACTCCTTGTCTGTTATTACTCATTTATTTCAGAGGTTTATTAAAGATTATAAAGATATTTTACATTTTATACAAAATATATAAAAAAATGGAGGAATCAGGACTTTATGCAAAATTAAATATTTATATAGAAAACAACAATGCTAGAATTGAATAAAGAGCAAACGTAACTTTAAACGCCTTCCTAAGTCCTCTCTAATGATGGTCGAAACATTTGCAGATGATGTGCTGTTAAAATTCATGTGTCAGTAAACAAACATGTTTCAATATATATTCAATATTTCAATATTTCTAGCTATAATAGTATTTATGGTGAACTATTCCTTAAAAATATGCATTCCAAGAAAATCCAAATAATTAGAATTTAGGATTCAAATTGGCTGTGAACAAATGAGAACAAATGTGTGATGCCAGCATAATTGCTTTCTTTCTTTTTCTTTTTTTTTTGGAAATAATTGTAATTATGAACATTTTACTCTTTGTAAATGAGAGGTCTTGTTCAAGCAGTAACAATATGCTATGTAATAGACTGAGTTGTTTATGAAGTAGGCAATTAACACTGAGTGGACAAATTATTAGGACACGTGCTCATTTATTGTTTCTTCTGAAATGGAGCGTATTAAAAATAGGTTTATTATGCTTTTATTTGAGCAACTTCCAGAAGTATTGGATGAAGAACCATCATTCCAGAGAACACAATTCCATTGCTCCATTTCTTTGAACATTTTATTCATGTACAGCTACTTGACACGGTTCATGTCTATTTAAAACTCCTTTTCTGATCCACTAACTTCCTTGACTCAGATAAATTTGACCAAACATGCATCTATTGAAAGTATGCTGCCTGGAAGCTTGCAGCATTTCCAAGTGTAACTTCAGACCAGCCTGGTTGAAATGTACCTCTGAAAGGCACTGCGTTATACCCAACCTCTGCAATTACAAAGCCTGCTGTAAATCACATATCCAGCTGATGACTCCATGTCCAGTTTGGCCATGATACTCTCAATCACTTATTATCTATAAAAAACACTGAGCATAATATACTGCTTAAAACCATATGATGGCAATCATTTGCAGCCTAAACTGGTAAATAACTGGTCTGCATTTGTCTTTGGATGATATGTTACATCTATATGAAGACAAGGCTACATTGAGCAATGCGTGCTGATTTCTTTTGGTATGAGTGATGTGCACAATCAAAAGTAATGAGACAAAACAAGCATCGTTGACTGGAGGATTACCCTAATCAATTTTCCAACAACCAATAAATCCTCATTTGAAAACAAGGCAAATTAATATTTGCCCATGTTGTTCTCTTGATAACAACTCCTAACACACAAGTCATAAACATATGTCCAACTGAAGCAGCTAAGAGTTGAGGCTTTTGTAGCTCTGCTCTCACCTCTGTTAAACCTCTGCAATGACGGTATTATAAGAGCTGAGTGTCTTGATTGGTTCAGCTGTGGGCTCATTCCGCTCAAGAGACTCCTCCCCCATGTCACCTGAAACAGCAGTGTCTTCACTAATTGCTTCATTCGGAAGAATGCAATACTTACAGAGCTGAAAACAACAGCGCTTTGAGTTTTACATAATTGAATGTGTCAATAATTCCTTGACGAAGAAGCAACAGCAAGACAGCCATAAATTGTGCAGTAAATGTAACAAATTGCACCCAGTTCGATAAAACACCAAACTTCCTATAGTTATGTGAAAAGTTAGGACACCTCAAACACCTCTGAATTGTTTAACGTATTCAAGCATATGGACATTTGATCTTCAGTTTAACAATATTAAGGTATAGAGGTGAAATAACTAAACATATAAAACTAAAATGTCTTTTAAAATAATTTGCCTACTGCAGTTAATAGTAACAAAGTTTTTGTGTGAGGAAATGTTTCCTATAACCATCTACCACCTATCTCTGACATCTAATGGATAAATGAACACATTTTCCCACTCCTCCATGCAGAATTATTTCAGCTATGTGATATTTCCACATCAGTATTTGTACAACCAGTCTCGCATGTTCCTCAACCCCCAAAAGACACAACCATTTCATAGTGAGTTCTATGATGGAGAGCGCTCCAGGACCTCCTGCAGCAAGGTGCTTTACAGTATCTCCATGCTTCACAGTTGGTATTAGGTTCTTGTGCTCAAATGCTGTGTTTGTTTCATGCCAAACATGTCTTCTGTTACTGTGCTCAGATAATTCATTGGATGAATTGTTGGATTCATCTGTCCAAAGCACATTTTAGGATTGATGGAGATTTCTTCACGCATACAGTGTGTCACTTCAACAAAGAGCAAACCAAACTAATGTCTGAGGTTTAATTAAGACAGACTCCACCAAAGTCCTCTCTAACAATTGTCTAATCATTTGCAGCTAAAGTACTGCACCTGATTCTAAAAATTTTTAGCTTTTAGTAAAAATAAACTTAAAAAAAAATTTTCCTCTCAAGCAAATTGAGCTTTACATGGCATCCCATGAGATGTTCTCTCAGCAGTATTCTTGCTCTTGTAGAACTTTAACTTCTACCGTTCCTTTAAACTGCCATTTCTTCACATAAACATTGAGACAACATATCCCTTGCAATCTTATTGTAGTCTTCTGGTTATGGGAATCAATTCTTTTAAAATTGAGCTAGGCAGCTGTTTAGAGAAGTATTTATAAACTGAAATGTTTAAATGTGCATTACAGGTCTTTTCTAGTGATTATGAATAAACAAGAAAACATCATCAATATCCATCATTCATTACTGTATAAATGTTTTACCAGCACACCTAAGAATATGTGTTTAAGATTTTGCTGTACACATTTTTTTTGCCTACAAAAATGCTTACTTAGCAGTCAGTTAATTAACAGGTTCTAGCTTGATTAAGGCTTAATAAGGGCTTTTGAAGGGCATTGTGAGCCTCTCTATATTGAACTTTTAGCTAATACTGCATATTCTTTTTTTGGGGGGTTACAGTTTGGAACTGCATTAATCTACCTGATTAATCTACCTGATCTAGCTGATCTTTATCTGCGAGAAATGCATGAAGCTAAATAATGATTGTGATTTGCTGCACTGACATTAAGGTTGGGTGATATGACAAAAATAAATAAATAAATAAAAATCAACTCATATGTTGATATGCTTAAGAGAAACAGTGATATACAATGTGCTATAAAACCTTAACAAAATATAATGTTAAAGTATCAGTATTTATTTATTCAACACCATGCAATAATTGCAATATTTATAAGACATTTATAAGACATCATTTGAACAAGACTGCACTCTGTTGAGTGTCATCCCTCTGACCACCAAATCCTTTGTACACAAATAACCCACTCATGCTATTTTTAGAATTAAATCGTACACAGATGTTAACTTACATAACAGATGTGATGTTATATGTTTCTTTCATACATATATACATATATATATATATATATATATATATATATATATATATATATATATATATATATATATATATATATATATATATACACACACACACACACACACACACACACACACACACATACATACATATTTATATAAGACTACAGTGGCCAGCAGATGCCTGTGCATGTGATGAGTGTGATATGCAGAGAGAGTGCCATCTACTACTCCGAGAGGGAGAGCAGGGCAATTTTGCTCCAGCTACCAATGCCAAGCAGCTTGACCTGGGATTCTAACCTGTGAGCTTCAGATCATACTGGTAGTGCTTTAGACCACGGAACTATTCAGTACCTCTAAATAGTTCTGGTGCAACCAATTACACTCAGATGTCACATGCTTAGTGAATAGTCCACCTGTGTGCAATCTAAGTGCTCTAACCAAACAACACTGTGAAGACCAAGGAGATCTCCAAACAGGGACAAATTTGTTGAGATGTACCAATCAGGGTTGGGTTATAAACAAATATCCAAATTTCTGATGATTCACCTGAGCACCATCAAATCCTTTATCATCAACTGGAAAGAACATGGTACCACAACAAACCTGCAATGAGCTGGCCATCCACCAAACCTCTCAGACTGGGCATTAATCAGAGAGGCAACACAGAGACCAAAGGTAACCTTGAAGGAGCTGCAGAGTTGCCAAGCAGAAACTGTATCTGTACTATCTGTCCATATGACATATAAGCTGTACACTCCATAGAGCCGGGCTTTATGGAAGAGTGACCACAAGAAAAGCCTTTACTTACAGAAGAAAGGCTTGTTTTGAGTTTGCCAAAAGGCATGTTGGAGACCCCCAAATGTATAGGGGAAGGTTCCCAGATCAGATAAGACCAAAATTTAAATTTTCGGCCACCAAAGGAAATGCTATGTCTGGAGTAAAACCTACACATCTCATCACCCAAGAACACCACCCCAGCAGTGAATCATGGTGGTGGCAGCATCATGCTGTGGGGATGTTTTATAGCAGCAGAGACTGGAAAACTGGTCTGAGTCAAGGGGACGTTGGTGCTAAACTCTTGAGCATTAAAGCCTGCTTTGTTCTGTGATTTGAGTCTTCACCTTCTAACAGGACAATGAGCACACTGCTAAATTAGCATACTGCTCAAGCAACACCCGAGTCAAAGCCCAGACCTCAATCCAAATAAGAATCTTTAAGAATGCTGTGAAATCAGTGAAAACCATCAATCTTGAATGAGCTGGATCAGTTTTGCCTTGAGCAATGGGCAAAAATCCCAGTGGCAAGATGTGGCAAGCTCACAGAGACTTAACCAAAGTGACTTGCAGCAGTAATTGCAACAAAAGAGGCCCTACAAATAATTGATTTTATGGGGGTGAATAGTTATGCACTCTGGAGTTTTCTGTTCTTTTTCCTATTTGATGTTTGCTTTACAATAAAAAAAAATCTAAGGCTCAAAATTGTAGGCATGTTCTGTAAATTACATGACACAAACCCTCATATGGTTTTGGTTTTTACTTGCACACAGTTATGATAAGCACAATTTAAACCTTCAATTTTAACATTCTGAAACTTACAGCAGTATTATATTTCTTGTGGCTCTTAATATGTTTTTCCCTTTAGATCCACTCAATACAATCTGTGGAGGGGGAGGAGGAGGAGGAGGAGGAGGAGTGTGAAGTGGGATAGAAAGACTCCTGCTAGGTAGATAAGGTATGAGGGGCAGACCATGGCCATGCTCTTGTGTGTACAGGAGATCGTAAACGGTATCGGAGTAAACCGGAGAGCAAACATTCATGCTTATAGCCTTCCGTTTGTAGTGCAGAATTCATGTCCAAGCTGAGAAACACCGCACCAGCTTCCAGAGAACCCAAAAGGGTTATCGCAAAATCAACAAGAGGCCTTGAGACTCGTTTAACATCTAGCCAGATGCATGCATACACAGATAAACACACAAACCAGACTGCTTAGTCCAAAATGGAGTGGGCATGCAGTCTGGTTGCTATGGCTTGGAGGTGAAAGGCAAGCAAAAAAAAAAAAAAAAGGAGGCTCATCAGTGCTGCTGTCCCCATTTCACCGCCCGCCCTCCGGCATCCCGTCTGCCCCAGACCACCTCCGGCCCGCTTATCACAGAGACGCCATTCACCTACTCAATGCGGCTGTTATTTCCTAATGCAAATCACGAGTCTCCACCAGTCTGGCCTGTCTTACTCTACTATTAGCTTAGTCTAATCTAATAATTCTCTAAATGCATCACATCATTTTACAGGCATAGCACTGATTATGATATTACATTGACTTCATTATTATGTTTGGACAAAAGTTCACAATGTACCTCCAATTGGCACCATCCACTCTATGCATTTGTCAGTTAGAGTGTCTAAAGCAGACATCTGTCAAATGGAAGCCATTATATAATGTGTTGGTGTATGTCTCTACCACCAGTACTGAATTGAGCTGTATGGTGTGAGAGGGTGAGCACATTAGGCTCGATGCTGTTTCTGTAGTTTCAATAATCATACATATCTACAGATGGGGAGAGTGCTTCAAATAGCCTCTACAGCTCAGTGTGAATGAGCAGCAGTCACAGACGTCCGATAACTTCCCACTTCCAATTACTCCTACTCCGGCATCTTCACATTCAAAGTACGGTGGATTTTCCCAGATATATTTGACTCTCGATGAGGCACTATTGGCATTAGGAAGGGGGGAGGGGCGTGGAGGCAGCAAGGGGTCTGTGCTTCTGCTTCGCTCAAGTTGACCTTTCTGGTTATTATAGCAGCAGAGAGGTACTCAGGCCGTATGCCACGGGGAGAATAAAATACCTGTCAGAGAGGATCAGTTAGCACTGATGAAAACATCTCCACCTTCCCTCCAGTCCTCTACTCATGTCTCTCCATTTCTCTAACTGGTAGAAAAGATATTGTTTTTTTTTTAAAGAGAAGCTGTATCGTGCATAAGAGCTCCTCGTAGGAGTGAAATATTTGTGGAGGGATAATGAGGCTAGAGTAAACTGGAGGTGGAGAAAGAGCAGGGGAAGAAAGAGATGGAGGGGTGTGTGTGTGTGTGTGTGTGTGTGTGTGTGTGTGTGTGTGTGTGTGTGTGTGTGTGTGTGTGTGTGTGTGTGTGTGTGGAGGGTGGGGGGGTGGTTTAACGACGCTTCAGATACCCTGTCGCTCTGGTTATTTCTTTCTTTTATTTTCACTATGGGGGCCTCCATTTCAAAACGATGCCATTTTTATCTCCTGGCAGCAGATGAAGTATTGAAATATATGCTGCATCTAAATTGGGCTGGGCCAGAGGAGCTGATAAAAAACACAGTAGAGATAGGACAGAAAAAAAGCAAGAGAGAAAGAAAGAGAACTAAAAAAAAAAAACATTTAAATCTAATAATTAATGTAAGAAGGAAATAATGAAAAAGAAATGGGAAGAAAGATAGGAAGAAGAAAGTTGAGTTCAAATGGTACCGAGCTTTTTTGTTTAGCAGAATGTTCAGTGAATGTCCTAAACAAAGCTTTTCACATTTCAAAAAAGTAATGCAGGTAACATATTTTAAAGTAATGAAAGTCATGTTTTGTATTTGGAAATGTTCAGAGCATTCCTGGAACATTATTTCTGTAACAGCAAGGCTAATCTTAAGATGGAAAGATAAATAGATAGGATGGGTAGGTGGATGGAAGGAAGGAAATAGGAAAGAAAGAAAGAAAGAAAGAAAGAAAGAAAGAAAGAAAGAAAGAAAGAAAGAAAGAAAGAAAGAAAGAAAGAAAGAAAAAAGGTACAGAGATGAGCAGGGTCTGGATCTCAGTCTGATCTCTGTCTCCTCTCCTCTTTACCTTCAGACCAGAGATAATGGTGAGCAGCTCAGAATGTTTAATCACACAGTCTGCTCTTCCAGCCCTGTAAAATGTGCACTCAGACATGTTCACTGCTCAACAGACTAACAGCTCTAATCATTCAAGTAAACATGATTTAAGAAGAACCTTTTTCTACTGCTGATGTCCAGCTGAGTCCAGTCAGAGTGAATCCAGTGAAAAACCTCAAATGCACTTATATCTCCACAATAAAACCACTGTAAGTGCTTCACAAGTTAGAAAACTGCCAAAGACAAATCAAACTGTCCTCCAGTTGCAGCGTCACTTCAATGAAGATTCATCACAGAGCTGTTTCAAGTTTGTTTTTCTTTTACTTTCTTCAGATCTGAAGAACAACAAACACAAAGGGATAAACAAGGCTGAGCTGTAGAACAGTTCACTAATGGAGGAACAAACATGTAAAGCATGTATTGGGCCTGAATCATGTATCAAATGGACATTCATTAGTGACAAACATTAAACATCATGTTAAACAAAAACGTCTGTCTGTCTGTCTGTCTGTCATGCAAAATTTAAATTTTAGTATGTTTGTATTTGGAAATTTTCCAAACATTCCTGGAAAATTATTTCTGTTACATTACAGGCTAACCTTCTATTAATGTTCTCTGCTAGCTGGGTAGATTACACTTTATTTATGTTAAAATATGGATTAAATCACAAGACTCTCTCTCTCTCTCTCTCTCTCTCTCTCTCTCTCTCTCCAGCATAAGTGTAGAGGTGTTGCTATTGTCTGAGCCACGAGTTACTTTTTTATTTTCTTCCAATTCAGCTTCTTCGGCTTTGTCTTCAGCAAAGATCGACACTTTGCAGGCAGTTACATGCTATTTTCTAGGCTTCATAACTCAGGATCAGCATCACCTACAGACATGTGACACAAAGCATGGCAAACTCATACCAAACTTTATCCCTATCATTGTGTAAGCTCAAATGCACTTGTTTCCAATTGAATTAATCCCAGTTTAGACGCCAGTGTAGTTTACTGTTTGTCCATGTATAATTACTCAACCAGGGCTGATAACATCACTGACCCAGATATTGGGTTATTCTATGGTTCCAGTCACATAATGTTTCTGTTGTGTCCACCATATTGGGAAGATGGTTAAAATTAGCCACCTTACTTTAGAAGTGTGAAAAAGTTGATAAAATTGGTAGTAGTCCTTACACACTTTACTCCGAACTCCCACTTAAATCCTACTTTAGGTTTTTATGTAGACTGCTGCTTTCCTGACATTTATAGTTAACTTATACACAACTTCTCTCCCCTTTATTTATTTTTTTAATCCTTTCCCCTCTTTCCCTTAAAATTTTGTAATTTAGTTAAGAGTTTCAGCTCCAGTCCAGAATTTTGGCTTCTCTGGTGAATAATAATAATAATAATAATAATAATAATAATAATAATAATAATAATAATAATAATAATAATAATAATAATAAAATACCTTATTTAATTAATTAACTAGCTAATTAACTTAATCCCTTCATAAATGAAGTATGCAGACAAAAACACTAAGCCAGTATTTTTTGTCCTGAATGTTGAGGGTTTTATATATGTTTGTGCTTTTCCTGCTTTAAGTCAACAATAGGCTGTTAATGAGCTGATGATAAAAGTTACACTTTTAATAAAATGGAAAAGTGTGATTAATCATGACTAATCATAGCCAAACACACAGCCAACTTCTTACTATGGCCCCTTCAAACTGCAGTGCACTGCAGTCAGGCAGCCTCAGAAAAGAGGTTATGGAAGTCTGTACATAGGTCCGGAGAAAATGACAATCACAACCAAATGGAGAAAGCTTGGAACAGTAGTCAGTATTCTGAGAAGTGGACCACCTTCAAGTATCTATCCCACACACAAAATCCTCCAGGGAGTTACAACGTACTGAAAAACAACATCAGACGGACTGCAGGTCAATGGTCTTTAACTCTCATTCTGGGAGCTACTTTCCTGCGGTTTCAACTCCAACCCACATCACATAGTCCCCATTCAGCCACTCAAGGATTTGGATCAGAAGTGGTGGATTCAATTAAGATTGGATCCAAGGTGTATGGGAAGCTAGATTTCCAGGAGGAGGTTACTTTGTAAATGTACAAAAGCCACCCAGAAATCAGATGGCACAGAGCAAAAATAGAAAGCAAATTGCATGGATCCTGATTCAGTACCTGGAACTTGGGACATATCCCAGCTAACATGTTCATGTGGTGCTCATGGGTGGAATGTGGTTCCAGGTGGGTTGTCCATATGATGTTACTGGGACCCGGTTGATTTCCTAAATCAAACCATTAATTTCAGCCCACCCAATCTCACATGGGTCCCATTTAAGGACCAATGAGCATGTTTCACCCCTCCTCCACATGTGCATACAACATGGAACCTGTACATAACAATTTCTGGGTTTCATTTGGGCCGCCCCTACAGGCACCTCATGGGAATTTTATCCAGGATGGCGGTTATAGATTACAGCTCAGAAGAAAAAAGTGAGAGTGTACACGGTGTGCAGGAGAGTGAACAAGTGAGAGAGAGCCAGTGGGAACTCAAGTTGAAGTAAACATTAGTTAGATTTAGACTTCCTGAAAAATGTGCTGGGGTCTTTGATCTTCATGCAATTTCGAACAAAGAATGTCCCCAATGAAAGGGTATAATACTAATACTAATGTCACCTTTACAAAATATGTGGCTAATATCTTGGTGTCAGATACTTTCTGAGACCTTGTAGAGTGAGCTGCTTTTAAGTAATGTGAAGGACCAACAGCACATTTAGCGGTCATGTTTTGGCTCATCTGTGAATCTAGAAAGCCTGTGGCTCATTTATAAGAATGTGATCAAAGAACACCAGACGATTCCATCTAATGATACCGTACGAAAGCTTACCATACTCTACACCCTGCATTTGAACATATTTTCCAACAGAGGTAGAGGGCATATATTCTTTTATCAAGTGTAAAAATGTAATCTTTTAACAGCCCACCTCCTGCTATGCTGTTGTCAACAGGTCATATCTAATCATGGGGGATCATTTAGGTGAAAGCTTTTGCGTAGGATAAAGTCACCAGAAAGGTTTTAATGAAAGTGCTCTATAAAGTGAATGTGCCACATTACTATATATAACCATTTTTTCATTGTGTATATAAAAGAGAGCTGGGATTGCTGTTGTGTTTTGTGTAAAGATATAATGATGTTTGTAAGAGGGCTTATGAGATTTGATAAGAATTAATGTTCTAACTAGGCTGCTTGTCTCTATTATAACATCATCTCCTTGCAGCTGAGCAAAGTACACTTTATATGCAATAGAGGTAAATTCCCTAGAAACCTGATTGGTTTGAATATTGCATGAATACTAAACATATATTTGGTCAGAAACAAAACATAAATGGTGCTTAACGCTGGAAATGGAAGCCTGCATTTACATTATAGCAGTATATAAACAGCAGCAAACCATTCCATTACTCAGTGGCTCATCTGCATACTGAGGCCATCTCAAGAGCTCACATTAAAAGACACAGATACTATGCTATGTTTAGCTGCCACACCTGTTCCTGATTGAAAATGTGTGGGGTGCAATTCTGGATTCTGGATCTACACTCCACCCCTACCACAGAAAGTTCATAGGAACTTTGATATGAGAATATGTAATCTGCAAAGGATGGATTATCACAGGACACCATTGGGAACCTCTGCAACCCCATGCTGAGATGTATGGCATGTTGTATTACACCCAACTCCATACTGACACTACTTCAGTATGTGTAGCTCAATAAATATTGGCCATATCAATCTTTATTAATAATTTATTGTTCCTGAAAAGCATTTCAGTCCTTCTGGGTACATCTATTTTTTTTGAGGATCGGTGTCTATATAGTGTTCCATTCGTTTAATCCATTTCTGTTTGGTCAGGGTTGTGAAGAGCCTGCCCAAAATCACAAGGAACAAAGCAGAAATTCTACAACACACACCCACATTCACATTTAGACAGTAGCTAATTTTCCTACCCTGTGTGTGGCTTTCAAACGGGGCAAAACATGAAGTACCCCGAGGGAACTCAGATGGGACATTTACAAAAAACCTTTATCACAGAGAGAAACCAGCTTGAATCCACAATCCCAGACTCCTGAAGCTATATAGGACAGAGAGTACCTGCTTAACCCCTGTGCCACCCTAGAGATATTTTTGATATCTTTGTATGTTCTGTAAAATCTAGATGACAGTTTGATGCAAAATTCATCAGGAGGGTTTCACTGTCACATAACCTGACAGTGGGGTAAGGAAGTATTTATTATTGAGGTAAAAACAGAAAGCAGTCAGGTCTTCTAGTTTATTTCTCCTCATTGTGTTTGTGGATCACCATTCTATACATGATTTAGCTTTACAGTAATGGATTTGGGCCTCATTCACCAATATCTCAGCATGAAATGTATTCTTCAGAAAATTACACAGAATTGTTTGCAGCTATTATGATCATGAATACAATCCAGTGACGAATTCTGAATAAGAAAACACTGGTGAATGTCAGAATCTTTGTGAAAACTGTGAATGGGCTTTAGAAGAAAGGTCCTAAGAATGCCTGTTGAATAAAGCCCACTGTTCTTAACCCTCATGTTGTCTTAAGGGTCAAAAATAACCTGCATCACATTTGATTGCAGAGAAAACTAATTTTCTTTTTTCAACATGAAATTTGATTAATTTTCCTGAATTGCATCCAAGATTTTATAGCTTTCAGAAGCTATAGGAATGCCATCTCTAATTAAAATGTTAATGTTTACACCTCTGCAGAAACCTCAGCAAGTGATAATACATCTCTACTTTATTGTACAAAAAAATATAACAGCTGTGCTGTAATAAAAGCAAGTGCTGGTGACTGATTAAATGCAGTCTTTCTGCAATGTGAAGAGAGAAAACTGAAATACTCATAAAGACAGACTTGTATTAAGGATGCTTCCTTGAGCAAAGTAGGGGGTTTAAAACTCAATTAAGCTATTTTATTTTAGTGAAGTCAGGTCATTTCTGACCCAAAGAACATGGGATGTGTACAGAATATTAAGACAACACGAGAGTTAAGAACACTTCTGCTAGTTTTCTAATGGTTATAGCCTGTCCCCTGTTTAAACCCTGAAAGGGAAATACAGCAGACTTACTGGGTCAGCCAGCTCCAGCACTGTTGCTTTGTAGGTCAATGGTTTGCAATCACGGGTATTGTCCACCAGGTTGCAAGGCAGGAACATGGGGCCCAGGTCATCCCCATCCAGCACGTCCACTGTCAGAGTGGTCGTGGCTGTTAGCCGGTCTTTAGGATTTGGAGCCCGGTCCTGCAAATAAGCCCAGCTTTCACCATCATTTGACAGAAGTTGATTACTTTGGTACAGTTTAGGATTTGTATTAAAGCATAAACTGAACACAAAAAAGTTATATCATAGCTCTGCACTGTTTCCACCCTTTGTTATTTTAATGCCTTATTTCAAAATGGATTCAATTGATTTTACCCTCAAATTCTCCACATAATACCTCACAATGGTCAAGTAAAAAATGCTTGTTTGAAAGTATTCACAGCCTTTGCTCATTACTTTGTTGAAACACCTTGAGCAGTACAGCATCTCGTAATGTCATTTCTGCAAATAATGTAATAAAAACTCACAGTGTAAGAAATTGTTGAAAATCTAATAAAATCTTCATCCCATAAAGTAATTAGACTTTTGCACATAATATAGAAAGGTATTACAGTATGTACTGCTTATTACATTGTAAACTGAGTAACAATAAAATGAATTACATGTAATGTAGATCCACTGCCCTCCACATTTAATCCATCCACACAGTGAAACACACACATATTCACTAGTGAGTACACACTAGGGGGCAGTGAACACACATGCTCAGAGTGGTGGGCAGCCCTATCCATGGCATCCACGGATCAGTTGGTCAGTTAAGTGCCATGTTCATGGGCACTTCAGTCATGTCCTTCCAGTTTAAAGAAATGAAACGGTACTAATGGCATAGTGTTGTCTTGTTCTAAATAAATGAATAATAAACTAATTTAACTAAAATACTCACAAGCTTAATGGCACTGAAAACAATAGACTGACAGCTTTTTTGGTTATATCGTATTGGTGCATTTCTCAGATTAGAATTTAATTTCTCATCACATCATCTAGTCACTTGCATATTCCAAAAGCCATTTCTCATCATTTTGACCAAACACCAAATGCTATGATATCACACAAATGAGTATGTGTACTTATCTGCAGTTTCCTACAATTTCTGTCATTTTTGTTGATTAAAATATATTTTAACAATCCAACTCCCCAATGCATCTTGGTATTATTTCACTGCATACGTCATTACATTACATTCAAAAGTGCTAAACCAGATGTCAGAACCAGTGAAGCAGCATTTATCCATTTCTATTAGTCTGTTTCAGTAAATGATGATTCGCTCTCAGGTAAATCACTTCAATTCTGATTGAAATCAGGACTTTTGTTAATGAAGAGGAGCTTTACTTCAACAAATACACTGTTTCTCAGCCACTCTGGTGCACATATTGAATCATCATAAACATTTGCACAACAATAAGTCTAATACCATTATTTTGTGCCACAAAATGGATTACCAGCTATTACATTATGAGTAGTTATTACATCATGAGTTCCTACAGGCAATTTACAGCCTCAAGTCTTTTTTGACTGTGATGCTACACGCTTGGCACACCTGTTTTAAGGCAGTTTCTTGCATTGTTCTTTGCATAATGTCTCAAGCTCCTTAAGGTTGGATGTGGAACATTGATGCACAACCATTTTCAAATCTCTCCAGAGATATACAATTGGGTTCAAGTCTGGGCTCTGACTGGACCACTCAAGATCATCCACAGAGTTGTCTCAAAGCCCCTCCTTTGTTATTTTGGCTCTGTGCTTAGGGTCATTGTCCTGTTTGAAGATTAATCTTTGCCTCAGTCTGAGTTTGTTACGTTATATCATCTCTGAATATAGTTCAAATAAAGGCCAAATTTCCAGATGTTAAAATATGTTAAAAACGGCAAAGCTGTTGACGGGATGTCCTAACTTTTCCACATGACATATACATTAAACCAAATCACAGTAAATGTGTGTCCTCTGTAGATGATGTTTTCACTTTTTATGCTAGAAATATGTTGTAATTTGACTAAATGTACCCAAACATTTGTAGATGAGTCTATTGTCATAATCAATTGTAACTAATTTCAACATTCGAAAATCATCAAAGTTGAACATGCATGTTGAGATCAATGAGTTGCAGTTGCATTGCATCAGTGCATTTTTCTACCCTTAATAAACACCAAATCTGAAGTGATCCTTTGGTGAAAACTAGATCTTTTGCTGATAAGGTGTGTGAAAACACTTTTGTTTCACAAACATTGCTTATCTTCCAAACAGGAGTGCTGCTGTATGCTTGTGATTACTGAGTCATGTATTATGTAAAAGGCTGTGTTTCACCCAGACTAATAGCTTGGAAAAAAAGCTGCTGAAAGTGAACACAAAAAGTGCCACTGTAGAAAGATCTACCCTGAAATACGATTCGATGCAACTAAGGAAGCAATGTCCAGGCTGAGTGGAAGGCTCCCATAGAGCAAGTGGTGATGTATGATATCTTGACAATTAAAAGATATACATCCAAACTGATGTCAACATATCTAGAATGTATGTTAGTATTACAAGATTATACAACTTTTTATTGTTTGCTTGTTTACAGAGTTGTACTGCATTGATAGATAATAGACATGGCAATAGACATGATTGCCATATAAAGTGGCTTAAAACGAGTAGACAATGTCATTTTATAACATACTTATATCAGTGTAAAAATCAACTGTGTATATTAGAAACATTAGTCTTTATTTTTTGTTGGGATTAGACTCAGCAGCACATTAGTAACAGTATTCATTACCACACTGACACAGTGTGTCAATATCTGTTGACCAGGGTACTGGATATTTCAAACTTACGTTGGCCTGGATGATTATCAGGTAGCGTGTGATTTCCTCATAGTTGAGTCTCTCTCTCAGGACTACGGAACCAGAGAGGGTGAGAGGGATGTCAAATGTCCTGTTTGCAGTCTGCAGACACAGAACAGCTGGGTTAGCTGGCGTTCACACAAAACACTTGCAAACAGGCACTCTCAAGGTCAGATGAACAAAGATGGGTTTCTGATTTGTTTGCTTCCCTCTATATTTCCCTATTTTTCCTCCATACAAGCAAGGAGAAAATTATAGCATAAAATAGTTTTAATAGAATCACAATATATTGAAATGTTTTGAACTTGTATCTCCTACATTTATCTCCTGACTGTAACCAACCACAACAGGGTTCAAGTCGGGACTTTGACTAGGCCATCCCATCTTAATTATGCTTCTTTCGAACCATTAAAAAGTGGACTTGCTTTTGTGCTTTCTGATCATTGGTTATGTTTACATGCAGATATTTATTCATCCTGATTACAGATTAAGACTGATCGGTATGTTATGTACACTCCACTCAACGATCTGATGAAAATCTCTGTTTACATGTACACTACAAGTAATCCAGTCCAAACTGAAATTGTGCAAAACAGTGTTTCTCCCACCTGCTCTGCACACTTCAGTGGATTCCCTGTTTTTAATCCACACCCTGGAACTCTGAAAGTGTTAATAAGCTAATTAGTTGAATCAGGTGTATTAGGAGCAAAATAAGTGCTAAAATGTGCAGAGCAGGGTGCCTCCAGGACCCGGGTTAAGTCGGCCATGCGCAGAATTTGAGTGGTGCTAAATTTCCTAATGAAAATATTAAATATTATCCCACTTTGTTTAATTGGATAGAATTTAGAATAGCCTATGTCAATTGAGATATTAGTTGATAATTAACAGATTGTCAGGCTGCCTGCAATCATAGCTTTGGTTTTACCACATAACCAAAGAATCCTTCTACCACAAAATACCACCACCAATTCATCTGCCAGATGCATTTTTGCAAGGCTGCAGGAAACCTGCTTGGACATGGGCAGAACATACCAATCTCCTCACAGACAGTAACCTTAGTGGGGATTGAACTCATAAACCTTGGCCTCTGGGTCTATGTGACACTCTGTAGCACCACTGTACAGCCCCATATCAAGTTTAATTTATACCTTTTTCCATTTTTTAATTTCAGTAAATAAAATTGCCATTTAAAGCTGTATTCTTTATTTATTAATATCACAGTATGCATAATTCAACCATTTAATTATTGTTTGAAATGAGGAAACGTCCACTTTCCACAGCACTGTGGGAGACACTAGTTTTATGTAAATTCTCTACTTTTTAAAAAAGGTGTAAATCAGTGGTAATGTTTGAAAACCCTGCCACTTGGAGACTAGCAGTCTTTCTTTACAAACAACAACAGTCACAGCAGCATGACAGAAAGACAAGCCTCAAAGACGTGCTTCATTTACCTACTGACTCTTATGGCACAGACTTTCCATGCTACTGTTTCCCGAACTTTAATTTTTGAACCGGACTGAAATCATGCCTCTGTAAATTTGCTATTGCCCCATCATAAAAACCTAGCCTTGTTGCCCCACCACTGTGTGCTGGCTTTGTATGGTTAGCTACAGCCTTAACAAACTGAGCACAAATTTCTTATGTCTTTGGAGTGCATATTGCAGATGCATTAAAGAACATTTTGTGTTGTTCTTTCTCCCGTACATACATTAGGCTCTCAGCCTCATGAGATATTCATTGTCTTGTCTGGTTGATACAAGACAGAAAGCTGAAGGAACTTAACTGCAGGCTCAGCTTGACTTTTAACACCTCCTGCCCATTTTTAGCAATGCAGAGCACATTAACACTCTAAAGCACTCTCCATGACTGGAGCGTGACTGGCCTGTGGTGGAGACAAAATATTCACTTAAACAAACTGCAGTGTTACAGCATACCGGGTCATTGGGATTGTACTGAATAGTGTACTCGATTTGTCCATTTGGTCCATCATCGATGTCAGTTGCGCCATTATTCCCAGTGAAACCAGAGAATATAGTGGTGCCGACAGGTGTTAGCTGAAATGACAAAAAAGAGGAAATATTATTTTCTTTAAGACATTTATTTTATTTATTGATTTGTTAATTTTTTGTAGCATGTCACAGACAGGCTATATAAGGTGACAACAATTTGCATTTGGAATTTGACTGCATGTAGGCAATATAAATGAAGAAACAGATTTCCACTATAATATTAAAATGTAAATGTGCACAAAAACTAACTGTGCTTGCACAAGGGGGTATCTGTCCTCCACATTTAACCCATTTAACTTTAAATCATTACATTTAAGCGAAATGAAAACACCACAAATAAGCATGTCTTTTTCTATTTTTCTATGATAGACATAACTGTATTCATGAAAACATCACTGACAACTGAATCTGTCTCCTGATCTCCACTTAAACGTAAGAGAGCAGACTCGGTTTTGAATACTGATTCAAAAAACCAGTCAGTTTCAGGTGTGACCACCATTTGCCTCATGCAGTGCAACACATGTCCTGCACAAAGAGTTGATCAGGTTGTTGATTGTGGCTTGTGGAATGTTGGTCTACACCATTTCAATAGCTGTGCAAAGTTGCTGGAAACTGTCAGGAGCTGGAACATATTGTCATATGCACCAATCCAGAGTATCCCAAACATGCTCAATGAGTGAAATCTCGGGTGAGTAAGCTGGCCAGGCAAAAACTGGAAAGTTTTCAGCTTCCAGGAATCCTTGCAATATGGGGCCGTGCATTATCTTGCTTCAACATGAGGTGATAGTCGTGGATAAATGGCAAAAAAATGGGCCTCAGGAGCTCATCAAGGAATCACTGTGTATTCAAAATGCAGTCAATAGAATGCACCTGTGTTGTCCATGACATACCCCTGCCCATACCATAACCCCACTGCCACCATGGACCATTCAATTCACAGCAGTGACATCAGCAAACCGCTCACCCACACAATGCCAGGCACACAGTCTGCCATCTGCCCTGTACAGTGAAAAACGGTCTAATCAGCATCTTGATATGACACACTTGTGAGGTGGATGGATTATCTCGGCAAAGAAGAAGTGCTCACTCACACAGATTTAGACAAATTTGTGAACAATATTTGAGGAAAAAAAGGCTGTTTTTGTGTATATGAAAAATGTCAGCTCAAGAAAAATGGGAGCAAAAACAAAAGTATTGCATTTATAAAAATGTAACATGATTTCCTTCTTTGGTCTAGACACAAACATCCACATCTAGAACTATAAACACACCTGTGGACTAAGAATTCTCTGTGTTTAAGCCAGAGTAGTGTAAAAATGACTTAACAATCACATGAAAATAAAGAAAAAATAAGTGGGATAAGTGATTTTGAGCATAGCTAGATTGTTGTTGTCAAACAGTCTGAATTGAGTATTTTGAGTAAAAACATTGTTGAGGAGAGCGGTCAACAGAGCTAAAAAAGAGTACTGTAACTCAGATAAATCCTCTGTACAATTGTGCTGAGCAGAAAAACATTTCAGAATGGACATCACATTAAATGCTGAGGAGAAGTTCCACTTCTGTCAGCGCAGAAAAGACAGTTCAAGCTGTGGTGAGCACAGGTTCACTACGGATCTCAGTTTCTGAGGCGCCACTTTGGTAGTAAGGTAAGAATAAGGCACCAAAATCTAGAATCTGTAAAGTAAGTCAACAGTCCATGTCATAATTGGTTTTCTTTAGCAGTTTTGCCAGTCATAGTATCTGAAAGCAATAGAACATCAGAATGTGGCTGAGTGGATGATTTGCACAAATGTGCACCTGTAAAAAAAAACATTCTTCTGTAACTGTACGATGCCAACATGGACTAGAATCTCAAAGGAATATTTCCAACAGCTTGTAGAATCCATGCCAGAAGAACTAATGCTGCCCTACACAGTACAACTATCATACTCAAAATAAAGAGCTCAGTAAGTGTATGATTTCTGACCAAATTTAAAGCTCAAAAGTAATTACAGCTCACTGTTATAAAGCAAAGCCTAAGGGATGTTGGGAGGAAATTATTTGAGGGGACAATTATACTCTAAACACTTAAGAGGACACATATCTCTACACCACGCTTGTGGTTGAAAGCTAATATACAACTAATTTTCCCCCAATTCATCTATTAACTTTTGTCAGTAGTGCTGCTGAAGTTCTTATGTATTACTGTCAAGCTAAAAATCCAAAAACATAATCCAAAACCCATAACCAACAGTTAGTTGGGTAAACATCGCAGCCGGATTTTTGAACGTTTCTCGCATTTCATCATCCTGTGTTGGTTCTAAGGCACTAGCCAGAAGCATGGCTCCCCCATGGCGAAAGCGCCTTGACCGCTGCTCTAAACTCCATTCCTCGCTCTGACACAGAAAGCTGATGGATGAGGCCAGCAAAAGAGAGAAAAGAAAGCACGGGCTCGTCGTCAGGCTGTCATAGGAGTGGCACCCACTGCTGAGAGCCTCTCAGGAGTAAAAAGGGAAAGTAAAATAGGAGGTAATAGCTACAGGCCTGCCAAGGAAGAAGAAAAAAGCAGCATCTGGGAGCTCAGGTATTAGTTCCTCCACTGCTGCTCTGAAACTCTGAAAGGTTTTAAAAAAGCTCTACCAAAACCTTGCGAAAGAAGCAGTTACGGGAGAAAACAATGTGGAGAGAAATGTGGAGAGAACAATCTAGATAAAGTCTTGGCAATCAAGGTTGGAGAGAAACAAACTGGGTACCATTAAATGCAATTTCTGCCAAATGTGTATAATAAAACAGCATGGTCTTTGTGTGAAATGATATAAAAGTGTAATAGGTGGGAAAACAGCATATGCATTATTGATTTCATTTAGAGAAAACACACAGTATACAGACAGTCCAATGGGACCCAAGATTGCCTCTTTGGTACAGCACACAAAACTCATCCATCAGTATCAAAAAAGGGCACAAACACAAAAGCATGGATTATGACGTTGGCCATCAGTGGGCCAGTCTCTATTAAATGATGAATCGTTTAGTCCCTTCTTGTTGTCATTTCATGAACAAAGATGGGAAAATACAAGGACTATCAGATACAGTGCTTATACACACCGCTGCTCGCTGGTCAACAGAGCTCTGCAGCCATGCTTGGTTAATTCAATCATACTCAAACACAATAGAAAATCCCCTTACCCTGCATATGGAATTATCTTCACAGCTGTCCCCACACCTCCTTATTACTCATAGGCCAATAGAATTTTAAGATATAATGACTATTCATGGCAGGTTTGGAAAACAGTTTGCCCAAATTGTGTAATATTGGATCATTTTCATGATAGTTTTGTCTAATTAATCTGATTTTAGGACAGTCCTTCAGGACAGCACCTTTAGGACAGCACCATAGTATATGGTTTGTAGCTTTGGATTTTTGTTGATAGAGGAGCATGTTTATGAATGTAGTGAAAAACGGAATAGTAGTCTCCATTTTTATGGGTTCATGCTTCCAATGTTTGCAAATCTGGATAATTCTTTTTTTTTCACATTCCCAAAAGTGTCTATCATTCAGGTCATCCTGCCTTTTATTTGGTTGTGGGGTGAACACAGCTTTAGGCAACAAAAAAAAAAGTATTCCTATGAAAAAGGGGGTTGGGGTTGAATTTTTGTCTGACAACATCAGAGTTGGGATAGAAATCTGTATTACTACAGCAGGGTTGGCGTGGATGTATGTATGATTACAGCAGCCTTAGGAAGAAGTGTGTATGGTTACAGCAAGATTGGGGTATAAGGCTTTGTGGTCATACTGGGAATGAGGCAGAAGAATGTCTGAGTTTGACACAAGTATAGGGTAGAATTTTGTTTGTCTACAGCAATGTTAGGGAAGAATTACAGTGGAGCTGTGGTATATTTTGTGTGTGTGTGTGTGGGGTGGGGGGAGGTGGGTGGAACTATTAGGCTCAGTTCTCTTGGCAGGAGAAGCGAGGCTAATAGGCACATCACATGAGGCACTGAATTCTAAGGCCTTGCGGGATTTCTTCATGTATAGTGCATCCGGAAAGTATTCACAGCGCATCACTTTTTGCACATTTGGTTTTGTTAAAGCCTTATTTCAGAATAGACTCAAAATTCTACACAAAATACCCCCACAATGACAAAGTGAGAATTGTTTGTATGAAATATCTGCAAATTTATAACAAGAAAAAAACAAAAAACCACAAAGATATAATACGTACATAAGTATTCACACATCCTTTACTAAATACTTTCTTGAAGCACTTTTGGCAGCAATTACAGCCTCAAGTCTCTCTGAGTATGATGCTACAAGCGTCTCTCACTCATCTATGCAGAACCTCTCAAGCTCCATCACTTGGATGGAGAGCATCAGTGCACAGCTATTTTAGATATCTCCAGAGATGTTCAATTGGGTTCAAGTCTGGGCTCTGACTGGGCAACTCCAGGACATTCACAGAGTTGTCCCGAAGCCACTCCTTTCTTTTCTTGGCTGTGTGTTTAGGGTCATTGTCCTGTTAGAAGATAAACCTTCATCGCTGTCTGAGGTCCAGAGTGCTCTGGAGCAGGTTATTATCATGGATGTCTATTCATCGCTGCAGTCATCTTACCCTCAACCCTGACTAGTTTCCTGTCTCGGGGATCTACACACACAATAACTTAGACTTATTGGTTTGGGGTTTGGTTTGTGTTTTGACATGCACAAGCAGTCTTCTATGGACCTGAATCAACTGAGTTTACCACAGGTGTCCAATCAAGCTGTAGAAACATCTGAAGGATGATCAGTGGAAACAAGAGTGTCATGGAAAATGCAGTGAATACTTTATTATACATTACACATTATATATTATATTTTTGTGTTTTTATTTTTTAATAAATTAGCAAAAAATTCAAACAAACTTTTCTAACTTTGTGATTGTGGGATATTGTGTATAGAATTTTGATGGGGAATAAGTGAATTTAGTCCATTTTGGATTAAGGCTGTAGCATAACATAATGTGCAAAAAGTGAAGCACTGTGAAAACATTCCGGATGCACGGTGTGAGCCAATCGAACCAGAACCTATCACTGAGCCTGTCGAGTGTTTCTCAAATCCAGTTTCCTGTCTCTTCTCATGTTTTACCTTAGGTCCTTTACAGCCTTGCATGTATGTCTAGTCTGGTTTGATTCATGTCTTGTCCCTAGTCCCGGTCGTGTTTCTTGTTTTTTGGGGTCCTTCTCCTTCATCGGAACCGGGCGGTGTTGGCTTATGCACCCCAGTGTTGCACATCAGGGAGTTCCCTACCGTCATGTTTCTGTCCGTTACTGTTTACTTTCTGTTCCCTGTCTGTCCCTGTTTGTCTTGTTTTGGTTTGTCTGTTGTCTCTGTTGTGTTTTGGTCTTGTCTCCTCCCTAGCTCGGCCTTGTTATTAGTGTCTCTAGTCTCTGTCTGTGTATAAGTAGGCCTGTGTCTCAGTATCTCTTTGTCTGTCATTGTGTCTGCATGCATAGTTCCTTGCACCATCACATTTGGCCTTTCTTGTGTTTCTTGTGGTTTCCTAGTCTGTTTGGTTCCTTGTTATAAATGGGTTAGTTTTTTGGTTCATCTTGTTAATAGTTACCTGTGATTACGCCTGCCTTCTGCTCTCCTCCTCCATGACAAGCTGGTGCAGAAGGTTTGAGGTCGTAATTTGTCTGGCTACAGCAGGGTTAGGTCGAACTCTGACTACAGTGAGGTTGGAGCAGAATTTTGTATTTCTATGCAGTGGGTCGAGCCAGTATTATTCAAATATAAATTTTAAGCCCCACTAAAGCACAAATGTCAAATGTTTGTGAACATCTGTTGAGTTACGAAGAGCACATCTTTTAGTTCTTCTAAACATCTACCTCCAAATCTACATTGATGCATTTGACACCTACATATGTGCATCCATCAAATGCTTCCTCAACCATTATAATCCATTTCTGCCTCTGTTTCGTCAGGCTCAATAGCCAATTTTCCCCATGGAGTTAAACCCCTTCACTCTGAGGCCGTCATTTGACTGATGGACTGGGGTCTACTGGACTCCTTATCTTCCTGTCAGTCTAACGCTTCCGACCCCAGGCTGAAATCGATAGCGTGGAATAGCGGCTGGCGGCTTTAGCTCGCTGCAACAGCTTGTGGGGAAGGTTGTCTGCCACTCTCTAAGGCTGCCTTCTAATGAGGGAAATCTGTGCTGACAGCTCCCCAGGGAGCCACTTTCAATTAAGCAAAAGCCTCCAAGTGCCCATGTTACCAACCCCACCCACCCAGCGGGAGCAGACCTAGCTTCCCGATTCCAAGTTCCTACCATGCCAACACTTATTTAACGCAACATCTATAGAAGTGAGAGATGTATCAATGCATTTCCACCATAAATTGAAATAATAAAGGGTCTTCAAAAAGTCTGTGTAGTTTCAAATATTGTAAATTGTGACATGACCAGAGTTGCCATATGAGAAGAGAACGGGTGCATCCAAGCTCTTAAACAAAAGGTTAGTAAAGCACATTACCATACCCATAGCACAAAGATTTTTGGTACACATTACATTCAATGTATCTAGAAATGATCTGCATTTACAATTACTCAACTTTCCTTAAAGTGTTTATATAATGAGTAAAGACAATAACGGCAACAACAGTGAACATAGTGTATCTATTGCATCAATTTATAGTTCTACCAAACTTTTTATACTGCTTTTGTAGTTTCACTTTGAAATGCAACATTATAGTTATTCATCTAACAGTGATTAATTATTTCAGATGATTTCTAAATTATTTAGATATTTTCATGTTGGGGAAAATTTGTGATTAAATGGGTTAATGCTATGTTGAGTGCTGTGTTCTGAGTCAGGGTTTCTCAACCCATGGGCCATGGGCCATCTTCAATAGCCCATTGCAGGCCAGTAATGGCACATTAATTCATAATTCTATGTAAAAAACATAAGTATAAGTAAAGATCAACAAATCAATCATGTTCAAACTAAAAACATTGTATAAACATAGAAATGCACAAAGCATAACAAATCACATGTTGTTTTGTTTACATGGCTGTAGTACCTTTCTTCCAGCAATCACTGCAAAAGTCTCTGCAGAGGTTGAGTACAGCTATGCCCCACATGCTCTTCCTCGGTATTTGCTATCCTTGTCTGTGTTTCTCTCTGTTCTGTCTTTAGCGTACATTAAGCCACTGCCTAGCCATTAGATCTAATTTTGCCATAGTTTATCTGAGCTCTAGCCATGCCTAAGCTACGGCCCTGAGGCCTTCATTCTTATTTCTCTTTCTGTTTTCTTTTCTAGTTACAGTGCTGAAAGATTGTCAATATACCCAGCACCAGCCGCTGACAGTGTCTCTTGTTGGTCTGGTTCTTTACAGCCAGCAGTGCACAAACATTTACTATTAGTATTTAATCATTTTAATTGCGCAGTAGTTAATGGTGTGTTTTTGTATTTCTTGCTGTGCACTTATTGTGCAAGCATTAGAAACCATTAGGTCAGGAAAAAATAAACTGAGCAATGAAAGTTGTAATGTGAACACAGACAAAACTTTGCTGTCCTCCATTTTTGCTATTTGACTTTTTGATATAAATTTAATTCAGGAGTGTTTCTTTATATTATGTTTTCATAATAAATGAACCAATAGAAAAGCCAACTTGGAATTAATTTTTTGTGCACTGAAATTTGTTGACAGGAAAGCATTTTTTTAATGATTTATTCTTGAGTAAACAGTTTTGTGCATACTAATTTTTTCTTCTTTCTTTTAAAAGAGCAGGCACTTAAACATTCCAAACTATGGTCAAAATAAACACGAGCCTACTGGCACAATTTCCAATGCCAGACATGGCATAGAAGGGTAAAAATCCAGTTACTCCAACAAAATATTTTTAATACCTTTGATTTTAGAAGGAATAATAAATGGTGATGTTGATGGTGCAGGAGCCCTAGTGTAGAAACCATTGGAGTCAAACTAGCTGATTGACCTATTCAAACTGTAAGAGATGTGTCACTGCAGTAATTAGTCATTAGTCATTAAAAAAGAAGAATAAAAGCTACATTCTTTGACTTCAGTGCTTTCAAGTGCACCTAATTTGCATCAAAAGCTGAATATAACTGCAATTACAGTCCCTGACCTCCAATTATAAATGTATTGTGAATTTTAAAAAACTTTAAAAATATATTCAATATATTGTATATATTTTTAAGTGATAAGGAAGATGAAGATGAACTCACCTCATTAACAGCCACATAGTATCGTGGCTGCTGAAAACGAGGAGCATTGTCGTTGCGATCCCTCACAACAATCCGTACCTCATGGAGAATCACTGTACCAACCAATTCATTGGTGCACTGGACCTGCACCACAATGGAATGAATGTAGGAAGGAGGCTGAAAGAAAAAAATAAAAACAGACAATTTGTTAAATCAGGCATTTGTTCAATCAGACATGAACATTTATTACACAATGCGCATCACCAAATTGGGTCTTAAATTATGCAACCCATCTACCCACATAGTGCCTCATTATTCAGTTAAATTATTTATTTATTTTTTAATATTGGGAAACATGGCATATGCATTAATAAAATTTTTCCACTCACCTTTTATCTTTAGTGTCTAAACTTATTTAGAGTTAATTGCTAATTTCAGGTGGGGTGATCTGCCCTTTATTTTTGGTTAGAGCTGTGTGTTTTAGTGATTTTTGTCATTGCTGGACTCTTTTTTTGTAATAAACATGGCATTACTTGATGTGTACACACTACCAGAAGTTTAATATCTTGATAAAAGTGACCAAAAGTTGCCAAAAATATTTTTTTACTTATTTTTGAATGTGGAGACCTGAGACTTTCTTCTAAACAAAAACATTGCAGATTGGTGTCTTTAAGATGAGAATCAAAAACATATATGACATTTTATAATATAGCTTATACTTTGACAAAATGTATTAAAAAATTCAGGCGGTCTTAATTTTTTGGATGATTTTGACTCTTGGATCCATGCTCTTGGATCCATCTCTAAAACTGCTTGTCAGAGCAGCCCAAGAAAAGCCCAAAAATTATTTATTCAGGACCAGTATTACCAACATCTCAGTTAATAACAGGTGCTTCTACAAGCAGTTAGAAATTTTATAAAATTTTTATATTCCACAATGAATTACTCGTAGATGCTTCACTGCACCACAACAAATCACTACTGTTAGAAAGAGCAGGTTCTGTGGTTTCTAACCATTTGTGCCGGTGTTTCAAGGAGTTCCTGATGTATAAAACTGAGAGGTGTGATTCTGCCCTCACAGTGTTATTTTTTTATATGTAATTATATAAAACATTATAAAAATTGCATTTTGTTTCCATTGATTTTTGTCAAGCTTTGAATCAGGATATGCTCTTCTGTTACACCCCTAAAACTTTTAAAACCTTTTAACACCTAAGTTATCAAATATTTGATGAAAAAGTTTTGAGTGTTTATTTGATCTTCTGAACAATTATATAAAAAGGAAAATAAATAACATTCTACATTTATAACTTTTATTTTGTATTACAGTTCACACATCAGGAATTCAGCAGTTTTGTAATTAAAAACTAAAGCAAAGAACACAAAATTGTTTAACCCCATAATCTGAGCTGTCTTAGACATCTGTATGTATCTATTCTAGTGTATGCAGTGCACAGACAATCCACCAGCAAGCAAACAACAGATCTGTTATTGAATTTATTATTATTTAATTATCATTCACATATTATCTAGTAATTATTTTAGATAATTATTACATTGTCACATTTTGTCATAGTAAAAAACTCAGTTTACATGATACCTTTTTACTTGTTAGCTACATTTGTCTTGTAGCATGAGTGCAAAAACAAGTAAAGAGTTTTCAGACACTGAACAAGCCCGGAAAACAGTAACTACACATGAAGGTCAAGAACTAGAACTTTTGTTGTCCCTATCATCACTGTACCAGATATAACACAAAAGAGTGTCTTGGTCACTTACATCACGATCTAAAACTCGTCCGGTACTGTTGAGGTAAAGGCGCTGTTTGACTGGGTCCAGGATGACCCAGTAGTTGTAGTTGTCTCTCAGGGATAAAGAGATTGTTCTATCTGGATCTTCTGCTCGTCCATTGATCTGCATGTTCTCTACTAGAAGAGTCCCTGGGTCAAGAGAAAACAACAGTTTGATCATTCATCACTGTCAGATTTACTTTAGTCCAGTGAACAATGTTTTCTTACAAAATAATTCAATAAAGAACTGAACTTATTTTATTTAACTCCAGATTTGTTTGCAAACTGATTTTTTTGTTTCAATACGAAGATTTACACACATAAGGCTAAACATCTGACTTTATTATGAACTAAGCCAAAACATTTTTTGCATGTTAAAGAAAAGTACTCCTGCAATGTTTAAATAATTCATTTCCTCATGGCATACACCTTAAAAAAATAAAAATAAATCAAAACAACAAACTCCAGGCAAAAACACCCCTTTCTGCTGCTTCCATTACACAACATAATGGCCTTTATTTGATGCTGACTAAATCTGAAAGTGCTGGCTCCTCAGTTTCACAAGCTTTTCTGTTTAATATGTACCAAATAGAAAACACACACACACACAGAAAAACACACACACACACACACACACACACACACACACACACACACACACACACACACACACACACACACACACACACAAAATTATCAGAAAAAAATCCATGCAGGTCAGTTAATAGGAATTTAATGAAAAGTGTTTGGCATTGTGGTGGGTCAATGAAGAACTTTCGGGTAACCTACTACCTACCTGTTATTAAGTCCATGCTATGAGCTACAGTGGCCTACCTTTCACTACTGGCAGCAACTGTAGTCATGCTTTCTACTATAACAAATGTATCTAGTATTATTTGCCAGTCAAAAAGACCTCATAAATGTTAACTGGGCCCAAATACAGAAGGTAAAGTGAATATTAATGTAAGTAATTTCTTAATTTGCTATTTAATAAAAATATATACATCCCGTTTTCTTTTTAACACATGTAAACATATGGACATTTGATTCGGGGTGGTGTAACAAACACATAAAACTGAAGAAAACAGAAATGCAATTTTCTTGTGTGGGTTAAAGGTTAACACACCTCACATTTCTTACTACTTATTAAACCTCAGACATTAGTTTGGTTTGCTCTTGATTCTTGAAAATGAGCGCTATCACAATGACCAGATCCAAAGAGTTCTCAGAGGCATTCAGAAAGAAGACTGTAGATAAAGTAGATGTAGATGCAGAAATTAGGTATTCAACTGTTCAGAAAATAAGAAAATGTAT
The DNA here is from genome assembly GCA_034509495.1 of Acestrorhynchus altus. Classification (NCBI taxonomy): domain Eukaryota; kingdom Metazoa; phylum Chordata; class Actinopteri; order Characiformes; family Acestrorhynchidae; genus Acestrorhynchus; species Acestrorhynchus altus. Next base: position 13,594,256 of record CM067510.1, on the reverse strand, counting down.
TTAGAAGTAAGTATTTTATAACCTGATATAAATAACCACAGAAACATGTCTGTACTTATTAACCATAATTTGCATTCTGGGAGATACAGGTCAAGCTTTAGTCAAAGAAGTTAAAATGTTGAGTTAACAGTAATTAGCAGAGCACAGTGAGAAAGTGGCCTGTAGTTTGCGTGGGATTGAGCTACCTTTAAGAATAACTGCAGTGAGGAGGGGGAGGTTCCCAGCATTCTACTGCATTTTTGTTTTTTGTTAATTACCTTTCATTTCTTCATCAATGATTGCTTTCACATACAGTATGTATTTTTGCTGTCATGCAAAACCCTCATGTCCATCAAATGGCAACTTCATAGGAGAAAGTCAAAACTATTTTTAATTTCAGTGGAAATCATAGCGAAAAGATTGTATTGTATAAGTTATTTTGGAGCCTTTCTATTCATTAATTCAGGATGGATTTTTTTACACAATATAAAGAGGACATTATGACAAATAAAAAAATGAAAAATGGTAAAACAGATAAACAGATTTTGTAGGACAGCGATGAGATTAAATGATTTGAAATGATGTGAAAGAAAGTTGCACAAATATGGAGTTAGTGCACATATGAACTAGCCATTTGTACTGCAAAGGAACATAAATACAAAGTTGAATGGTAGGTGAACAATACATTAATATGTTCTCTCTGTACACATTCTTCAAAGAATCATATTTTGAACAGTTTTTAGGGGGAAAAATCAATTCCTCCCTGGCAATGCTTCAAAATCCCATACAAATCACAGACAGACAGACAGCCAGACAGCCAGCCAGACAGACAGACAGACAGACAGACAGACAGACAGACAGACAGACACACACACATTCACACATAACATGACCCCAGAGCTTGGAGGCCTGCCCATGAGAGTTCCAAACAGCTGGACAGTCTTGCTAAACTCACCCTAGTCCAGCGCTGGAGGTCCCCTGGCAGCTGTCTGGTGGCAGGCCAGAACTCAGCAAGCTGGCACTGCACCTGTGCTGGGCAGGCAGGTTGAAGCCTGGCCAAGCTTGCAGACTCAATTCTGCCCACACGTCTTCACATCCTCTCTGTTTATTGTACTACCCCATCACTTTGTCCGTACAATGGCCAATCCCTATGCAGCTGGCAGCTTTGCCCAAGTCTGCACGCTTTTCCTGTCAATGCTTTCTAGAGCCGGATGTATTTCTGCCTTCCCAGTAACCCTCTTTATGTTGCCAAGGCTTGGTTACAGGAAAAAGAACTTCAGTCCAAAGTAGAAATTGTTTGGAATTCTGTGTCTGAAGCTTGGACTGAAAAAAAAAATAGATCTCTGGCCTCATTAGTCATTCACTTTTTACTCTTCACTTTTTATTCACTATTCACTTTCTGTCACTGTTTTTTTTTTGCCAGGTTTCTTCTGATTCACTTGACACTTTTATATCTGAAACTATGGACCAGTAATCAAGTTTATTTTGGTTTCAGTTTAGCAAATGAATAAAAGTAGGGCTGGACGATATATATTTAGCTGAATGGCAATATATATTTCCCTGAGGGAACCCTCCCAGGGGATCAATAAAGTTCTCTCTTATCTTATCTCTTATCTCTCTTATATGATATATATGACATATGAAAAAAAAATACAATGTGGAAAAAACTGTCTTAAAAACAGCCTTATTTCAAAAGTGAGAAACATTTGTTTGAAAGAAAAGAAAAGAAGAAACTATAACGTACATAAGTACCGTATTTTCTGGACTATAAGCCGCTACTTTTTTCCACGCTTTAAACCATGTGACTTATAATGAGGTGCAGCTTTTTCTTATTATATATGTTATTTTCCAGGTTTTTTGTTTTTTTTTACTCTACAGTTGCGGCTTATATTCCGGAAAATACGGTATTCACAGTCTTTGCTCAATACTTTATTGAAGCACCTTTGCTAGCAATTACAATCTCAAGTCTTTTTGAGTATGATGCTTGGCACATCTTTTTTCTGTTTCTCCCATTCCCATTCTCCCACTTTCTCCTATTTTTCTATGCAAAACCTCTCAAACTCTGGACCAGCACAGAATAGGGTGGTGACCAAGTGTCTGGCTTGGTTATATTTTATTAAGCACATGCTCATAATGCAACAATTATATAATAGCTTAGAGATAGTCATCCCCACACTCATGATGCTTCTTTTTACTTATTTTCTATATATGCATAATTTGTTTTTTTTTTCTCTGTTCTGTTGCTTCTGTCTCAACTTTCTATAACTGTATTTTCAAACAGCAAACAAATCAAACCATGGTTCATTTTGATCTTGATCAAGGCACCTCTCAAAACTTGGACCAAACTGAAAAGTCTGAAGGTCTGGATTAGGATTGGGTAAACTGATGTAAAAGTTGATGTAACTGATGTTATCATTATGACAATTAGTGTAATGTGCACGACATATCACTAAAACGAAATTGCACACTAGAACAATAATAGTGTGTTAAAACTACCACCGTAAGAAGTGCATCCATTAATGTAGTGAATAAAAAATAGAAGTGTGTGGTTTGGGATGCAGGCATGTATAGCTAAAAAAAAAAAAAAAAAAAAAAAACTCACAGGCATCTAAAGTGTGGGAGTATTTGTGGTAGAACAATGCGGTGCTCTGTACGCTTTGCAAAGTAGAAATAGTGTTTCAGAGTAGTACACATGCCTTGCACAAGTGCAAGCATCAGAGATCTCTTCATCACAGCCAGAGCTCACAGCATTTATCACCCTAAAAAATGGCATTATTACATTTAGAGGAAACAACCTCTAATGATAAAGACTAAATGAGTCCTTTTAGAGTCGCCACACAAGGATAAACTCATCAAACTCAATAATCTGATGACCTTAATTAAACACCTAAACCTAATATCAACCTAACCTTAACATACAATGTAATCTACACCTAAACCATATCTAAATCCTTGTTGTAAACCTAACACTAACCAGAGTAAGTAGCAGTAGCAATAGTAGAAGTAGTACTAGCAGGAGTAGTGTTAGCAGTAGTAAAAGTAGTAGTAACAGTAGTGGAAGTAGTTGTATTATTAATAGCAGAAGTAGCAGTTGAATAAGTAGTGTGAACAATAATAGAAAAAGTAGTAGAAGCAGCAGTAGTAACAACAGTAGCATGAGTAGTAGTAGCAGTAGCAGGAGTAGTACTAGCAGTAGTAGAAGTAATAGCAGTAGAAATAGTAGTAGTAGTATTAGTTGTAGCAGGAGCAGTAATAGAAGTAGCAATAGTAGTAGCAGCAGTAGTAGGAGCAGTATTATTTGAAGTAGCAGTAGTATTATTAGCAGTAATAGTAAGAGTAGCAGTAGTAGCAGAAGTAGTAGTAGTGGAAATAGTAGGAGAATTAGTAGCAGCAGGAGCAGTGGTGTAAGTAGCAGTAGTAATAAGAGAAGCAATAGTAGCACAAGTAGTTGTAGCAGCAGTAGAAATAGTAGTAGTAGTAGTAGAAGTAGTAGTAGAAGTAGTAGCAGTAGTAAGAGTAGTAAGTAGAGGTAGAAATAGTAGAAGTAGGAGTAACATGAGTGGTAGTAGCAGTAGTAGTAGTAGTTGCAGGAGTAGAAATAGTAACAGAAGGAGTAGTAAAAAATACTAGCGGTGGTAGTAGAAGAAGTAGTAGCAGACACACAGCAGTGGGTCAGTGGAGTAGCTGGGGAGTTCAGTGCCTTGCTCAAGAGCACTTCAGTCGTGTCCTGCCAATTTAGAGGTTCAAACCAACGGCCTTCTAGTCACAAGGCTGGTTCCCTAACCACCAGGCCATGGCTGCTCCACAGTCGTAGCAGTAGCATTAGCATTAGCAGGTGCGGTTATATTACATTATGTTACATTATCAGTACACCTAAGCATAACATCAGACTCATTGGTGGTACGGTGTCATTTTATCACTAATTTATTCATGGTTGACCAGAGGAGGATGAGTCCCCCTTTTGTGAGTATCACAAGGTTTCGTCCTCCAGGTTTGAGGGGGGTTCTTGGCACCATCACCTCTGGTTTGTCTTTGCTCAATAGGGGTTTTATGTCTCAAGTAATACTGTTGAGAAGCATTAGTTGTAAAAAGTGCTTTACAAAGAATTGGTGAACTGACAACTTAATTTCAAGGAAGATCATATCCAACCTTCAAAGATTGGAATGTGAGAATCAGACATTTGTATTGAATTCTTGCTTCCACAGGAAATTAGTGAGATGATCTCAGAAAATGAGTCCCATGAGAGAACTTTCGGAGATGGACGAGGCCATTTCTGGAGCACACAAGCTGCAGCACTCTTTCAGCCAAGCAGCCAGACATTAGCAGCTGTTAGCCAGTAAGACAGTAATGTACATAACTAAACAGACACAAAGGCAGCAGAAACAGGTTAATCTGGTGTTGGTAAGACTGGTAAGATATGTAATATCTTGCTTTAATGGGAGGACATTTTAATGAAAGTGACTAAACAGAAGATTCTTTCACTATACATATACACTTATGTTGTAAACAGGACACTTGGTAATATCTGTGTACAAATTTGGAGGCAGCAGTGACAGTATTTACAGCTTTGTGCAATGAGGTTGTTTTGCTCAATGCTGTCAATAGAGGGTCATTAATCCTAAAATGACACTCTGCTATCCTTGCTGAGTTTGTCTCAATATCATATCCCCTCATTTTATTTCAGCTTTTCCAGTTTTACTGCTACCAAAGACAAAATCGTTTCTAGGACTTTCACTACACAGCTCACTGGCAGGTTATCACAAAGATGGCTCTACAGTGACATTACACACAGTAAACAAACAAACAAACAAGACAAAGACAGATAAAAGATTGTGCACCCAATTGGAACTGGCAACATCTCCACCTTTGTTTGATGATGATGATGATGATGATGATGATGATGATGATTATTATTATTATTATTATTATTATTATTATTATATACACATTTATGCACAAGTATAAGGTATATACAGGGGTTGGACAATGAAACTGAAACACTTGGTTTTCAGAAAAAAAAATAATAATCTCAAAGTAGTTCAATACAGGCAAAGGAAAAAAACGCTCCAGATTGTATATACAGGGGTTAGACAATGAAACTGAAACACCTGGTTTTAGACCACAATAATTTATTAGTATGGTGTACTTGGGCCTCCTTTTGCGGCCAATAAAGCGTCAATTAGTCTTGGGAATGACATTTTTCGGATACTATCCGGGTTAGCACCCGAACATCCCTTTCAGACAGCTTCCTCTTGCATCCACAGTTAATCCTGTTGGATGTGGTTGGTCCTTCTTGGTGGTGCTGACATTACCCTGGATACCGTGGCTCTTGATACATCACAAAGACTTGCTGTCTTGATGCACCAGCAAGACGTGCACCAACAATTTGTCCTCTTTTGAACTCTGGTATAGCACCCATAATGTTGTGTGCATTGCAACATTTTGAGCAAAACTGTGCTCTTACCTGCTAATTGAATCTTCACACTCTGCTCTTACTGGTGCAATGTTCAATTAATGAAGATTGGCCACCAGGCTGCTCCAATTAACCATGAAACCTCCCACACTAAAATGACAGGTGTTTCAGTTTCATTGTCCAACCCCTGTATATTATTCCTTTTTCACACATTAACACAAGCTTTCTGGTTTTTTTATTTTGTTATAGCTCAGGGCAACTAAAATGAAGTCTAATAATAATAAATAATTTCAACTGAATGAAAAATAGACTAGGAAACAAAAAAATGACAAAACAGTACCAGATCAAATACTGTACAGCTCTACTTGTGGTCAAGGTATATAAAATATGCTTCTCCCATCATAGAGAACACAGTGAATTGCTATATATCCTAACAGTTTCTGCAGCCACTGCAGTTAAACTGACTCTGCTTCAATATCATTTCAAAAGATGAAAAGATGATTTTCTGTAACACTGAGCTCACCTGGCATGGCAGCATGACTGTTATACATGAGAGAAAACACCCTGCATCCACAGCAGAAGCTCAGCATGGCTAAACAGCAGGCTAAACTCTGTTACTTTTTTAGTTCAAGTTTTTTCCACCCCCACAAAAAAGCTTTTTGGATGATGTACTTCAGGGCAGAGATTCTGAAACTCAGTTATCCAAGTGGTTTTTTTTTCTGGTTTGTTTCTTTGTTTTGTTTCTTTGTTTGTCAGTTTTCACCCATATTTTGTAAAGACAGGTCTTTACCCTAGAGCTGTACTGCAGTGTTGATTCAGTATGACAGAGTGAACACTAAACACATCCTATTTGCACTAGAATCTGCTGCAAATGAGTCCACCTGGGGCACAACATGAATGCCAGAAGTTAATCTGAGTCAAGAGGACTCATTTGATGATCTGGCTACTAGTAAATGATAAAACCTTTCTCTCCACCCTTCTAATAAATGCATTCAACTACTTTAAGTTGCACCTACTGCTAACACAGATGTGTAAATGCATAAACACTAGTCCCTGCAGAGAAGCACTGCCAACAGAACAAGACTCTCTGGAGCAGATAAATGTATCCACGTATGGGACCTGGGGTGATCCAATCATATTTTTTATTTTAATTCCAATTTTAATTCCAATCCTGCTCTAATTCATAGTTTTAGGCACGCTGTTCAGAGCATCATTTTACAGGGTAAATAAAAGTACTTAGACTCAGTAGTGTGGAACATGACTACAGTGCAAGGCAGCGTCTGTGAAGAAACCAACCAGTTCACTAAACCAGATTCCAGGGATTAGCTCATTTTTGAAAAGATAAAAGGTCTATTACAGCAATGTGCTGGATATAACAGTGGTTTAGCCAGTGACTTTTCATCAAAAAGGGTTTCTAGTGTTATTGACTGTGGTTCCGATGGGGCATGGAGCTCTGTCCATCTCTTGAGCCAGAATGAGTGTCTACCCCTTCTGGGGCAAAACCTGTGTTTCCACCACCAAGGATGAGTTAAACTGGAATGACAGTCAAATTCTGAGCATTTATTACAGCCTGAGCATAAAAGAAAAGACTGAGTGTCCAACATTAAAAGAAAGAAAAAGAAGCGATCTGTTCACACATGGAGCAAAACCCAACTACTGCTAAACTACATTACCATATTGCAATGCATTCCAAAACCTTATCCACTTACACTCCCAACACTCTGTAGATATTAATCATGAAGTGATTCTACTGCATAGCTGTGTAAATGGCACCCAAAGTCTCTCTAATTGTCATTGTTGTTTGAGATGTGAGCTCTGATGTAATACTTTCTTTTTGCTCATTTTTTTTTGTAACAAACACCATTAATACAAGAGATCACATTTTAAAAAGTGACATCAATATACTTTTAAGTAGAAAACTGGGTTTCTTCTGAAAATCCAGAAGAAATCCTCTGTTTAGTGTTTATCAGGCTGGACTTTCCAGTTAATACTTAAATGTTTTCACTTCAGTATGTAAATCTGTGTTTCTATGCTCCTGTGCTGCAGTTTGTTGTCAAGCTGAAGTTTGTGAAAAAATAAAAAGATAATTAAATTTTCAGTGACAGGGTGCTTCACCAAAAGTGTGTGATGGAGCAGTATTGTAGGTGCTTCCTCCCTGCTGCTGTTAGACTCTATAACCAGCACTGCTCTCAGCAGACCACAGACACACACACTTATCTCCACACACTATTAGTTTTACCAATGCAACATAATGTGCAATACTTATTCCTCTCCCCACATGCAATTATCTGTAATTAAACTGTATGTATATATATATATATATATATATATTTTTTTTTTTTTTTTTTTTTGTTTATGATGCATAATGTTGTAGATACTATCCTGTATATGATATACTGTATACTATACTTTAACTATTTTTTGTTTTGTTTTGGTTTTTTTTGTACTGAGTGCATTGCTATCCCTTTGCTGCTGAAACACTGTCAATTTCCACAATGCAGGACTAATAAAGGATCATCTTATATTATCCTATCTTAAAATGAAATACTTTGTTAGATTTATTTTTAGAAAAAAAGTTTGTTTCAATTAGTGAAATAATCAGTAAAATAGTTGATAGATTTATTGATAGAAAGGCAGTCCTTATTGGCAGCTCTAATTAATTGCAATCAAATAGTCACAGAAATTGTACAAAAGCTAGCAGATGCTATTTCATGGACAGTAGACACAAAAAGCAGCAATGCTTTTCTCTATATTGCATGTGTGTATGTGTGTGTGTCTGTGTGTATATGCATACCTTACTTTGTAATTATATATATAATTACACACTTGCACTTGAACAGTATATCAAAACAGAAGTACACACTCTGCTTATAATGGGTGATTGTGTCATACAGGCTGCAGTGCAGGCTTCCTCTCAGCTCTTTTAATAACCACAAGCAGTGGATGTAACTACCTGTCCATATCCTTCAGAGATAATATTAATAACTATCTTCCCTGACTGCTTGGAGCTCAGCATAGCTGCTTAGCCCCAGGAGGTTTGGGCTAGTAGGGAGGCTGTGTCTGACCACACTGTCTGACCCTGCTGTGATCCATCCGGGGTCTTGCAGGAGTTGTTTACAGGGAATGGATGTCACTTCAAATCAACTAAAGAAGTATCTGAAATCCAACTCAAAAAGTTTTGCTTAAGCCTTGCTGTTCTATTTCCTTAAAAATGTTGATGTTACACAACGGCGGGTCAGTGCTATTTCAAGGTTTGCATGAAAACACAGACTGGCTGGTAAGAATCGTCCACAATGATAACAGACAAAGAGAACAAAAAAAAAAAAAACATTTAACAGACTGCAGCAACTAAACCATGAAGCAAACAGAAAACACCAACATTAACTGTGACCAGGCTTCTCTAAAGCTGCTATCCTTAATGAAACATTGTTAAATGAATAGTCCAGCAAGTAATGGAAGCTTGTACTCCACCAAGTAGCAATTTTGTAGACTTAAACTGTCTCTCAAAAAATCCTTTGTTTTTTTCTTCAGAATTTGTATCTCATTAAATTAAGATGTCAACAAAGCAATTCAAAGTAGTCTGATGTGAAATACTCCACTGTGGTACTGGTTACGATAGGAAACCAGATGTCTGAAGCATTTAAGGCATCTAAAATGTACCTCATTGAAATGTACCATATGTTTAAATGTTTATGGAAACCTATCAGTGAATTCTGCTCCTTTAAGGTAGACAGGTTGGTGCTGAAAAGCAACTTGTACAATCTCCATAATAAGGCACTGCAGCCACACATCATCCTAGTGTCACCCTGATTACTGGGGATGGCCCATAAGGGGTGTGGCCAGTGTGATATAATTGCAGCCTGAACAGCCAAGTTTGAAGGCTTGGCGGTAGGACACATGCCACTCCAAAATTTTAACTACACAGACAGTCTGCATGGTGACACAAACATGCCTCCGCTTCCCACACGTCTACCATACTTCACCAAACTATAAATCAGTTCTATCACATCAGCTGTCAAAAAGCAACAGATATCAGTGTATATTTCAATTACTACACACACACACACTGAGAGAGAGAGAGAGAGAGAGAGAGAGAGAGAGAGAGAGAGAGAGAGAGAGAGATTTGACTGTGGTGTTTTAAAGATACCGGGATCTAAATGGATACAGAGTTCAGTCAGACTGTATTATAAAATATTAAACACACTATAAAAGAGCAATTTTGAGAAAAGTCTATACTAAATGAAATAAATGAGTACAGAATGTCTCATTATTCTCAGAGACAAGAGACAAAATTGCATGATTGGGATAATCCTAATGAAAAGCCTTCCCGCACTTCTACCGCAAAGCTGCCTCAAACTCCAGCCCAAAGTCTACTTGCAGCCTTTTGGGGCATGATCAATAATTTTTTGAATAGTTAAATTAAATAATTGGCCTATTCAAGCATAAAATAGCACACTTTTAAAAAATAGAAAATGCACTAATGTTGAATTTCATTATTTCTCCTACAACTCAGTGTCAGAAATGTTCACAGGGAACATTTCACAATGGCTGAATGGATTAAATAAAATGGAAGGAAAACTCTGGAAGGAAAAATGATCCATTATCTATTATCAAAATGTTTGGTCACGAGTGCCCACTAAGTAGATGAAGACAAAGAGAGAAGGACGTACTCACTGGGTTTTCAAGAAACTAGAAACGTCAACTGACAAGAGTCCAAAACAAACACAGAGAAACACACACTGACATACCTGCAAACGGAGAAGCAAACAAAACCTCATGGTAACAAAAACATGGTAAACACAGGGAAACAAACAAAAGGACTAACAAACACTGAAACAGAGGAACTCAATACAAGGACAAGAACAACATTACAAACACTTGGGACTGGAAAAGGAACAGGCAGGGTTACAGTTCAGACACAACTGGGAACATGCAGAGCAAGGACGGAGACTAGACCAAAACATCTGAAACCAAAACAAATGGAAAGACAAGGTGAGGGGAAACAGGAGAGCCAATAAGGATGGATACATCATGCATAAGTTCTTCTAAAACGGGACAATGATCCTAAACACAGTCTCCCAAATAAACATTTTTGAAAATCTGTAGCAAGGAATCTGACAGTATTTTGCAAGGAACAACAGGTGAAAATCCTCCAAACAAGAACTGAATTAGACTTAGTGGCTTCAAAAATAGTTTGCAAGCTACTTGCCAAAGTACTGAACATGCAGGGCGCCCAGAGTGTTGCGTCCGTTCCTTTGGTCATTTTGAACGTGTAAAAAATTGTATGTAAAAAAGAAATTTGTTGCCTTTATCAGTATTTTTTGGAAATCAGATCATCTTTTACTCACTTGGCTCTTCACAACAGCTATTACCCAGGTCAAAATAGAATTGTGATTGCATGTGCTTTGACTACATTTGTTGAATCTATTTCTTTGTTGAATCATTCTTTTAACCCAGGCACTCTGTGTCAGTGAGAAGAGGAAGCATGAGGAAGAGTGTTGGCACAGAGCCTTGCAGCCAGACTGGGAACGCATGTTTATTCTCACTGCTGCTAAGCTGTAGAGCTACTTCAGCTCTTTGCTCTCTCCGGCTGTGGAGTTGGAAGGGGTTCACACGGTCAGCAGGACCAGAGATGAAGCCCACTATGAGTCACATCGCAACCACGCTGCGTTCCAGGCCGCGAATCAAAAGGTTGAAATAATGTGGAGCATAAGATGACTAGGTGACCTATACAGAAGCCACAGGCTGGCTTTAACCCCTTGAACTGTGTGACTTATTATTAAGCAACTGGTATGAATTATTCAGCAACTGCTATAAAACTTATATAATAGTTACACACTCCTGCGCGAGAGGAACCAAAGGGTGGACTCACATACAGGCAAATGACCAATCCATTCTCAGCCCACAGGTTTGTTCTTCCATAGCAACTATTGCCAGGTTGGACAAGCTTGAAAAATCTCTTTAAAAAAACTCAGTGGTTCCTTTAATGCCTCCATTGTCTATTTCCATTTTCTTTAAATGGTTTGAATGTTCCAATACCAAACAGGGTGAGGAGTGGAAGTAACAAATATAAACTGTTGGAAATAGGGTTGATATGCACTCTATAAATTGTATTCCTTGCATTTTTGCTGAATGATTGAGGTAAAATATGGAAAGCCGACAGATTGTTAGCACACATATCATTGGTAAATGTCTTTATTGCTGACACAGATGTTCAAATGGGCGCACGCCAACACAAACACACACACACTCATACTCACACACATACAGCTTGTCTAGTCCATATAAAGATATACTGCTAATAGAATTGTACTCCCTGGAGCAGATAAACATGAAATTATTGGCACCATACCTGATGGCAGGTATGTGCTAGATAAGTATAAAGCCCACCAGCATTAAGGTGTAAAGCAGTGAAGCTATGTTCTCTGGAATTATGGTGTCAAAATGAAACTAGAATAGGACATTACAATAAAAAATCAAACTACAAGGGAAAATTGGAACTCAGAATCAAACTACCATAAATTAAATTACAGCACAATTTCTAAATCAGAACTCAAAATAAAAATATAAGGCTCACAATCCAAAATCAAACTACAGGGCAATCAGAAATCAAAATCAAACTACAGGGCAATCAGAAATCAAAATCAAAAACAAACATTAAAATCAAACAACAAAGGAAATCACAACACAAAATCAGGCTACAGGTAGGGAATCTGTTGGGCAAAAAGCAGAACTTCATATCAAACTACAGGGGAAATCATGATGAGAAATCAAACTACAGGAGGTAATTCAGAACTCAAGGTCAAGTTATGGATGTGGAAAATCCGATCATAATATCAAACTAAATGGGGTGATCAACAGAAATGCTAACTACAAGGTGAAAATCTCACCAAAAAGTCAAATTACAAACTACACTGGAAATCACAACACAAAATCAAACTTCAGTGGGAAATTCACAATTTAATATCAAACTACACTGGAAATCACAACACAAAATCAAAATATGGGATGATCACAAAAAAGTCTAACTACATGAGGGGACAGAACAAAAATAAATTAACTGCAGGGTAAAAATCATGAAACAGAATCAGACTACAGCGGGATCACAAGACAAAATAAGAAATCAAAACAAATTGGGGTAACTGTTCAGCTATATTACAGTATTGGTGTTTGCGGTCATACTCTTGTCATAGGCCAATATGTATCATATTATTTTTAGACACAACATATGCATGTAAATGTAAGCAAAAACAAATTAGACTAATTTAATGTTCATTTATAGAAGATAAAATCACCTTAATATTAACAGACACTGGAACTAATCCCATCCAATTTACAATATAATTCACAATATAATTTACAATATAACTCACCAGGCTTGAGTACCCCTGGTTAAAAGGGGTTTAAGTTGATTTTAAGCTTTTGCTCTTATTTGTGCTGAGACGTCCATGTCTGCAATGTGTCTTTTAATGAACCAGGTGTTGACCCAAATGTCTCAATGTTCTTTGGGCTGAGAAGTCAGTTCACTCTAATTGAACACATCGAGGAGGATCAGAGAGCGAGCAGGCCATTTAATGTGATCTGGGGAAGAGTACCAACTGATGAAGATTAAATGAGGTAAAAGAACACTCACAAGAAAGCCTGGCAATGAAGCTTACTGGCTCTAAACCCCTCTAGCTGACACCCTGAGAACAGCTCAGTCCATCTTTCAAGAGTCCTCTAGAAGCTCCAGAGTCTCTCCAATCATCTCAAGGCCTATACTCATTCTCTTCATTTCATCCCCACAAATCAATGGCGGACTGCTACCCTCCTAATGTCACAACTGATTGTCGCTTGAGTCCACATCGCTAATCCGTCAAGCTCTTCTCTTCATCGCCTTTGTCTTTTCCATTGTAAATGCTGAAGGGGACCTTCACGCTGACCTGACGCGGTTTTGCTGGCCACTGAACCTCTTCGTAGGTCACCAGAGAGGATACTTTACTACAGCCTGACAGTTAATCTATTCCCCAAACAGCATCGACCTCCATTCACAAGTCAATCAACACATGCTATTCCACTCAGCCCCCACACCTGACACAGGCTTAGTCGTAAAATAGCAGCAAAGAGAAATGAACATGGACTAGATATACAAATCATTATTTAATGTCAAAAGAGGGGAGAGCAACAGAGAAATGAAGAAATGAGATTTGACCTCCTACTAAACATCACATATGCTGGTGCTTGAAAGTTTGTGAGCCCTTTAGAATTTTCTATGTTCCTGTAAAAAATTGACCTTAAACCTAATCAGATAATTGTGTAACAATAGTTAAGGAGAATCAAATCAAACAAATGAGAAAAAAACCTCATTTATATATTGATATTAAATATCTGTGAGGGCAAAAATATGTAAATGTTTGCTTTCAGTATCTGGTTTGACCCACTGGTGCAGCAATTACTGCAACTAAATGTTTTTGGTAACTGTTAATTAGTGCTGCACTTATTTTCCCCATGCACATCTCCATACACAACTTCAAGTCTGTTTTGTTGGAGGGTTTTCTTTCTTGCTTACATTCAATGATGATAAGCTTTCCTGGCCCACCTTCAACAAAACAGGCCTAAAACACAATACTACCACCACTGTGTTTCACAAATGGGATAGGCTTCTGCTGGGGAGCAGCTGTGGTCTGGTGTTTAGGGAACCAGCCTTGTGGCTGGAAGGTTGCCGGTTCAAATAGAATGATATGGCTGAAGTGCCCTTGAGCAAGCCACTGAACTCCCCAGCTGCTCCTCGGGATAGGGCTGCCCACTGCTCCAGGCATGTATGCTCACTGCCCCTTGTGTGTGAGTTCATTACTGTGCATCACTGCGTGTGGATGCGTTAAATGTGGAGGATTAATTCCTGTATGTGCAAAACACAGTGGGTCAAATAAGTATAATAACTATTACTTATGCTGGATGCAGCTTTTCCCCTTTCTCGAAACTCAATGCTTCTCTTGGCCTCGTCCATCCGCAAAACATTGTTCCAATAGCCTTCTGGCTTGTCCATTTGAGCTTTAGCATACTGCAGACTGGCAGCAATTTTTTGAGTACAGTGGCTTTGTGCTTGCAATCCTGCCATGTACACCTGATGGTGGACTCATGAACATTAACATCAGACAATATGAGAAAGGTCTTTAGTTGCTTACAATTTGCCCCGTGTTCCTTTGTGACCTTGCAGTCTATTACACTCCTTGTTTGTAACATGAGCTTTATTGGTTGAGTTGTCCTGGGGAGGGAAATAATAGTCTGGAATTTTAATTTGTAAACAATCTGGCTGACTGTGGATTGGTGGTTAGAGGTGGTTTTGTAACCTTTTCCAGCCATGATACACTTCCAAAATGATGTGCTGTGAATATAAAACTTTGATAGATCCCTGTTCCTGATTGTCACACCACTCATTGAAAACACATAACTAATAACTTATATTTTCAAATCTGCTAATCCTAAATGTTTGCATTCTTAAATCACTCGATTACATGTAATATTGAATAATTTTCCTCAATAAATAAATGAGGAAGTGTAATATTTTGGTCTCATTTGTTTGATTTGGTTCTGCTTATCTACTTGGGAAATTTGATGAAGGTATATATCAAATAAATGCAAATATATAGAACATTCTAAATGGTTTTAAAACTTTCAAGCATCACTGTATTTACAGACAGCAAAAAAAAATAAACTTGAGGAAACATACACTACTATGTTCTCTATCTCACTGCTGCATGCAGAGAGAATAACTCAGATGTTTTTATCTCTGTTACAAGACTCAGATTTATCTCTGTTAAGTGCTTCAAATGACTTTATCTCTCTTATTCTTTATCTCTCACTTTCCTCACCTTTAGATTTCTTTCCCTTATAATCTAGCGTTAGCATATAACTTAGTTCAGCTCCTGAACTCTTGGTGGATTGGATGAGGATGATGTGTATGTTTTTCTTTTTTATTTATTTATTTTGTGTGTGTTTGTGTGTGTGTGTGTGTGTGTGTGTGTGTGTGGAACATGCTAACATTTACACAGTGGGGGTGGCTTTTTCTCCCGTAATGTATTCATACTCAAACTCACTGTACTGTGAGGTCCAAACTGAACCAACATCAGTAGATTTTAGTCTACTGATACACTTCTATTCTACACTCATTCAGCTCCAGAAAAAGAACACTTGTAAGAAATAACTGAAAACCCAGTGCTGCTATGACAACTGACCTGGACCAACATTAAACACAAATGTAACCTTTATTTTTTAGAGGGTTCCATAATTAAAGTGGAATAATTAAAATTATATTTTAGTGTAGCAGCACAAAATCACCCAAACATATTAAAAAGCAAAGCAGAGTCATTTTTAGTATTATTATGTAAACAGAGCTTGTAGCTATGCATTTAGCTTCTGTTCTGTTACAGTCCATAGTGACCCGTCATCACTGAATAAACAACACAAGGCATAATTGGTGGTTTCTCTTACAGACATATCAAGACTGCCTGCAAAAGAGGCCACATTGCTACATGAACATGACTAATTAAAAAGGCAGATGTGCCACTCCTGTGTGCCGTTATCTCTCTGAGAGGGTGAACCTACTTGTCATTAGTCTCACTAAACACAGCCTTGTACCTGCTAATGCCTTATCTGAAAACAGAAACACTTTCTTTTCACAAGTGTGCAGCACTGGACAGGCACATGCATTTACTACAGGCATAAAAGTATTGGCACATCTGCTCATTCAGTGTTTCTTCCTAAATCAAGACTATTAAAGAAGAGCTTGCTGCCATGGCTGAGAGTAACTGTCCAGTCTTTCTGCTAGATTTTGGAACATTGTTTTGAGGATTTGATTGCATTAATTAACTGAAATTGTTCAGTAAGATCAGTATGTTGGATGATCACCGCTTTAGACCCCTCTAGCCCAAGCTTGGCATGTGGTATGGTGTCAAGTTGGTTTATCCTATTCTGCTGGCAGTACTTATCTACAGTGACTAGAAAATCTGTAAGTGTGTATTTGATAAATGCATTCATTAGGGTGTCCACAAACATACATTAAAGTGTTTAAAGACTAGGTTTGTATGTTCCTGTCCAGGGCTGACTATCTGCCATTGTTTTGTTGTGATGAAACCACTAGGACATTGAGAGAATGGGCATCAAATTGGCTGCAAATTGTACTATTTACAACAAACCTTTTATTGTGAACTAGTATTAAGAGAACAGTATGACTCTGTAAGACCTAGTCACATAAAAATGCAACTGTAACACACTCAAGATGCATTTAAAACACATCCAAATCCAATCATTTAAATCACTTAAAGGAGGTCATCTGAGATGCATTTGAGCCACATTATAGTACTGTGAACACATCCATCTTTCAAACACATGTTCCGCAACCCAAACACCTCCCAGTACAACCCAAAACTCATCTTCATGCAACACAAAAACAGATGTTTTTGTCAGCATGGACTGCTGAAGTTGTTGCCTTCCCTAATATTACATGTCCACCTTCCTTGTCTCCTATTCACTGCAAAGGAAAGAGCTGCCGCATAAGCAGCCTTGCTGTGCAACCTACAAAATGTCACACATAATGAACCAAGAGGTCCAGCACAGCGAGATCAGTCGAAATAAAGTGAAAGTGAATACATATTGTCAATTTTCAAGATACCTTGTAATGAGTAGATTTGCATATTCCATCCCACAACCAAATCGGATTTCAGTTAAGACTAACCCAAGACTATTTGAGTACCAAGTAGAAATGTGGTTAAAATTTTATCAGGATACAATCCAGATACAAGACACAAAAAGTGACCAGGTGTTAAAGGCTCTATCTAATCTTATGAAGTAAATGCTTCTATTAGAACATTTTCAGTTTTTCATTTGCCACTTGGCCATTGCTAAAGGCCTGGCCTACAATCAAACCTGTCAAAAGGTTCATAATATTTAAAGCCAATTATAGAGCTATCCCAAACAGTCTACAGCCTAAGAGAAAGAGAACAATCTATTAGATAAAGAGGCCCCTGACTGTGGAGGCATGCTGAATGCCATCTGTGATGTGGCAGCCCGGCCCAAAGAGGTGCACCATGGGAGGTCTAAAAAAGCCAGTGAATTAGTTATTTGCCACAACAGGAGCCTCTATCATTAGACACGCTTTCTGCATCCATAAATTCCGTAAACGAGACAAATCTTTACAAAGCTGCATTTGTCTGGAGACATCTATTTGTCTGATAATCCCAAGGACAGGCTTAAGTTTTACAAACCTGAGATCCAAGAGGATATTTCATTTCTATTTTCCAGTCTACAGTGAAAGCACTGGCAGTGAAAAGCACTGGCCTGTTTTTATACATTTACACTCAACCACACTCAATAACAACCAATATGTCAGACATACTGCATTAAAAATGAAAGCCAAGTAATCTCCTTTCCTTTTCCAAATATGCTCTCCATTTACTTTCACAGAAATGTAAGCCCTTATAATATTGAACACAGGGCCACATTTGAGCAAGCAACTTGAGTGGTTTCTTTGTACAACTCATGAAAAGAAGATCGATACCTACCATTAGGACTCTCCTCATCTATGGCAACTATGGTGGCTGGTGGACCAGTCCTGGAGAGCTTGCACTCTGAAAGGTAGAAAATGTATTTACAACATCATCAACCTTAAACACCAGGGATACAACTCATACTCTGACAACTGAGACTTCAACAGACATTTCCAATTCTGCAATGGTTAGTGGTCCCCATTACACTACCACTTGCACAGTCAATACATAAAGAGCAAGAGCCCATCATATGGGTGTTTGTACCCAAAATGACATGCCATGCACTTTCAAAGAGCACTTAATTGACTCAAGAGATAAAGAGAAGAATCAGGATAATAGACTTACCCTCATACTGCCAGTCTGTAGTCAGAAATAGTGTTGAAAGCAAAGAAAAAAGAGAAAGAAACAGAAAAGAACAACATATTGGAAAGAGACACATATATATTTAAAATGGGCAAACAGGTAGGGAGCATGAGGGCATCAGTCTTCTAGTACAGAGCTACTCATTGTATAACCTACCGTTTCAATCATTATATATATATATATATATATATATATATATATATATATATATATATATACACACATACACACACACACACATGTATGTAGATATATATCTTAAAATCTTTTAGTTTTGAAATGACAATGGTTCTATAGGGGTGTAAGAGAATATAGATATATAGATGCTGAGCCACTCAAAGCCCCAGTATTGATTTTTAAATAACAGTATACTTTACAATAGTAAATGTTGGTGGCAAACAGTGGTTCATTTAGTTTTAAACTCCAACCACTGGACAGCAGTGTTGTTCCCTGTTTTCAGATCCCACTGTTCTGACTGGATTAAAAGAATCAACTTTCTTTCACTCAGATGTATGAATATGATTGTGTTTAATACAATAATAAAATATGAATGCTTTCTAGAAAATGAATAAAAAAATTGGAAAATATCAATCTGTATACAGTTATACTTTCAGTTATTCAATATATCATAGTATACCGAATCATAACTCGTATATCCTATGTATTGAATTGCCAGGTTCCTTGCCAATACACAGCCATAGACTTCTACTAATTTTTAAACACATGTTCAGCTGACTCAGTTGTTATATTTTACAGTGACGTTGGTAAAAAGTATATATAAAGTATATATCAATCAATCAATCATGTATTTACTCTGACATGGTCAGCAGCAGCCAGAGCAGTGGTACTGATGACACTGATACAGTACATTAGCATCTTCAGTGGTGTGATACCCAGACAGATAGACAAACAGACCAAAGGCAGATAAAGAAAATGAACTCAGTTGAGCGGTTGAGCTTGGCTGGGTTTCAGCATAACCATCAATATGCTTTCACTCATCGTCAGCTGAGTGACTTATTCAGTGGTTAGCATTAGCAGAAAAGGCTTTTTTTTTTTTGCCTAAAACCCCTCGGTCTTTCAAAGTGTGTTTAGTGCCGACGCTGCAGGAGCTGGGATTTACAGAGGAGTGCAATGAGACAGCGTTACATAGCACAGCACTGGACTAAGTCCTTGAGTGAATGATTTGATTAACATGCTCCTTCATGGCTGGCAGGGGGAGATATATTGCCACAGCGTCTGCATTTGTTACCAGCAGAGAGTTCTTTTTTTTTTTTTGTTGTTATTTTTTATAAGTGCCATTCTCTTTCCTCTACTGCTTCTCTGGTTGTATCACACCCAAAAACAAACAACTTGTTGTTTACAGCAGCATGTAAATTACACGAAATCCACATTTTAACATGTCACACATCATCAGGAAGAAAAAATCTTTTGCCAGAAAATTATGGTGAAATAATAGCTGGTTCGGAGCACACCAGTTCATAGGCACTAATCAAAAAACCAAAAGGATAGGAAATAGAATCCAAACTCTAATCCAGGTTCATTATGACCATTATTATTGCTATTAGACCTGGGTGATACATCGATACATTGATACTTATATTGATATCAGGATATAAACAGAATAGGATATGGGCTGAGGTGATATTGTTTATATTGAACTGAATTTTTAAAAAATAATATTCTGTTCCAATCACTCAGATGCACACTATAAGACTTAATGTGTGTTAAGAAGAAATGAAGATCAAATTTCAAAGTTTAAATACAGTAAAAATGATGAAAGAAGGATTTCATGGGGTGTCCTCATTTTTTTTCACATTGCATTTTTCACATCATTTCATATTGTATACCGTAAATTGCCATGAAGCTAAAATATACTGGAAAATGATCTTTTGTTCACAGTGCCCAGCCCTAACTGCTATCTATTAGTATCTATTGTAGCCAGGACACACTTGTGTGACTGGGCAATATGGCAATGTTTATTATATGAATTATGAAAATGATTTTTGTATATTCTGTGTATCTCTGTATTACTCTGCCCTGCACATTTTAGCATTGTCCTGCTCTAACAAAAACAACAGAAGGGATTGTTAATTATTTAACATTGATTAGAAGTAAATCATGTGTCCCAAGATGATCATAGTGTTAAATCAGTTTAACTGGTAGAGAAGGTGTTTAGTGTTCATTGTGACCCTTAACCCTTTCAGAACCACTTTTAAAACAGTGGTTTGGTGTTCCAGAACTAGGGTTAGGTTTGTAGTGTTTGCCTCAATATTACACCAGAGACTTTTTTCAGCTTGTTCTGGGTACTGCACTCATGCAAATACAGCAATCTGACTGGCTCTTCTTGTCGTAAACATACACCATGTTGAGCGTTACGAGAACTCCCATTCATATTTCAACCAGTGGCTGGTCTCCTCGACAACCTGAACTTTGCATGTAATCATTTTTTATTTTTGGAATAACAAGCATGAGCAATGTAAATGTACTACTCACACTGCTCCCCAACCTAAATAACACTGTATACCATGACAATATTTGGAGTCCATAAGAAAAAAATGGATACCACCAATCCCTAACTATGTAAATTTCTGCTAAATCATCCATCATTACTCCATAGTTTAAAGGCCAGGCCAAGCATCCATCTGCACTGCATATAGTTCTAAAAACCCCTCCTTGCTCTGTTGCTCATGAATTAGAGATTAACAGCATGTGTGTCATGTTACATGACATCAGATGCACTGACACACTAAACCTAAGCAGGCTGGGGCTCTCAGTAACTGGTCTGCTGTTCGCAAGCCCTGTTTCAAAGGGACTCCAAACAGCCTGCTACCTCTCCATCAAAGATTTATAGTATATGACTCTGCCATCTCTTTATACTGCAAAACATGGCCAATGGTTGTAAAAGTTTTTTGACAGCATAGAATAAACTGTACTGAATTAGGTGTTTAGACATGCAGAGAATTTCAGCAAAGTAGGGAAATATTAATCACTACAATGACAGTGAATGTGTTATTTTATTAATTGATGTTTTGTCAAGGTCTGTCTTGGAATCGTCAAATTTGAAGGGCTACAAAGAGTGAGACACTCTAATGTGTAGTAAAATTTAACATGGACTTCTTATTTAGTTAAATGGATTAAAGCAGAACAGGATTTTGGTCATTTTCTCATATTTCCCATTGCAATATCCTCTTGTATATTAACTGTAAACTCACAGACAGTTCTCAAAATTTAACCTGAAAGCCTGAATTTATCCTGAGTTAATATGTCTTCTGTCTCAACCTGATAGCATGTAATCTGCCTTGACTATTAATGCTTATATGATGTTTGATATGTCTGGATCATCCAGATGTTCATTGGCGAACTTCAAAAGGGGCCTGGACATTTGCTGGCATGAGCAGGGAGAACTCCCCTGTAGTTCTGGGCTGATTACTGACAGCTGTTGCCTTCTCACCAAGCTGCTTGCCGATTGTCCTGTAGCCCCTCAGCAGCCTTGTGCAGGTCTACAATTTTGTCCCTGAATTGCACATTTTTAGACTTCAACATAGGTTTCATTTTATGCAAATATTTGAATACATTTACGTTTTACCATGTTGACATTGAACACTTTTTTACACTGTCCCCTTCATTTCAGGGCAGCATAATGTTTGTGTGTATAGCAATGATATGTCTCTTACAGCAGTTATGTTTAGTACTTTGTTGCAAATATCTGCAATGACTGTCCCAAAGATATAATGTCAGAGATACCACTGTAGCAGCCCTGGCCTGGTGGTTAAGGAACCAGCCTTATGACTAGAAGGTTGCTGGTTTGATTGCCTGAACTGGCAGGGCATGAATAAAGGATAGGCCTGTCTATGGCTCTGGGCATGTGCTCACTGCCCACTGGTGTGTATGTGTGTTTCACTGTGTACATGGGTATTATGCAGAGGACAAATTCCCCTGATTGATTCTTACATTTGCGGCATTTAGCAGACGCCCTTATCCAGAGCGACTTACAAAAATTCGTGTTCTTCAGTCTCATTATTGGCTTTCAATGACAGCCAAGTTCTTGGTGAAAATGAAAAATATGCAAACATCCTTATTAAACTGGAACATATACGTGTGTGTGTGTGTGTGTGTGTGTGTGTGTGTGTGTGTGTGTGTGTGTGTGTGTGTGTGTGTGTGTGTGTGTGTGTGTGTGTTTGTCTGATAGTTGCAAGTTATATAGTACAGCACAGTGCATGTGATATGAGCTGTAGAGTGTAATTCAGTATAGTTTAGTCAGCAGGAGATCAGTGTTGTGTCAACTGTAGGGAGATTTATTGTAAAGCCTTTTTGCAATAGGTGAGAATGAGTTCACCATATTGCTCAACACAGCAATTCAGTCTGTTACTAAATGTGCTTCTCTGCTTTTGGTTCTTGAAAAATCTTTGTGTGACAATACATTTCATAAAGTGAACGTAAATAATAATAAGAATAATTACCAGCTTAGCCGACTAACATGGTTAAATGTACCACAAATGGAATTTAAAGTGAAGTACATACATTTACAGTAATTGTTTATTATACAACAGTTAGTTCCAGCCAAGCAAGCTGAGAAGTATTCAAACCATGTTGTTATCTCACCATCACAGCGCTATTTTGTCTCCAACACTGTATCACTCCACTGAACAGCACTGCTAAGTAAATAATGGACGAAACTTCTTTAGTAACATAAATGCTCTGAGCAATAGAGCAAAACAAAACGAAATGCCTTAAATCAATGTAGCAGACCCAGAGGTGGATCTGCCAATTTCTTGATGGCCTGATTAGGAGGGATAAAATTGATCCTCATGGCCGCTAGGGCCAATTCTGCAGTATATTTCCACATTATGATATACATTTAGCACCACAAACAACTATTTATAGTCACATATGGCTTAATTTCTTTTCTTCATTCATTTTTTTTCAATTGTTTACATTATGCAAATGGTTCATGCATAATAATTCCTTCATATATCAGGGCCAAGCAAACTCTATGGTTCTCAAATACCATAATAATGGTTGGAAATTACAACTGCATATCTTGTAAAGTATTCAACCTGCATGAATACTGATGCTAAGTGAGACATTTGTGGTTAGGAAAAAGGCACTATACATATTAACCTTCATCATTACTATTAAAGGTAGTTACAGAGATACAAAAGTACATACATACACTGATAGAGCATCATTTGACTAGAGCAGTATATAATGTATTCTGCAGCATTATTATTGTTAGAAAACAGCTGGATGGACAGACAGATCCAAATGTATAGACTGCAAACAAATACACTCAAAGTAAGCTTTTAATGTTAGTATTCAGTACTGTCCAGCAAACCTTAAATAAAATAGAAAGTGAAAAGCAGGATTAACTACTGCTGCAATTACAGCTTTAATTGATTTTCACCAATTCTTTCAGCCAAATATGCTCTAGATTATATTGGACAGGTTTCTCAGATTCTTGAGACTTTAACTGCCATTCACCTCTGTGTTGCCTTATCTTGAAACAGGTTGTCTTGCATTTCCCTGGATTATGCACCATTATTTAAACAGGACGCAAACCCAGCAGGCATAGGACATCACTGTGACATCAGAAAGATGTTGGACTCTAACATTATACAGATGTCAAATATTAATTGGAAATTGAAACTGAAAACTTGTTTTGATCAAGCTCCAATATTGAATAATGTTTGGAAATGACAACTGGATATCCATCAAAACGAAACGTTACATAATATGCTTTGCTTACATACGTTACATAAACGTTACATAATATGCTGACCTTGTTTTTAAAGCAGTATATGTTCACGAAACCAAATTCAAAACCAAAGTCAATAACTATTCAGAAACCTACTGCAGAACTCTATTGCACCACAAATATGAACTTCACTAAATTCACAGCTAACAGGAGTGTTTCAAACAAATGTTTCAAAGTCTTTCAAAACAGTCCTTTCAACAGTCCTTTTTTTCCTGCCACCTCCATCCATCCAATTTGGGGCATAGTTTAAACAGAAGTCAAAACAGTCTAGATCTACAAGCAGCAACAAACAGTAACCAAAGGGCAAACCAATAAACATAATCCAAGAAACAGGCAGTAGTTCAAAACAAGGAAGTAAACAAACAGGGCTAAGCAGAGATCGAAGTTGTACAAACAGAAAATGAGAAAACAACAATAGAAGAGAGTGGGCCACTTCATAGTGCTAAAGGCAAAACTCTGCAATGAGGTAGACAAAGAGGACTGTATATACACACAGAAACACAGAGAGAACTGTGTATATACAGTACATCTGTAAAGTGTCCACAGCGCTTCACTTTTTGCACATTGTGTTGTTACAGCCTTTCAAAATGGATGCAATTCTTTTTTTCCCCCTCAAAATTCTACACTGACAATACCCCACGATGACGGAGTGAGAAGTTTGTTTGAAATTTCTGGCAATTTATAAAAAATATAAACACAAAAATATAATGTACATAATTATTCACAGCACTTGCCATGACACTCAAAATTGAGCTCAGGTGCACCTTATTTCCACCTCTGATTGGACATGATTTGGAAAGGCAGACACCTGTTTATATAAGATCCCATAGCTGACAGAGCAAAAACCTAGCCATGAAGTCTAAGAAATTGTTTGTAGACCTCTGAGACAGTATTGTATTGAGACACAGATCTAGGGACGGGGACCTGCATTGAAAGTCCCAATGAACACAGTGGCCTCCATCATCCATAAATGATGGAGGACTCTTCATAGAGGGAATGAGGCACTGCTCATGACCTAGCCAATACCCTTCCTACAGTGAAGCATGGTTTTGGCTGGGGATGTTCCTCTGCATTAGGAACTGGGAGACTAGACAGAGTTGAGGGAAAGATGACTGCAGTGATGTACAGAGACATGTTCGATGATAATTTGCTCCAGACCATTCTGGTCCTCAGACTGGTACGAATGGTTATCTTCCAACAGGACAACAACCCTAGGCACACAACCAAGATAACAAAGGAGTGGCTTTGGGACAACTCTGTGAATGTCCATGAGTGGCCCAGTCAGAGCCCAGACTTGAACCCGATTGAACATCTCTGGAGACGTCTCTAAAAATGGCTGTGAACCGATGCTCCCCATCCGACTGAGGTTTGAGGTTCTGCAAAGAAAAATGGGAGAAACTTCCCAAAAACAGTGTGCCAAGCTGGTAGCATCGTTCTCAAAAAGACTTGAGGTTGTAATTTCTTCCAAAGGTTCAACTAAGTAACTAACTTAACCAAAGGCTGTGAATACTTATGTACATGTTATATATTTGCAAATTTATTACAAATTAAAACAAAGATTTCAAACATTAATTAATTGAATCCATTTTGAAATAAGACTGCAACATAACAAAATAAGGCAGTGTGAATACATTTCGTATGTACTTTACACACATGAACACAGGCAAAATTGTCAGATGACAGAGCAGAGAAGCATGGGAAATGGAGACGAGTAATAAGTTATGTTTAATCCCAAAACATCTATATTCATATTCATTAACAATATTGATAACAATGTTGATATTTGTCAAAAAGATTCAAAAATAATATGGTTTTCATTAATAATATAAATTTCCTGCACTTGTCTTCCCCATGATATCCAAAAAAGTGACCTAGTCCGATGTTCAAATATTAAACTGCATATAGACATCTACTTGGGGTCATAGTTAGACGTCCAAATGGTGGACCTAGTTTGCATATCGTGCCCAGAATTGGTCTTGGACTGATGAACACAATATAGACATGAACTACACGTCCATAAGACATCTAATGTTCAGTGGGTCACCATACCTCAAAACTAAATGTCAGTATTCAAGGGCAGTATGATGGTAGGATGTGACATTTAGAAGATGCTGGATTTTGGTTACTTAACAACAAAATATCAATGTGTATTGAAGTTAGAATATTATGTTGAGCTGATGTTAATATTATTACGCTTAACATATGTTGGGTTTTGGTAAATTTTGGTATATCGATATGTGGTTGATATTCTACGTCAAACTGATATTAGTATTAATACTAATATCTTAATTAAATTAAATTATTCAATTAAATTTGTCATTAACATAATGACTAACATTCAACCAGAAATGAATATCTGTTGATGTCCTGTGCCTGCTCAAAACTGCTGAATCAGTATGTTTTTATTTCAAATAAAAATTATTCAAGGGTCAGTATTGATGGCCAAATCTAATGGCTAGGTTGAATATTTGTACAAGGCAAACATATCTTCAAGAATACATACCTTCAATATACACTGTAGGTACACGAATAGACCATCCTTTGACAAAAGCAGTATTTATTCGGTCCTTACTTAATTCTGAGTCATCATTTGGAAACCTGCAGTCCTGTGAAATCTGCACTGCCTCTCATACACACCAGACCCGTGTCTAAACTAACATTCATGACTCATAGCAACAAAAGCTTGGACAGGAGCCAGCAAGAGTAATCACGGTAGAAATCCATACTCATCAATAAACAAACACATGGGCCATGCCCTGATCTCCATTCAGCCTTACAACTAGTGTGCAACCCTACACAGACACTGCTTCCCTACTGAGGGTCATCAACAGACGATTAATGATGCTTTTTTTAAATTGTCTTTTGGGAGACTGGATGGCTGCCTAGAGGTTGGGCAGTAGTTTCATTACAGTAATTTATTGTTGGTTTATTTAGGAAAACATTTAAAAGCCATTTTTTAAGAGTTGTTTCTTAACGGTGAGCTCCAACAGCTCAGAAAATCTAGCCAGAGACTTTCAATAAGATTAAACGGGTACTCAAAGATATATCATGATGCTTAAATATTGCAAGTGCTTTAAAGCATATGTTCCCCAATGACCTTCTTCAGCATACTGCATAAGCATGCCCATGCCATGACCTAATTAAGCTAGTGCACTCATTGGTGGAAAAGGTTACATTCTATGAAATGAAAAGACAGTGAATACATTAATACCTAATCATGGAGAAGAGTGGGTAAATAGCACACTCATTTCAACTCAAGTTTTGTTTTCAAACACAAGTCACTTAAAGGTTTAGCTCTTTGAACCCGAGATCTGCATTTTGTGGGGATACATGCTGTTTTCCAGGCTTGTGTGAGTAATCCAGCTCGGAAAACTGCTAAAATGAACTAATTTCCGACTGAATTAAATCCTAGTTTAAAAGCCATATCAACCATAGTGTGTGTGTGTGTGTGTGTGTGTGTGTGTGTGTGTGTGTGTGTGTGTGTGTGTGTGTGTGTGTGTGTGTGTGTGTGTCTGTGTGTGTTTACTACTTTGTCCATGTGTATATCCTCAACCTGCATGCAGATCAGTGAGAAGGGGCAGGTCTGATGATGTCAATGACCCACATAAAGGGTTACACAGGAAAAACAAGAAGGGAGGGTCTGTTCACTCTCTTTCTTTGTTCACACAGTGTTCAAATTTTAAAATGAACGTTCTGAGAAGGGATAATAATGATATGAAACCAGGGATGGATCCAGTTTGTCAGGCAGGGGGATGTAGCACAGCACATAGCAGCACCAACAGAAGGTCCAGCCTCTTGTCCCTGGGGGGAGAGTGGCAGCTGGCAGCTCATCTAGGTAGCCAGCTGAAATCACTGGCTGAGATCACCAGTTCACCTCTTCACCCTGGCATAGTACTCTGGTAAATACCTGCCAAAATAGTTATTCTGGTGGAGCTGACCATCCCATGGGAGGAGGAGATGAAGGCCGTCTACGAGAGATAGAGAGGTATGCAGACCTTGCTGCTGCATGTCGTCAAGCTGGCAGGAGGACTCTCACTTTCCCAGTGGAAGTCATAGCTCATAGCTCATAGCTCATGAGGCAGAGCAAGGGAGCTTCTCTGGCTCTGAAGGAAGGATAAGGCATGGGGGAGAGAATTATCCTAGGGCAGGCTGCAGGGAGCTTTAGGGAGACATCCCTTTCACTGCTCCACCACCATGAGATATCCCTGGAGAAAGCTGAGAAATGTCTCCCAGCTGATGACCCTGCAGCCAGGCAAGCGGCAATGTCTGAGGTGTATCAGACAGAAATGCTGAGCAGGTAGCTGTACCTGTGTTTGCATCTATATGCATACATAAACAACAGAAATAATAAAGTACATTCAAGGCTTTATTTTATTTGGACTACTGTCTTTTGAAAAATCAACTTGAATAATTAAGTATTTTGAATATTATAATATCTTTAACAATCTAATTATTATAAATCACTTGTTTGCTTTTTTAGTTCAAAAAAAGTTCAGCATGTTATCAATTTCAATCAATTCATAATGGATTATTATGCTTTAACCTTTACAATACTTCTTTTATAAAGGTTATTCTATTTAACAATCTTTAGAGGGGACGTTTATAGAATACTGAGGTCAGGCACATAGACAGAGTCATCTCAATTAACACACTGTGCCTTCAAGAGCTCAAAAACCTGAGAGCCCAATTGCTGATGTCTATGGTAAAATGTGAAGTAAAAACTATTTAAATAGCCTGTATGGTGTTTAAGCAAGTGTTTAATTGGCAGGCTGATATGCAAATACTGCCAAATATAAAGATATTATTATTTATCATTATAAGTACTGTTGAATAGAGGGTGGACACCTCAATGGATACCATTTCGTGTGAACAATGGTAAAGGAATTGTTTTCTTAGTGTTTAACCAGTGGACATGCAAGGCCCAGAAACTGAACAGATAACGTTGATGTAATTATTAATTAACAAGTGTTTTATTTAGTAAGTGGACTTAGTAAGTAAAACCTACTTGTTAATTACCTGGTATTTTGGGGCAGTTCCTCACTCAGTGTGTGAGTGTGAGAGAAAAAACAACTAAAATGACAACCTACGAGCAGATTAACCCAGCATTACTTGTTTGGAAATAAAGTTGCACAATATCTTATTTGTCAAAAGATTCAATGAGTTTCCTAACACAATCTGTCAAAAAGTCTATACTAATTTAACAATAATTGTATTTCTGTGTTTAAATAAATCATTTAACAAAAATAGACTGGACTGGCTATACATTTTTGTGCTTTGTATAGTAAACATTTGGAAACAGATTCTGATTAACACCAAGCTATTTCCTATGGTAATTCATCAATTACACTTCAATTTAGTCTAAGACTAGGCTAAATCAATATTTAGGTAACCAGCCTTCTGTATTTAGACAAATGTTCTGTATTTAGTGAATCTCACATTGAGTGTTTTTAATGGGATCCATATCCAATCCAGTGAATCAGGATTCGAAGGAATCCAGGTGTCATTTATTGACATTTTTCACAGCAGTGGGGAGTGATCTCTGAAAGTAACAAAACAGTTTAGAGACTTTACTGTTTAACTGTTTTACTGTAATATCTGTGGTGCTTTGAATACTAAACATAAAACTAGTAACGTATTTACAAATAAACTATTTTTTCACATCAGTAGTCAAGTCAAAATAAAAATACCAGTTCATATCATAAGTGCGTATCATTAAACACAGATATACTCAAAGTAATTTCATTGCGGTGTTATAAAGTAAGCAGTAGGTCAGCCTGTCGTATTAAACATGCTATAACAAAAAGCACCTACCAAACAAAATAAATCAGTTCAGAATGTCACATTACATAAATAATCTACTAAACAATGTCTTAATCATCATCATCATCACCATCACCATCATCATCACCATCATCATCACCATCATCATCGTCATCATCAGTTTTTCAACTTTGGCAATAAGGCAAGCATAGAGGCCCAGGCATTCCTGTAACCAACATCCTCTACCAGCTCCTGCTGGGGAATCCCCAGGCACTCACAGGCCACCTTGGAGACATAATCTCGTCATCAGTTCTTGGGCTTTCCCTGGGCCTGCTCTCAGCTGGTTGTGCCTGGTACCCCTCCAATGACAGGCAACCAGGAGGCAACCAAATGCCCAAACCACCTCAGCTGGAGCTGCAAAGAAGGAGCAGATCTACTCCTCTCTTGAGGCAGGTCAGCTTGTGGAATCGGGGCTGGTTTGGTTGCATCTTTGCTGTTTGTGGATGAGGTTTTCCTTCTGGCCTCTATGTGCAGGGGCCTACAGCGCAGGGTCTTGTTCACAAAAGATTGGAAGAAGGATTGTGAGATTGATTGTAGGCTAGGTGCAGTGGCTGCAGAAATGTGGTCTGCAGTGATGAAGAGTCAATCTACCAGTCAATCTACATCCCCTCCCTCACCTATGGTCAGGAAATGTGGGTACTGACCAAAAGAACAAGATTGCAGATCTCAGCCAAAGCAGCTAAAATGAGTTTTCTGTGTTGGGTAGCCGGGCTTACTCTTTATGAGAGAGTGAAGAACTAAAAAAAGTGATTTCACTTATTAATTAACCGCACACTTTACCTACATTGTGTGTCTGGATTAGGTGTAGCATAACCAGTCATTTTTACCAGTCAAACAGTTCAAATTCAAAAAGAATTTGACTAGTTGTAAAGCAAAAAGAAACTCGAGTGTAATTTTCTTTTCTTTTTCTTAATTAGTGCATTTAAATGCTGACTAACATCAACAAAGACTTCAAAGAACACCTATACACTGTCTCTGAATTACACTACCAGGTCTGATTTAGTGACC
Organism: Acestrorhynchus altus; assembly: GCA_034509495.1. NCBI lineage: Eukaryota > Metazoa > Chordata > Actinopteri > Characiformes > Acestrorhynchidae > Acestrorhynchus > Acestrorhynchus altus. The sequence goes on along the minus strand of CM067510.1, from coordinate 13,563,394 downwards.
GGCCTCCATAGTGAACGTTAGCCACTGATAAGTAGTTAATACAACGCTACAACCTTTCTTCTCTGTGTGAGAGTGTTTGTATTCCAAATGGTAGCATTTGATGGAATTATGTAGCTTGGCTACATAACTTCTCCATAACCATAAAATTATGAACACCTTCTTGTCTCTACACTCAAAACCAAACAAAATTTTATTAACTCCACTGACCATAAAGGAGCACTTTGTTGTTCTATAAATAAAGCTCGTGGTTCATCTGTTTCACTGTATACTTTGTTAACCTACCCTGGTCCAAACCCCACAGGACCACCAGAAAGCAGGTATTATGTGGGTGGTGGTCATTCTCAGCACTATAGTGACACTGACATGGAAGTGGTGTGTTTGTATATGTTGTGGTGGAACCCCTGAGTGTCACTGCTGGACTGAGAATAGTCTGCCAACCAGAAACATCCAGCCATCAGCATCCTGTGGGCAGCGTCTTGTGAGCACTGTTGAAGGCCTTGAAGATGATCAACACAAACATGAGCTTCTGTCCTTGACTTTACATCTACAAGGTGGAGTAACTAGGTAGGAGTATCTAATTGAGCAGCCAGTTTGTGGACATAGTGTTTAAACACTGCTGTCTGATTTACTCGGACCAGTGCAACACACAGTGTTGAGAACAACCCACCATCTGCTTGATACATGTTCTACGGTCCTGATCATTGAAGAACAGGGAGAAAGGAAGTTAACAAAATATGCAGAGAAACAGATGGACTACAGTCTGTAATCGACTACAAAGTGCTCCTATATGGTCAGTGGCGCTGATAACATGAACAGTGTAGAAAAGTGTAGAAACAAGAAGGTGGCCAGTGTCTTCTGTCTCCTCAATGGATGCTTTATTGTGAAATGTTATGCATTGCAAAAGCATTTTTATTTTACTTTGGCATAGCTTAGCACACTGTGTAGATGGCTAGAATTGGATTCATCTCTTCTGAAGTATTTCCAGGACAATTAATTTTGAATAGCAGAATGTTTCACAGAAAAGCTGCTTTCTTTACCCACTTTCTGCATCCTTACTACTGCTTTTTTATGATTCTGACTACTCAACAGCTCAATACTGCATCAAATAGTGGATGTCCAAGTCAACCAGTTGACCAGTCGAGTAGTCTATGCAACCATTAGTCTGCATTATTTACACAAAAATAAAGACTGGATTGCTCTGCTTGTAGAAGTCCCTGCATAGATACATATTAACTATTTAAGGTTATTTTTAAGTGTTACTGTAACCTGTAATTTAATCATGATGAGGTACCCATTATTACCTGAAGAGTCCAAAAACATGTTTCAATGCGGCTGTGACAAGTCAATACACACACACACACACACACACACACACACACACACACACACACACACACAAAGACAGAGACTCTTTTCTCCTTTGGGACATATCTATCACAGACAAGGTCAAAGACCTCTACACTGCCTCTCAATGGGATGGATGTGTCCACAGGGGGTGATCCTGAATAATCTGCTGATGGTGACTTTCATGTTTCTTGTTAAAGTTTCCTTCAGGTTCAGACGCACTTTTGTTTTGTGACAGAGTGAAGTAAAGCATCAACGATCATTTCAACACTGCAATGGTAGGAACTTACAGCTAGCACTCCATATTTCCTTTTGTCTGCAAAAGTATTAAAAAATTGTTGACTGTGCTGTGTGGCTTGCAGCAGAAGGCAAGCCAAATGACTATGCTGCTTATTGACTAGTTTATCTTTCTTTGTATTTGCCAAGAATAGGCCTGTCACAATATCTATTATATATTATATTGCTCCAGAAGTAATTGTGATAAAGTATATTATTGCCACAAATTCTTACTATTTATGCATCAAAATACTTCATATTTTAATGAATTAAACATTTTAAAACTCAATGGTGAACCAACTAAACCAGTAGGCGCCAAAAGGATGTAAGCACATTTTTTGAATACAGGATAAAATACTGTTTAGTAAGTATACATATAGTTATAATTATTCAATAATAATAATATCAATATATTGATATCCCTAAAATTTACATTTGATGATTGTTTATTATTTTAACCATATCTGCCAACTAAAAATTGTTCTTTTTGGGATTCCCTAGAATAATCACTTTTGGTTTGAAAGTAATGAACAGCTAATGAATAAATTAAGAAAATGCAAGAATAACAAACAAATAACTCAAATGATCCCATGTAAGCAAATCTTCCAATGTTAAATCAACACTGCGTGAGTTAAATCAACAATGTGGGTGTTACATTTAACACCAGAAAATTTGCTGTGCACCATATAGTGCTGATATAATTATAAAATAAAAAATAAAAAAATAAAAACAAATACCATCACCACAGCTAGTGCGAACTACAGGAATCAAACCAATGTGAAAAGGAAATAACAGCAAGAGTGAACTACAGGAATTAAACCCCTGTGAAAAAGGAAAAAAATAAATAAAACCCTGAAAAATTGGTGATTTGTGTTAATCAAGAAAGTAAATGAGCTCTTATTAAAAATAACGACCTGCAGTTTTACTTTGATTACAATCAATTACACCTGATTAAATGCCAGTGAAGAACTTTGCAGAAAAACGTGGTTCATATTCCTCAATGTTTTCAATCAGATTCCACCATTTAATAAATCTGCAGCTCATAAAAACAGCAAAGGCCATTTAACTTCAACAAAAAAAAAATTCTATAAAATACAAATCTATTCATCACTGTCTTGATAATGTTTATGTGGCTAGTGGCCCTCATCACGACCACCCCACAGAGCCCTTTCCTGAACGTGATCATTAATGCAGTTCTTTCGATGGCTGGTAAGTTTGAAGATAAAGCACATCTAAAGGGGTGGAACAGCAGTGGCCGATAAAAAATGGATGAGATTACATTTTGTGCTGTGAATCCTCAGCCTTGTTGTTAGTTAGCATTCAGTTGGGACTTGTCCAGGCTGACCCTTTCTTGATTCATGTTCCTCACCAGGGTAGATGTATTAGTATTCCCAGAGATGAGAACACACTAGTGGTCAGGGTTCAACTGCATGGAGCATATGGCTGGAACCCCCTTCAGAGACACAATCCACCTTATTACTCAGATGAAACATTTGGTGGTCTTAATAAGGCAGAGGCAGTCTCAGGGGCTGCATTTCAACTCCCCTGGCTTTACACCTTCCCTCAGAGTTACATAAATGGATAAGATTGGACATTCAATTCTCTCTATTATCAAGAATCTAAAATGACAGAGAAAAGAGAAGAGGTGAGTGTACTTTACTACAGGGACCATAAACTGTATATTGTATTATACCCGCAGCTTTATACTACCTTCCCAAATGTCAAATCGAGTTTGTTACATCACTTTACACAGGTGTAAGGGTGAGTGGTGTTACGTAGTTTGTAAAGTTTCATGACTGTCATGTTTTTTAACAGGAAACCATTTTGCAAAGATGATTTTTATTTATTTATTTTATTTATTTTTTTATTTATTTTGTGTGTGTGTGTGTGTGTGTGTGTGTGTGTGTGTGTGTGTGTGTGTGTGTGTGTGTTAGGAACATCATTCAATGTGAGTGTGATATCATATGAATACAGCAATTAAAGGTAAGTCCCACTGCTGTTTTTGGTGTCACCAAATACCGAAACCTAAACATTATACAGTTACCATTTTCATCATATTGTATATCTCCATTTCTTTTATCATGTCAAGATTTGAGTTTTATCACCCAGCCCTAATTTTCATCATCATGAAATGTTAACACAGTGCAACAGCCTGACCATTCTAAGTACTGACCACACAGAGTGCTCAAGCTTTGCTGTATTTGATGCTACAGCTCCCTCTGAATCTTCTATTCAGCAAATCTACACTGAAATATTATAATAAAATAAAGAAAGGATTTCTAGCCAGTCTGCCATGCAGATCATACTATACATTCATTTGTTTTGTTTCCCTCACAAAAATAGGATTGCTAGAATTTTAACTTGATTAGTCATTCTAAAAGGCAATATTGTAAATCCTGAAAAATGAGGCAAAAAGACAGTCTGGTAGCTGTTTGTGTGTCTTATAATAGTGTAAGACAAACATAGTGTCTGCTTGATGTGATAGTGAGGGGTAATAAGGTGGGCAACTTCAGTTCTGGTGGGCCAGTTGTGTGCTTTTGCCACCCAAGCACACTTAATTCAACTCAACTGGTAATTAACAGGTGCACTTGGTATGCTGAAGCAGGGAAATCAGCTAAATGTTTTTGGACTCTAGCCTACTCTTGCTCCTTATATTCTGGCTTATATATGAGCCATTTCTCTGGGTAAGATAATTCTGGTGCTGGTTTGTCCTCCATAAAATGGTAAGTGCAGACACATGGACTGATGTATGAGAGAATGTTTTAAATCAAGTGTAACCACAGAAGCATGTCCTCCTTGGGAGGTGATGGACATAAGTTTACTAGATTGCTTCACATCACACTGATAATTCTGTGTCATGTTCAGAACACTGTTGCTCAAGTGAAATCCTATGCTCCTTCATATTACTGTGACACCCTGTAACTGAGTATATTAGAGTGCTCATTCTGTATGTTTATTATCTGTATGGTTACATGAATGGATCCTAAGAGGTTTTACATAAAGATTTATTTTTATAATAATAATAATAATAATAATAATAATAATAATAATAATAATAATAATAATAATAATGTTATTATTATTATTATTATTATTATACATTCTCATTTCACCTGTTTGTGAGGTATTTGTAATGCTCAGAAGCACCCCCACAAATTTCTTTGAAACTTAGTTTCTACACTTGTTAGTTGTTGCTGTGGCTGAAATGCAACACTAGACACAATGAAAATGTCAACATGCTCAGAACAGTTGTTCTGAATTTAATCAATTTTGGTGCAAACATGAATGATTTTGTTCCACACGTCCAACCTCAAATTATGCATGGTTACTAATGGTTCATGATTCCAAAAACATAGTTACATTGAGTCATAGATGTAGCGCCACCTATTGGAAGTTGTGATTATAAGAGATTCTGGTAGGCTTCATATCAGAGTATAGGTTTCACTGAAGGTCAATTTGATTTGTGTCGAGTGGAGTTAACAATTATATCTGACCCAAAGTTTCACTTGCTCTGAGGTTTGCCCCATCTACGCCACTTCCATTTTTTATTGATGATTGGATATCGTGTACTACACCATATTCTAAAAGCAGGAAATACACCTTACAACATCAAATGAGAGGATAAAGCTAAAGAGCTCTAGAGAAAATAGAAGTACATATGTATATGTTGTTGCCTAGAAAAAGAATTAAAACAGGTTGTTTCTGCACCTACTTCTATATATGGACTTGGCCGTATATCATACATAACTCTTAAAATATATAACTTTAATTTCAATTATTTGAAAAATGATTTGAGCGTTAAAGCAAATCAATCATTAGTACATATTACAGAACAGCACTCACCGTCTGGGTCCTGAGATGAGCAGGAAGCTGCAACTAAAAGCACTCCTATGCCTATTCCCAGCCATTTAAAGAGCCACGACCGCTGGCGCATCTTCCTCAAAAGTTACTGCATGCCCACCTGCAATCAGAAAGGAATAATTATTCTCTGTCATTCCTATAGGAAACAGCTCTTGGTTCTCAGTGAATAGTTAGTGATTGATGATGATTAGTTTTTAAATTTGCATAAGAAAACGTTGCATATTTTCTGCAGATCTAACTGCCTGATGGACACATTCATACAACTCACTGAAGCAAAGGTAGCTACTGTGTAGAAAGTGCACACTGCTACTGTCCAGTGAAAATCACATATCTCCATTTCTGTCCGTTTTTAGTTTTCTCCATGGTTTGAAGCCTGTAGCTGCTCTGTACATTGTGTAAAGGATTCTGGATGTATAGACCAATAGAAATCATCTAACATTAATCAAATAAGCTCTTATTTTACAGTAACTTCCATTAAAAGTTAAGAGCATTTTTGCCTTCTCTCGTAAAATTACAATTTTGTAGATGTTTTTCCTGTCATTGACCAGTGACAATATTCTCTAGTCTGAATCAGTGTGTGTGTTTGTAGGAACAAGAAAATGTGCCTGTAATTCTTTAGAGCTGATGTTTTTATTTGAGTTTCTAAACATTTAAAAAATAAAAAAGAAATGCTGCATGTGACTTTTATTTTGTATATTTAAAATATCTAATGGTATTCTGTGATACTATCTTAAATTAAAAGCACACATAACACATTTCTGAACCCCTATGCCTTTAAGATTCAATTGCAAAATTCAATTTCATATTCAAATTCAAAATGTTTGAAATATGATACACAGGTTTAAAGGGATAAAACTGTAAAGTGTGTCCCCAACTTGCCCATGTCGCTTTACTGGGTTTTTACATTTTCTGTCACCTTGTGAAATAAGTGTGGTTGCAAGTCACTGAAATGCATGCAATTTTGCAGGACAATTGATGATATTGATGATAAAATCCCAGCATTACTGGAGCTTTCCTAATGTATTTCACCACATGGTTCTGTAACTGCATTCCATAGCTGAGGTAGGATGAGTCTTCAGAAAAACTGTCCTATGAAAACTCCTTCATAGAAGCCTACTGGTCACATAAATACATCAATCTGTAACAGTGTAAAAAGGCTGCCCTGTGACATCATCAGAAAGGTCCTGCATATACGCTGTTGTGAATCTTGAGAGGGAACTCAAATTCAATACTTGAATTGAAGTACATAAAAACTAAAATTTTAAAATCTACTCCTGAGCCTTCCATTTCCAACATTTATTCCCCTATACTTGGTATGTAGATAGAGTACGGTGGGAAACTGAGGTCTGAAAAGGATAAATCAATTGCATCCTTCAAAATGATCCGAATGTAGGCTGCATTTCTCAGCTGTACATGAAGGATCCTTCACTCTGGAACAGCCTCCTTTCATGTAGCAGGTGAGGAATGCAGCTTACCTTTACTACAGTCTAGGCTTTGGAAGTCAGCTTGCCACTGTTGTGTTTTTTGTCTCCACCCAAGCCCAACCCAGTTCTAAGGGTTCCCACCTGTATCTCTCCACTGTATCCCTGCCCTCTCCTTGTCTTCCCCATGTTTTTCGGTTTCACTGCTGAGGACCCCCTCTCCTACCCCTCTGACCCCTGCTCTCTATCATCAGTCCTATTTAGATTGAATTCATTTCTCAGTTTCTCTTTAAAAAATGTTTTACACATCTCCACAATGATTAAACTCTGGACAGTGATAAAATCACCAGCGATTGTGTGTCACATGATCACATTCACAAGTTTCCAGATAGCAATGAATGTTTGGCTGAAATGTGGCCCACATTTGAGATGCTGGTTTCAACAATTTTTACTTCATAAAGTTTAAAAGGAGACTAAATATGATATGCAGCATAAATATGCAGCCAAAATACAGGAGGTGATATCTGCCTTCCAGGAATGACAGATGTGAATCTGGACAGGGCTATGAGTTGAGCACTGAGTTCAATGAACAACAGTAGGTAATTCAGCTTGTAATTTACTCAGAGGACGACAGGGAAAACCACAGATATTGTGGATTCGAGTGGGAATAAAATCACAGCAGATCCCCTATAAACATGAGTTATACAAGATCCCCATGTGAATTTAATTTTTTCCAGATAGGACTTATGACCTGTGTTGTTGTTGTTGTTAACCATAATGCTGTTCACTGGTAACGGCTGTCATTCTGTTGTATTGGTTTCATTTTTCCGGTGTCTGGATTGTGTTACTAGTTCATGTTCCAGTTTTCGTTTCTTGCTGCTTTTACATACAGACTCTAATTAGATGGATGGACATGGTCCTGGACTCTCTGAAAAGCACCAATAAAGGGAACTTGCATTTGCATCCTGCCTCTTCTCCTGCTGTGTCAGCAAAGAAAAATCAGAAATGACTAGCAAGAGATAAATAAGTCTTTATATTTTTATTTGTCAAGTTTTTCAGACAAGTGTCACAAAAGCCATATGTCTGAGTCCAATCAATCTCAACATTATAACAGAAAGTATGTCTACTGGCCGTAGTTTTCCAGCACTGACACAACAGAGGGTTTGTCCTTGGGGATTTTGCATCAAGTACAAGCTCTGGAAAAAAGCAAGTGGATGAATGACATTTGTTGCTCATATAATCTTTCCCTTTGATGTCAGCAGGAAGTCTGATGGTGTTCTCCATGTGCAAGATGGAACAACCTACAGCAAAAAAACAGCTTTGAAGTCTTTTTTTTGCTGCATGGCTGAGGTCAACACACCCCTCCTGGACTCAGAGAGCAACACATTTTGACAGGGTTGGGATAACAATTCTGACCAAGCCCACTGGAATGGCTACTGGTTTTTCAACCACAACAAAACCAAATTTTATGCTTTAGAAACCAACATCACTATGTTCTCCATTTACTACTCAGTGGGTCTGACTTTCAGGAGTTATGGATTTTACTGACTGCATAATATTTCATTGGAATTATGTATTGGAAAGCATGAGTGTGACAGGAGCCCATGTTTGTCTACTAGGTCCTAAGTCCTTATCCTACCAATCCCATAACTTCATGTTAAATATTATGTTGCAGGGGTGAGGAACTCCTGGAGGTCTGGATTCCTGCACAGTTTAGTGGTTTTCCTGCTCACATCTGATGAATTTGCCTGTTAACCAGGTTTAGTTGGTGGAAATCTGCAAAATGTGCTGAACTCCAACCCTTGACTGCATGCCTTATGCTGCTGCTTCTTCTTATAGGATAAAATAGAATCACATCTGAACATCAACATACTTAAAATAAATCTTTTTTGAGGATTTACAAAAAAAAAAACTGTTTTCCACTTTTTTGAGTGAATAGTAAAATCTACATTGTCTCAGAAGATTATTTGTGATCTTATGTTTAATTTAGAGATCAACTTTGTCACAGATGTTTCTCCTGAGATTGCTTAGAAGAAAGAGCATTAGACACAAATGAAAGATGAGCTACTTCTTTAAAGAGTAAAAACTGAGAACTTGGTTACAGATACAGGGGTAAATCTGTGACCAAGACAGCAAGTCTTTGTGATGTATCAAGAGCCACGGTATCCAGGGTAATGTCAGCACCACCAAGAAGGACGAACCACATCCAACAGGATTAACTGTGGACGCAAGAGGAAGTTGTCTGAAAGGGATGTTCGAGTGCTAACCCGGATTGTATCCAAAAAATGTCCTTCCCAAGACGAATTGAAGCTGTACTGACCGCAAAAGGAGCCCCTAGTACACCATACTAATAAATTATTGTGGTCTAAAACCAAGTGTTTCATTGTCTAACCCCTGTATATACAATCTGGAGAGTTTTTTCCTTTGCCTGCATTAAACTACTTTGAGATTATTATTTTTTTCTTTAGAATGAATATGAGCTACTCAACAAGTCATTAGAATTGTTGCTGGTTATGCTTTTCCTCTTTTACCTTGTTTTTTTCCCCTCATGTGTCCAAAAGTCAGAGTTTCGTTATCTGGGCTTCCAGTGAAGAATGATGATTTTTTTTTAACCAAAGCTCAAGAACTATACAAATCACTGGTGAATTCATTTAATTATTAGATGTGCAGCTGTTAAGGTGAATAAAATGGTCCAAAAAGTATTTAACAGCATCCAAGCTAAAAATGCTCTGAGTCCTGAATAAGAATGAGACTCTTGTCTTTAATAAATGAGTGTTGTTCTTTTGGGAAATCTAAGAATATGAGACTCTCAAGAAGACATGTGAGATGTGGAGGTCTTTATCTCAGGAGACACACTTGAACAGCAGAGACTTAGTCTGAAATCTCCTTTGTCCCTCTGTCTGATCTCATTGTTGTCCCTCACCAGAGAATCTAGAGATATTAAGATCACCCTTTTAATTGTTTTCCCCTCTGCATTTAGACACATCAAGAGATTTTTCTCATTTGAATTCGAAAGGTTTATTTTGGCCATGGCTCGTTTACAATCATTGTATGGAAAGGTTAGGCGATGCAAATTCAAAGCTTAATAAATTCTCTGACTCAAGGATATTAGAAAACAGCAAAGGTATGGAATAGCAGTTAAGTCGAACTTGGGGAACACTGCTTTGAGCTTGTGTTGTTTCTACAGCAGAATAATTGTCCTAAACAAAACTCAAAATCCACAACGAACACCCGTAAGAGACTCTGCAATGGAACTCACTGTCCCCCTGACCTAAATATTATAAACAAAATGTGTAGATCAACCTCAAGAGAGCAGTACAAAGAATTTCTAATATACATTACATTATACTAATATATCATTGCACTGTTTGCTTCCACATTTGCATCAGATGTAGGGACCGTCTACAAAAGGTAAAAAACTGTCTAGAAAAAGTGTTTTATTTAGAGCCAGCTGTATCCCCCATCCAGAATCCCTAACATGGCTTTTTTCTAAACCAGCACAACTGTATTCAGGCTGTACTAAAATAATGACAACACACTGAATACAAAAAAAAATACATGTAATCACCATTAGAATCAAGATATTAAATTGGACTTTTGTAATGCAAAGCTATTCTGTAGAATGCTGAAAGGATAAAAGTCAGAGCAGCAGTCAGAAAGACAATGACATATACTTTCAAACCAGTAAAATTCAATCACATCAAAAACTCTTCTCTTTTAGAGTCAATCAGTGTTCTGCCATGCTTGTCCCAGCTGATCATTATGAATGGTCTTTGTTCTTCCCAACCACAAGAGCCTTTGGAGAGACAAATCTAATTTCAACCTCTCTGCTGTCAGGACAGCTGCGAATCTTTCTCGATTCAAAGATTGTTCACACCATGTTCAAGAAGCGACTGCTCAACTTTATGCTCACCCTGAGAATGCAATGCCCTGACAGCAAGTAAAGAATGTCGAGGGGAAGGTTGCGAGGAAGTGATTCTATCACGTTAACTACTTCTGAAGGTCTGTACTGCTCACCTTTCAGGAGGCTCAGAAATGCCATGAACCTTCAATAAGCTAATGGTCTATAACAGGACTCTCCCCCTTCCACTTTAATCCGACAGAGTAACAGAAGCAACACCTGCCGACCTGTGTGTATGTCCCGGCATACAAGATCAACAATTTCTTAAAGTAGAGACTGCTTTTCTCTAAAGAAATTGTGCTTTTATTACAACTTGTTGAACGCACCACCAAAAACTTCAGATTGTGAGAAGAAAGGATTAAGAGGTGTTGTGTCAGAGATTTTGATGAAAAACCAAACCAAGAAGCATAAAATTGAAACTACAAACAAAATATGATAACAAAAAGACCGCATATTGCATGGACTGATGTGCCTCCACCTATGACAAAGACATTCAGCAGAATGAGGGCATTATTATTTTAGAGATGTGAGGGAAGGCTGAAATTGGTCAGCTTCAGCTCTGCTGTGAGTGGGCCAGGATTCTGACAGAGATCAGTAAGGTAATAGGCCACACTGAACCCATCAACACGCCTAATCCATTACTCTTGCCCGTGTCTCACTGCCTTCAAAGCAGTGCACCATTACCTCCTGCCATGAAGTGGATAGAAGACAACAGCCAGAGAATAATGAGGCCGACAAGAAACGCACTGCAACAGAACGGCAGGTAGCATTGACTGATTACTCCCAAAGACAATTAACCTATTGCAGAATCAACTGCCATTATATTCTCCACTCAAATGTCCACTTTTACCACAAGTCAATGTGCTACTGGCTTGAGCTCAACTGTGAATTCTTTCAAAATGAAAAAAATTTTTTACACAACCATTCAAGACATATTTGGTGTTTTTCACCTTCTCAACTAGCGTAGGGGCACCTGTCATCAGCCACTCCAAAAAATTCCCCAATTGTGGCCATTTGGGAGTAACACCTATTTCACATTGTTTCCTTGGTCAATCGATTAGAGTAATTGGGAAGTCTTTGGAGATTCTTTAGCATTGAAGAATCCTTCAGTCAATTGCTGAAGGTAGAGAAAGAAAAGCTCAAGCAAGCGTATTGTTATGAAAACTTCTTGTCTACATCATCACAATCTTGCTTCCAACTCCATGAAGTTCTTTATTATTATACAATTATTAATTTCACATAGTGATTAACTGTCATACAAATACCTGTGATTAATAGTAATTGCCTTTTTTCTGTCATTTTATGTAACAGTCTAGGCCTGAAGTGCATAAATTTTCTAATTAGCTATGTTGCATATGAGTTAGCTTCCCTTAATTATCCATCATTATGGGGGAGTGACATGGAATTATAAAATGATATATAACTGTTATAACTGCATACACATGTTCATCGAAAGGTCTACAGTTAGAGTCAAGAAAAGTTTTCTTGTGTGTGTAAAATTACAAAATTACTTGTGTAGCTCCTTGCTAAACACTTAGAACTCAAGATCCGTACTTTCTAGACTTCATATCTCAGGATCAGAGTAACCTACAGACATGACAGACAAACTACAAAGACTGCGCAGTCTCATTATTGTGTGATGAATTATCAGCAAGTAAACCAGCTCAAAAAACTTGTTTCCATCTTAACTTAATCCCAGGAGCCTTCCAGTATGTGTATACTGCTCTATTCACATGTACATACTCAACCTGCATGCAAACTCTGTCTGATCAGCAAATAAAATGATGTCATCCCAACCAAAGTGGCCTAGAGTTCCAAAGGTTAAATGTTAAGAAAGGTAGTTTTAAATTCCAAACAGAATACTGTAATCATACTGAATTCTTACAAAGTGATTCTAAAAATTAAAATTAAAAGGCATTCTAGTGTACATTCTGATGGTGGTAAAAATACACCATGGTTTACCCCTATTATGGGTTTCTGCCAAAACTGCATTGTTTAAACCTGCCCAATTTGATAGGTTAAAAAATTTGAACTTAACATTGTGTCAGAAAAAAAAATTAAATGTGTACATGTAATTGGTGGGGTTTAAAGTGTTTGTTAATTTCATAACATGTCAGTTAATTGTCCATATTTGGGGTGACTGCAAACTCTACTATGAACCAAAACTCACACATATTGAGACTCACACTTTTATTTCATTGGTTTGTGGAATGGTGTTACCAAAGGCTCCACATGGTGAGCTTCTTAAATGTGGCTTTCATTATCTTCAGTGCAACAGATCTGATGACTCATTTCCCACAGTTGATGGACAGCTCAAAGTCTTCCCACTGAATGCATCGCAACTCAACCCATCTAGTCCACTGTCAGTTTCTTTTAATTATTTTATTATGAAACGATTTTCATTTTTATGAAATTACAGAACTGGAGCTCAGCTCTATTTACCACGGAGATGAACCCAAACCTCAAGAGTTAAATATATCTAAGGTCTAGTTTAACTGCCAAGCTTTATCACATTTGAGTCAAACAAATGCAACAATCTCATTTTTCAGTGTACTTACTGAATAAAACAGTCTACTATTAATAACTGCATAAAAGCCAAAAGTTTAAAAGGCAAATGGGGACTAGAGTGGCATAAATGTTCTGTTTGAGCAAACCATATGACATATTGAACTGGAGTGTTTCAGGAGTGTTGCATGTCCAAACACAAGTGGAGTCCAAACAGTGAGAATGATTCATGCAGAACACTCTCTCTCTTCACTCAATAATTCCCTCTAGTGATTCACTGCTGCATCCTAATATTGTGGAACACTGTGGGAAAATTATGAAAATTACTTATATAAGGGCAAATGGTCCTGAAGGTGGGTTCAGTAAAACAAAATGGTCTGCATTAAAGGATTTATTATAATGACTGACAGAATAGCAAAATACAAAATACACTCAAATGTTTGCAATGGACAATTTGCCCAAGCTTTTGGGGAAACAGGTTCTCTCATATAATGATTTTTTAATGCTTTGGCTTTACTAATCATTTGAAAACCACAGTAAGCATTTAAGACTACAAACGTTCCATTTCCATCTCCCATCTACTGAGAAACTGTAATGCTGCCTGTATGGGGGATTTTCACATAGCATTTCCCACACTGACTGAACTTGAACATTGTGCACCATCAGCTACATTTACACCTAATATACACATACAGTGCATCCAAAATTATTCACAGTACTTCACTCTTTGCACTTTTTTATGTTACAGCCTTATTCCAAATGGATTAAATTCATTTTCCCCACACAACTCTATACACAATAGCCCAGGATTACAAAGTAAAAAAAAGGTTTGTTAGAGATCTTTGCAAATTTATTAAAATAAAACAAAAACATAACATGTACATAAGTATTCACAGCCTTTGCCATGACACTCAAAATTGAGCTCAGGTGCATCTTGTTTCCACTGATCTTCCTTCGATATTTCTACAGCTTGATTGGACACCTATGGTAAATTCAGCTGATTGGACATGATTTGGAAAGACACACACCTGTTTATATAAGGTCCCATAGTAGTAGTGCATGTAAGAGCACAAACAAAGCCATGAAGTCTAAGAAATTGCCTGTAGACTTCTGAGACAGGACTGTGTTGAGACACAGATCTGGGGAAGGGCACAGAAACATTTCTGCTGCAGTGAAGGTTCCAATGAGCACAGTGGCTCATGAGATGAAGATTTATCTTCCAACAGGACCCAACAAACCTACGCACACAGCCAAGATAACAAGTCCAGACTTGAAGCTGATTGAACATCTGTGGAGATATTTAAAAATGACTGCGCACTGATGCTCCAGTGATGCATCCATTTGATGGAGCTTGAGGTTCTGCAAAGAATAACATGAGAAACCTCCCAAAAACAGGTGATTTCAAACAAAGATTTTTCACAATTGAATCCATTTTGAAATAAGGCTGTAACATAATAAAATGTGAAGGGCTGTGAATACTTTCTGAATACACTATACTTACACTGAAATTTGAGAGAAGGACTACACATCACAACTTCTTCTCTTCAGCCCTATATCCAAATATATCCACTAATTCTTTTTCTTAAATAAGCATATCTATATGAATGGCACTCATTTCTTTCCAGTTTTTCCATCATACAAAACTCATATCAAGATGCTTTAATTTCTGTGCTAGAAATGGCATAAAGTCACTCAACAGAACTTTCAATGATTGGTAGAGAGCAAGCCAACACGTGAAAGCTGTGATTGACATTTACCAGTAAATATATACTAGGTTTCTTTGCATTATTTGAGTTTTTATTTCTGCAAATAAATGCTACAAATGGCAATATTTCTATTTAAAATTAGGGATACATGTGTCCAATGCTTTATAGAATAAAAGCAAAATGTTAATTTTCACTCAAACACAAGCCTGAGAAAAATCAGAGAAATTGATTATGTGGAGTGGACGATTCATTTGTTCTGATGACGTAGACCTCAAATAATGCAATTAATCCAATCCAATTAATAAATCAAATTGATAAACATGTCTAATGGATTACTAATGGACTAACTGTGAGAGAATTGAGAAATCAATATTTGGGGAAAAAAAGCAAATAAATAAAAATCGATTGTCAATAACAGCATTCATGCCGTGGCATGTGGTCCATCAGTCTTTCAAAGTGCTTTTGGGGGACCTTCTGCCAATTCTGGCAAATATAATGAAGCAGCTTACCTCTGTATGATGGAATGGCTGGAAATGAACTGCTGTCATTCATGTAGATAAGCTTATTTAAGAAAAAAATTGGAGTGGTCCCTTTATTTTTTTTCGCAGCTGTATACCCTTCACTTCACGATGAGCAACTTCTCTCCAGCAACCACTCCATCTCCTCCCTTTCTTCTCCAAGAATCACCTTAGCTATGGAGGATTGGCTTTACACACCTACGACAAAGCAGCCTCAAACTCTCCTCCTGTTCTGCCTTTCAGCATGCTCCACACTAGCAAATGTTCAAATGTGTATTTATTTTGTTTGTTTTGGGGAAAAAAACATCTCATCATTCCACACAGAACTTCAGAGGTGGACTGGCCAAAATGATCAGCACCATCAACATATTATCTAATTCCACACACTGAATCCAAGTTTCTTAGGAGTTTCTTACTCTTCCTTTCTACTGGAATTTTGAACAGCTTTTCTTATCCAGCTGTTCCAGCTCTCTCAGATTTGACTGCTGTTTTGATATTTCTTCACAAGTATTCTGTAGGATTTATATCTGGACTCATTTCTGGTCAATTTAGAACTCTCCCAGCACTTTGCCTAAAACTAGTCAGTGCTTTTCAAAGTATGCTTTGCGTCGCTGAAGGATCCCAGAAGGACTGTGGCTTCATCTGGCTTTTAAATGTCTCTCTGTCAACAGCAGGGATCTCCTGGGTCTCCTACTATTGCATCTAGTCTCATTCAGATGGTGACAGAGTGCAAGCTGACACTGTTTTATCTTGTGTCTGTAGGTCAACTGGAAGTTGACTGAGTTTTTTAGTCACCATTGGAACAATCTTTTGTTGCCATCTTCCATCAGTTTTTCTCTTCTGTCCACATCCAGGGAGGTTACATACAGTGCAACGGGCTGTAAAACTCTTAATGATGTTATACACACTGGATTTGAACTAGCCTTGAGAATGTCCATATTTGTCTCCAAATTTTAGTTCCCACACAAAATGAAGTAACAACAAAACATGAAACTAACTACAGAGAGCATAGGTATAAATACACAGGAGACAACCTGAAACACCTGAGGAGGATAACAAGAAGGCAGGGCTACAAAGGAGACACAGGTTGAAAACACTAGTTACGAGGTAGGCCTGGGGTGGAAGCAAATACCAAAACAAACAAAAGCCCTGTGCTGGAATGAACATGGCAGACCAAAACAAGCAGAAGACTGATATGAGCAATTTTGTGTCATTTAGAGCAGTGTCTCTCAACCCTGGTCCTGGACACACCCCTATCTGACATATTTTATAACTTTCTCTGCTCCCACCACACCGATTCAACTAATTCAGCTCATTAAGGAGCCCTTCAGAGTTGCAGGATGTGTTAAAGCTACAACATGCAGGGCAGGGGTACCTCTGCGACTAGGGTCGAGAAAAACTGGGTTAGAGGTTTTGAATGTCTGGCCCAGCCATAAATTAAGCATGTTTGGGATATTCAGGACAAACAAGTTCGATCTATGGATCACAACTTACAGCACTTAAACGATCTGATGCTGATGACTTGGTGCCAGATAGTAAAGGACCTCTAAGGACAGGACTTAGAGGTCTTCGGAGTGTGGTGTCAGCAAAACATTGTACACCTACCTATGCATACAAACACGTAACAAAAACATCATTCCAAACCACTTGAACACAAATGCAAACACAAAAATCATGGCACATTCTGTTGAAACCAGTATATCCTTTTAAAAAAGCAGAAATAGGCCACTTGTTCATGTTCGATATCCATAACAGGAAACATCAGCAGTGATGAGACAGAGATGAAACTTCCCTACTGTACAGGGAAACAAGTCTTTATGAATGAAGTAATCATAAATTAATAGAGTATGAAGACACTGAAGTAGTGTTATAAAATAATCATGTTCACATACAAGGAACAGGCTTCATATCAGGTTCTAAAACAAACTTTCCCAAACTGAATACAGTGATTTTATTCAAAATGTGCCGCACTTTATCTAATTACACAATATTCATTACAATCTCTGTGATGAATTGTGAAGTTGGTTAGAGTTCTTAAAGCATTGATGATATGCATAATATCCAATTTTATGACACTATAACAAAATGTATCATGATTTCGATAAATATCGTCGTAATGCCCATGCTTCTCTCATGGGATGGACAATATAGCAATATTAAATACATTTTATGTAAGTTATTTATTTAATATTATTATTAAATTCTAACAATACTGCTATCCTAATTACTGTGAATAATTAATAACTATCATAATTACTGTGATGCAGTGATGAACTGCATGCCAACGCTGTAATTAATTATTTTTAAATCTGAAAGTTTTTGTGTTACAGCTTTATTTATTTTGACACATTATGATTGTGATGGAGTGCTTGAGTAGCACTCTGTTTCTTCCCCTTTCATTCCATTCATTTACATTTATGGCATTTAGCAGACGCTCTTATCCAGAGTGACTTACAAGGTTACTTACGTTTCAGAAGAGGGCCAGAGTGGTGTTAGGAATCTTGCCCAATGACTTTTATTGGTGCTGATGGTGTTATGTGTTGCACCACACCAACCACTCATTCCACATTAAACGTTAATATCTCAATTTTTCTGAGATTGACAATCTGTGTCCATATGAGTCTCCCAGGCCTAACACTAATAGAACTCTGCTCTCCACTCACAAACAGAATGATGGTACACCAGATGTGTGGCCATGCTTGATGTGTTGCCTCACAACTCTATGTTTAAAACCACACCATTTTTTCCAGCAGTTTCATTCACATGATAGACAGCTGCTCACATGAGTCACAACCCATGAGGGGGTGATGCATATGGATTATGGATTATCCATTATCTGTTACAACACTAGTACCTACATAGTACAGTTTATGCAGTTACTAATATAGGCAGCTCAACGGATTAAAACAATTTGTCAATCTAATTTGCTG
Source organism: Acestrorhynchus altus (assembly GCA_034509495.1). NCBI lineage: Eukaryota > Metazoa > Chordata > Actinopteri > Characiformes > Acestrorhynchidae > Acestrorhynchus > Acestrorhynchus altus. The sequence goes on along the minus strand of CM067510.1, from coordinate 13,544,932 downwards.
ATTATTTATACAGTCTTGTTCATTTATGTTTGCAGGCTTTTCGTTTAAGTATTTGTTTGGCATAGCTATTGTAACCATTTCGAAATCACAGTCATCACTGGTAGCAAATGTGTGGTCTAATTCAGTGTTAATTACTTCTCACTCATATGTATCTGAGAGAAAGTGAAGACAATCTAAACCCTAAACTTTCATTCAATATCACACACACACACACACATCTTTTTGTTTACATCATTTACATGTTACATGTTTACATTTGTTAATATTGAAACACATGATCTTCCAACAGTAGGGCAAACACTGAGACCAGGACCAAACTCAGGAACTCTCAATAACAGAGCCAACACTTAAACCAGGATCAAACTCATCATCTCCCAAATATAGAGCCAAAACTATGACCAGGATTAAACTCGTGATCTCTTAATAATTGGACCAACACCAAGTCCAGTTTCAGACTCACAATCTCTCAAAGATAGGACCAACACTAAGACCAGGATCAAACTCTTGACCTCCCAATGATAGGACAAACACTGAGACCAGGATCAGACTCATGATCTCTCTTTGACAAGACAAACGCTGAGACTCTGATCGCAAAGACCAGGATTAAACCCATGATAATCCAATGATAGGGCCAAACCTATGACCAGGTATAAACTCATGATTTCTCAATGATATGACAAACACTGAGACCAGGATTACACTTATGATCTTCCAACAATAAGGCCAAATCTAAGACCAGGATCAAACAAAGGTTAGATCAGGGGCTTCTTAAACACTCTGCAGCCAGGGACCCCTTCCAGTGTGAAAATTAAATCTGCAGGGGTACATGGCTCAGTTAACTGGTTCTATCACGGCTCAGTTAACTGGTATTGTTGCATCCCACATGTTTCGTGATGTTTCGTAAAAGTATTTATTGCCTCAGATATAAGAACCATGAGAAATATGGGTTTAGACTGTTGCAGCAATTAGGAGTGCATTATATATTCAGTGCAAGTTGCAAATGAAATTAAATATTTTGATATAATGTGTGCTTTTTACCTCTGGTCACAGGTGGCTCAAATAAATGGGAGAAATCACCATCACTAAGCTGCTGATTAAAGGAGTCCTGTGCAATGAGGGCAGTGCAGCTAAATGAGCATTTACTATGGTTGCTGCAAGGAGAATAAATACTATTAGGCACTGTGCTTAATGAGACAACTAGGGACAGAGAATGCGCGCTGGCCAACTCGGAAAAGGATTAACAGTCACTAGGCTAGGCAGAGGGGACACGGGAAAAGATGTATATTATGACAGGCTTATGGGACATAACTGTGAAAGATAACATCAGAAGTCTGTTTTTTTTGTTTTGTTTTGTTTTTTTGTTTTTTTTTGCCTGCTACAGTCAAAACAAAGCAGTCCTGTTGGCTCAGTCTTAACAGGTATACAAAAATGTATCTTAGATGATTTAACTGATGAACACAGTGGTACACAGTGCATTAAAAACTGCAGATACTTTAAGGAGTTATTCTTTATAGAAGATTATAGGCTAAAAAATGGGTTCCTCCACAAACTCAAATCCTCCTCAATGCTCAAAGAGGAGCTTGTAAGAACCTTTGGGCTATCTGGTTCCTCAGTGAACTGAATTGAATTAATGGCACTAAAGAATCTTTAGAATATTATATCTGGATCCAACTATGAATGAAATCACAGCACATTTTTACCCAAATACCTAGATTTTGTGCGCATTACCAAAATGTATGAATGGGTATAATATTTTGCCATTTTGGTTATTAATGGAACATAGCATAATCGCTGTCCAATACCCTGTTGCCAGTTAACAAGTTGTCACTTTTGGTACATACTGACCACTGCATACCACAAAAACACACAAGACCTGCCTTTTGGAAATGTTCTAAATCAGGCCTCTAGCACAGGGTGTCTGTGGGCTGGGGACCACCAGTGGGCCATAAAGCACTCTCTAACAGTCCTTAGGCCCACAGTATGGGCTAGAAATGGCATTTTAAATTATAATGATTTACTATAATTGACAAACAAACAATGATTTATTGTAAGTAAAAATTGTGAGTTCAACATCAAGTCGACATGGGGTCTGATATATAGATACAGTTTTCACACAGAATTAAAGAAGTCCACATTTTCCTACTAGACATGTCTGATATTAGCAATTCATCTTTCATTTGGCACAATTTTTTTCAAGAAGACATGTTTAATTGTCAGAGAAAGTCAAACACAAGTTTTGGTTTCTTGTGTGTAGTTATGCTTCCTAGTTATAAACAGGTGGCCCATGACATGGAAGGCTGAAAATCCCTGCTCTAGCCATAAATATTTGGTCCAAGTCAAACTGCAAAGTGCTCTGCTTGCATTACAAGCCTCAACTCAGACTTTTTTTTCTTCCAGATCTTCACATTTGGTTCGCAATCATAAATGTGACTGACCTTTAATAAATGTAAGTAACAACCAATCATCTCTCTGGTTGCAGATTTCGATTGACATGTTTGTGGGGAAACCCTACAAGCCTACTAATTGGTTACACAGCACATCATTTTAAAATGTTATATTTCATCCAGACAAACATATGCAATATTGTATATTGTATATACAACATATATGTTGTATGTACAAATATTATGGCATATCTCTATGTTAGGTTACCTTTGTGACAAAATGTCACTTGTCACTTCTCAATTAGATCATCAGTTTAACCTAAATGTCAGGCTTATCCAACTGCTTACCCAAACAGAGGTCTATTTCTCACATTATGTTTACTAAGAAATCCCAAGACCACCCTCTATTAATCTGAAAACTGAAGCTAAAAGTCTACCTGAAGCAAGTCTAGTTGAACGGGTTAAAGGCAAACCCTGTGTAATTCTCACTCTGAGCTTATCAAGCTAATGTAAGCCAGCCTATGGAGTATCCCTTCACGACCCTGCTCAGTTTACCATTTACTCTTCTTTAACGTCTCCAGTTCTGGCTTGGCAATGAGAAAATTAGTTAAATCAAGCATGATGGTAGTAAGGAAACCACCTAAAATGTAAATGTCCTAAGCAGGGGTTCTCCAGGACCAGGCATGGGAGAAACCATTCTTAACAGCTAGAATATCAGTTTCAACATGCTCCTTCACCAATGACCCTGGCTGACTCACAGACCGATCACCTGGCTTATGGACACTCACAAGCCACAACAGTACAGCAGAGTTACGGGCATTAAGGACCAGGTGGTGTGAGTCAATAATTAATGAGATAGGGGGAGGAAGGTGGGCCACAGGTGATCTTATAGAGAAGGTTATCTATAAAGAGAACAGCCACAGCATGGAGGACTGGGGATGGGGTAATTATGTTGTACACACTTGCTGTATGTTAATTTAGAATAACCTAGTTGGCTTCTTTGAAAATAAGTGTTTAATAAAAGGATCTCAGTTAGCCTACTGCTTTTCTCAAGAGAAGCAGTTCAGCTAAGGGCCAAAAGGTAGCTTCCTTGAGATGGAAGAATTTATATGTTATGCTTTTTTGCTTTTAATTTCTGAACATTCCACTGTTCATTATTTAGGGGAAAATGTACAATGATTTTATGAACACCATGAACATGTACAATGATTTTAATGCACCATGAAGTCTCATAGTACAAACAGGACAGAGCATAAATCTCTGTTGTTAGTTCTAAAACTGTGCCATGTTGGTGTCTGAAGCTCAGTACATGTGACCTGTAGAGACATTTTATTTTGGGGGTTAAAAGTTTGTACATTTCAGTGCATTCCTATGGGAGTGTTCCAGACACATTTTTTTTTTCAGATGCTTACTGTATGAATATTATTGCACTTCCAAATGCTGCATACAAGCACAAAATTCCAGATGAGTGTCAGGGCTGCAACAGTTTTGATATCTCAAATACATAAGCATAAATCTAAATGTGCACATAGATCCACTGTGATGCACACAGGGGAATTTGCGCTCCACATTTAACCCACCCACGCAGTGAAACACACACATACACCCTAGTGAATTCACACACTAGGGGACAGTGAGACGAGACGACGAGACGACGGGGACAGTGAGCATTCGTGCCCGGAGCAATAGACAGCCCTATCTGCTTTGCCTGGGGAGCAGGCAAATTTAAGTGCCTTTCAAGTTCAGGCAATCAAACCAGCAACCTTCCAGTCACAAAGCTGCTTCCCCAACCACCAAGTCATGGTTGCCCATACAAGTGGAATAATAAAGATAGAATAAATAAAGTCTATGCTCTCCATTGCCTACTGTAATCACACTAGTATGTCAACCTTGTCAGAGGTCTCAAAACAATCTGTAGCTATGGGTGAAGCTGGCATCAATTTATATGTTATGCTTTGGGGTGATTTTACATTCCACCATTCATTCTTATGGGGAAATTGACAGAGCATAAAACTATGTTGGTAGTTCAACAATGTGCCAATTTTGGTGTCTGCAGCTCGGCAAATGTGACCTGTAGATTAAAAGATTCCACATTTGTTGCCTGAATACAGTTATTCTTTTTCAGATGGTTACTGTATGAATATTGCACTCACCCAAATGTTGCATCCAAGCCCACTATTCCAGATCAGGTTTGGAATGGTGATCTCAAATACAGGTGTAAATATAAAGTAAATAAAACTTCAATGAAACAATAGTGTGACCGCCTAGTGCAGTAATGGGTAAGGTTACTCCAGAAAAGTGCTGACATCAGCTTATGTGAAGTATAGTCAACAGTACAGAAATATGTATCCGGAGGCAGCAGTAAACCTGTGCCAAGCCTTAGAAGAAGTGATTTCAGGGAATGGAAGAATAAAGTGAAATGTGACTTGTTTGCAGTATTTCTGAATGCAGTAACTTTAACCAGTATCTCCCTGACAAAAGGATTAAAGCCTTTAATTTAGGCTTAAACTCTTCTCTTCCAGTCTGTACGTGTCCTGCAAGAACTAATGTTCTAGACAGACAGGGTTCTGCACCGGTGATGGACCTCAGACACTCATTTCTCCTGGATTTCCCTCTCCGGACGCACTTTCGTTGGAAAGCTGTTACACTGGCGGGGGCAACAGATTGTTGGGAATGTGCAGTTAATTGGATGAAGTGCTCCATAATCTGCTCTACCTGCACCAGCTTTAGTAACCGGACTATACGGAAAAGAAAGGGATGTGTTTTAATGAAACGCGTCTGTAAACGCGCCGCATTTTTCCTTTATTATAAAGGACAGATTACAGAGAAATACATAATCCGCTTTAAGCCGAGCGGCGCGTTCACACTGCAGACTGAAAACAGGTTTACAAACAGAAACAAGCAATACACTGGAAAGAGAAACATCGAGGAAAGAAGGATAAATTACCCAAACAGCGTGGAAAAGGACGTCAGAGCGGGACGAGGCTCAAATCCACAACTGCAGAGACCCAAACTGCCTCGATTCCACCCCCAACTTTTCCCCTCACACACATTCGCTTCTGTCCGGAAAACACACACAGAGACGCGGCTGTCCTGCCGGTGTAGTCCTAAAGACACACACAGCACAGAGAGAGAGAGAGAGAGAGAGAGAGAGAGAGAGAGAGAGAGAGAGAGAGAGAGAGAGTTCCAGCACGATACTCCGAATAAAAAACGTGGTGCTGCAGGTGGGCAAATCAGGAGGCAGGGGCAGTTAATGAGTAGTGCCTTAGGTCACTTGGTCTGAGCAGCGACGTTCCAGAAAGCGAATGACCCTTAAATCCTTCGGCACGTACCTGACACAGGAAGTAATCCCATTACACTGTGGAGCTGTACACACATTCTCTCTCTCTCTCTCACACACACACACACACACACACACACACACACACACACACATTCTCTCTCACACACACACACACACACTCTCTCACACAGACACCTATAAACACAAACACACAAACCTACACGACACACACATTCTCTCTCTCACACACACTCACACACATTCTCTCACACACAAACACACACTCACACAGACACACACATTCTCTCTCACACACACACACACACACACACACACACTCACTGGGGCTATAGTGTAGGTTACAGTGTAGTAGGTTCATAAGTTACAGTGTAATGCAGTAGCTTATAGTGTAGAGCAGTGGGCTATAGTGTAGTTTAGTAAGTTACAGTGTAGTATTGTAGCTTACAGTGGAGTGTAGTAGGTATTAATACATTTTAATAAACTATATTACAGTACAGTGGGTTATAATGTAGTGTCATGGGTTGTAAGGTAGTTTATACATTACGGTATACTGTAGTTAGTTATAGTGTATACTACTACACTAGGCCACTATAGTGCACTCTAACCAACTGTACTGTAACCAACCATGCTAAATTATAACTCACGTGAGCTATAGTGTAGCATGGTTGTTTACAGTACAGTTGGTTAGAGTGCACAATATAGTGGTCTAGTATAATAGTCTAAGTATAGTATATTAGATTGTAATGTAGTAAAGAAGGCTATGTTATAATATGAACTATGGCAATATACATAATATATGACAAATATGACAATATAATAGTATAGTAGGCTATAATGTAGTGTACCAGACTATAGTATGACATAATTGGATACAGAGTGATATAATAGGCAAAAGTGTAGTACGGTAGGCTTATCTACGGTAAGATAGTGTAGTATAAATAATTTATAGTGCAGTATAGTATGCTATAATATAGTATGCTAAAAATTATATAGAAGGCTTTTGCCTTTACATAGGCTATTATAGTATAGTATAATACAATATCTAGTTGGCTATAGTGTACTATAGTAGTTTATAGTGAATCTGTTAGAATTTTCTTTCATATATATATGGAAAACTAAATCAAATTAACGAGAGAAAATATCACACATTGTCATTTATTTAGTGAGGAAAATATTCTAATATTGCATATCTGTGAGCGGCAAAAGTATGTGAACCTTTGCACTCAGTTGCATCTTCAACCCAATTCGGTCATGTACAGTGGCTCTGTATGAAACAGCTTAACATTTGTTATGTTTGTGGGCTACCTTCTATAAACTGCTTTCTTTACACCCTTCTACAGTATTTATATTGAAATAAAATCAGGACTTTGACCAGGCCATTTCAAAACATTAACTTTCTACTTCTTTAAACTTTCTTTGGTAAAATAACTAGGGTCATTATCTTGCTGCATGACCCGCATTTTCTTCTGATTCTGCTTACAGATGTCTAGTTAGTATTTTTCCTTTAGTACACTGGTATAATTCAGAATGCAATGTTCCATTGACCATGGAGAGCCATCCTGGCCAAGATACAGCAAAACAGGCCCAAACCATTAAACTACAACACTTTAGAGATGGTTTTATAACCTTTTCCAGCCTGATGAGCATCAACAGCTCTACGTCTGAGCTCCTCAGAAATCTCCTTTGTTCATGCCATGATACACTTCCACAAATGTGCTGTGAAGAGCAGACTTTGATAGATCCATGTTCTTTAAATAAAACAAGTCCAATCACACCTGATTATCTCCTGTTGACTGAAAACATCTGACTCTAATTTCACCTTCAGATTATCTGTTAATCCTAAAGGTTCACATACTTTTGCCACTCACAGATATGTAATATTGGATCATTTTCCTCAATAAATAAATGAGCAAGTGTAATGTTTTCATCTCATTTGTTTGATTTGGTTCTCCGTTTCTACTTGTATGACCTGTGACAATCTAATGACGTTTTAGGTCAAATGTATGCAGAAATATAAAAAATTAGAAACGGATTAACAAACTTCCAAGCACCACTATAGTATGCTGTAATGTAGTTTAGCTGGTTAAAGAGTAGTATAGTAGGTTATTGTGTTGTAATGTAGGCTATACCATAATATAGTATTTTAAAGCATATTATATTGTAGGCTGTCGGGTAGTTTAGTAGCTATAGTGCAGTTAATAGTATAATGCAAACTATAGCACAGTAGGATACACTACAGTGTAGTAGAGTAGACTATACATTAGTGTACTGTAGTAGTGTGCATGACCATACAGGTTGTGCAGCTCATCATGGATGGGTTGTGTGTGATGTAGTTAGAGTTTAGGGGGAGGCTGTGCACCAGTATAAATGAAGCTCCTGAGGTAAACGTGGCTTGTATTAAGGAAAGCAATGCTATCAGTCCATCTGTTGCCTGAGTGGGATTACATTAAACCCTGTTGAGCTCCTGCATTCAGAAAAAAGCACCCAGTAGGTGGCCATCAAATAAGCACAGGTCTAAGCAGGAGAAAGGGGCTTAATTGGGGGTGGGGTGTGGGGAGGGGTGTAGCCTAGAAATGGTAACAAGGTAACAACAATTTCAGTGAAATGAATATTATGACTCTAAATGAGGTCTCAGAAATGAACATTCACAGATTTTTTTTTATCAAACTATTACAAATTAGTTTTTTTCTAAGCAGTTCACACACCAAACTACATAATGTTGACAAATCTTTGCGGTTTACACAGTGGCGTAAACTGCCGTGTATACTGTTAATACCCAGGTACATATAGCAATGTACACTAGTAATTCCATGGTTAAAGAAAGATTTTTAGCATTGTGTACATGTCTGGAGAAGCTCATGTTCAAACAGGTCTATGATGTCACCTTTGTACATTAAATACATTTTTTTAATCATCCAGAGAGAACAATTCATAATTTCTTGAATAGTGGAGAGACTTGTTCGAGGAACAACATCTGCTTGTCTTTTTGTACCCCTTCCATTACTATTCTATTGTTTATTTAAATGACTCATGCTGATAGTGCAGTCCAATATATCTGAGTAAACAATAGAACATGATTGCTGCTCTGGGGGCACGGAAAAAGAATTGCTATCCTTAAATTTGAAGGGCAGTGTTTCTACAACACCATTGGTCCATCTGCTCAAAATTGTCCCTAAACAAAGTGCCACAAGTATCTTACTTAAATCCAACATTATTTTTCTCTCTACTGGAATTCCACATGGTTGATTGCCTGTATAATAAATTTATTTGGATTATACACCAATCAGTCATAACTTTGTGACCACTTCTTTGTTTCTACTCTGATTTTGTAGTTCCATAATTACTAACTGCAGCCAATCTGCAACTCTTCATACTTTGTTAACCTCCTTTCACCCTGTTCTTCAATGGTCGGGATCCCACAGGACCACCACAGAGCAGGTACTTTGTGGGTGGAAGCAGAACTGTTGCGTCTGATCTACTCATACCAGTGCAACACACACTAACACACCACCAACATGTGAGAGCCACTGCAGCCACATAAAAAAAATGAAAAAAATGGACAAAACAGCTGATGAAATGGACAAATGTAGAAACAAGGAGATTGTCATAATGTTATGGCTGATCAGTGTATATGCCAAGAGTAGTCAATGTCATATTCAGAACTCATGTTTAATTGCTTCCTCAAGGATCCTGTTTAAGTAAAATGGGGTCATTGGAGAAACCCCACTTTTCAAAAAAATAAAAAAATCCAGGGTGTTAAAAATATATTTTTTAGGCAAGTAAGTTCTCTTAGCAACCTCCCTAAGGTGGTCAAGGACTTACTCAAATGAAAAAGGTTGTTCCAGAAGCCTAGGGCTGATGGAAGCTAATGGAATCTAATGAGAAAGGCCAAGACTTCTGCAAGAGCTCACAGGCTGTCACTGGCCCCTCCAGTAACCCTATCATGTGGAAAGTTTTTTTCTTTCAAAGCACATGTCTCAGGCACCACTTTGCTTTGGATACCCCATTGTACAGTTAAAGTCCCATCATTTTTAATGAACAGCAAACAGCAAAAACAATAGATGTATGATTCTGACAGGCTTTTTCTTTGCAAAGTTCCTGAGAAGTTTGCTCGGACACATGATCATGCACTCACATACCATGAATTTTACATTTCTCCGGGGCTTTTAAAAATCACTTTTTCTAATGTCATGAGACACCATTAACATCATTCACCTATTTCCACCGATTCAGCCTGCCACAGTTTAACCCCACTCACTCATACTGCAGCGCAATATAGCACAGCCAATCAGAGCACAGCTCATTTCTCTTTTATTAGTCTTAAAAACACAGTAACAGAAACAGTGTTGAATTGTAAGTTATGAAGAAACGTTGAAAATTAATTAGTACTGATTTTAGAACATAAATCTGCAGAAGTGTGAAGCCTTGGAGTAGTTATGGATGACCAGTTATCAGTCTCAGCTCATGTTGTAAACCTGACTTGGCTATGCAGATTTCTTCTCACCAACATCTGGAGAATTTAAGCCTCCTTCTTGCGGGAGGCCACCCAGGTGCTTTTTCAGTCGCAAAACTTCAACGACTGCAACTCCCCCCTGGCTGCTCCTCCAATGCATACAATCTTTACAATTGATCCAGAACAAAGTGGCATGACTTCCCCAAGTTCAGACATATCATTCCTCTACTGTGTACTCTTTACTGGCTTCCTGTTGCTGCTCACATCAGATTCAAACCCTAATGCTGACCTACAGTAAGATCTCAGAAAATTCATACATTTGGTTTTCATATAGTTTGTGAGGAAAGAATTGTCCCTATCAACATTTAATGTCTCCAGAATGAGACTGATGCATGCTAGCTTTTGATTGACTGAAAACTCAAGCTTCAACATGGCAGCTCACTTAATGCCTGACAGGGAGGCGAGTGGGCTGTTAGTTCATAGTTCAAGCATTGATAAAACTTTCAGATGACTAGCTCTGTTACACAAAACATAATTTTTTGACCATAAAATAGGGACATCGGGATTTTTTCACCACCAGAGTGAAAATAATAAAATTTGCCAATAGCCACATAGAATTAATATGACAACTTATCTATTATAGTGTTATATAATACAATATAATATAATATTGGCAAATAAACTGGCAAGACATGATTGAAGTGCCCTTGAGCAAGGCACTTAACTCTCCACCTGCTCTCCATGGTGTCATGTTTGTGTGTGTGTGTGTGTGTGTGTGTGTGTGTGTGTGTGTGTGTGTGTGTGTGAGAGAGAGAGAGAGAGAGAGAGAGAGAGAGAGAGAGAGAGAACCATGATGGTGCTCAATCAAATACTTTCGGCACGGGTTGAGGAGTTGGGAAAGAGATGTGGTGTTGATCATCCTGACCTCACTGATGCTCTCATTGCTGAATGGAATCTGATTCTCAGAGCAATACTCCAAAATCTGGTAGAAAGCCTTTCCTGGATGGTAAAGACACTTACTCCAACAAAATAAGGATAAACTCTTTTCTGGTTATATCCCTCAATGTGGAACAAAAACAACCCTGTTAATAGGGCTTCTTACATGAAAAATCAATGTGAGATTTTTTTTCCTGATGACCAATGGTGTGAAAATCTTTTTGAACATATACACGCATATGGACATTTGATCTTTATTTTTTAACAATATTTGGGGATGGAGGTGAAATAATGAAACACATAAAACTGAAGACATCTTTTTTAATTTGTAGAACATGATTAAAAGAATGCAGTTTTCTTGTGAGGAAAATGTAGGACACCCCCAAATTTAAAACTACTTAAATTGTGTAAAATTAGAATCAGGTACAGCACCTCAATGAATAGGCCATCATTAGCAGGCACTAGTTTGGTTTGCTCTTGATTTTTGATGTGAGTGATATCATACATCAACTCCGAGGAGCTCTCTAAGGCCTTCAGAAAAATGGATGCAGATGCATATAAGATCTCAGAACAATTAGAAATCGGTCATTCCATTGTCTGGAAAATACAAATAGAGGACATGTAAAATAGCTACCACATAGCCAAGTCAGACCACCCTAACACAGCCACCAAAGAGCTGAGTGCAAGATACATAAACAAGTCTCATGTCATCACAGGGCCTACAGGTAACTCGTCACAGCTGATGTCAAAGTTATTATTATTATTATTATTATTATTATTATTATTATTATTATTATTATTATTATAGATGAAGAGCAGCTAAATATGGCTAGAAAATGCAAAGAATGTCTAAACTGGCAAACAGTAGCAGAAATGGCACATTTACAGCAGACTCTACTTGGCCCATGTCCTTACGGATTTGCATGCACAGATGATGTACATTGTTTTTCTGACAGCATTTGCTGGGCTGCACAGAATAACCATTTACTATTATTACCCGCACCCCATTCATGGCTTTTATCCCCAATGAATACCAGAAAAAGCCTAGTGAATATGAAGCCAATAAGATACTGACAGGCTAATGGTAGCAAAGGCAATCAAATGTAGTCTTTGCTGTTTATTCAAATGACACCATACTGAATAACCTCCCTAAATCTTTCATTCAGAGAGTCTAGGTGTCAACAAACAATAAATTAATAACAAAATTTGTAACAAGGTACACTTGCTGGTATGTCATACTAGCATTTAAACAGCCTTCACCTCATCGTCAGCTCTCTCCTGTGATCTTGTGCCTTGTTAGTGGTCTTTCATTAGCATTTCTATTACAGGTTTCTCATTTGGTGTGTTTGCTTTGTGATGTACTAAGGAGGAAAAACAGGAAAGCTAAAAGTGCTAAGTGGTTCACCCAGGACAGAGTGGCAATCCATGTCCACCCAGAATGGGTCTTGAACTCAAGACCCCAGCATTGAGAGGCCAACATGCAAACCCCAGGACTTCATGGACAGGACTTAAGTCCATTGCAGAGGACCTCTAAGAAACATTCACTCGTGGCAATTTAGCAGAGCCAAAGCCCTCACAGAGGGTGGGGCTTGAACCCACAACTCCAGGCCCACTGTGCCACTGAAACACAATCATAATGTAGTGTGAAACATAATGCAACCTGAAATGTGAAATTCTGAAAAAAGGCTATATAGATCCCATCTCAAACATCTCAAATTTACGACCTTTAACATGGCTAACAGGATTAAGAAATATAACAACAGTGGCAGTGACAGTAGCTGCTGTCCATGGTGCTGAAGTTACATTCTCTGGCCTCCTATGTTGAAAAGCAAAGTGAAGATTTAGATACGCATAGAAAATCTGTCAGTCTGAGTCTGAGTCAGGATATATGTCTCTCTCATCATTCAGTGAATTCAGTGCTTAAATAGCAGAAAAGGGATCCGTTTTTACTGGACTCGGTGTATTAAGCATTAGGTTTTAAGCTAAGAATCAGAATCAGACAGCCAATTATTTTAAGTAAGCAACATTAAGTTTTGTGTCGTGTAACTAATGTGTCATGTTTTATACACATCTGTTATGTCAGGTGTTCTCTTACATGGTCTGTGTCAGATCTGTATAATTTAATGTGACAAATTCAAAATCATTTTTTCACTGTAATTGTCTGCTTTGGCTCTTTGACCTAGATCTTGACCACAATGTAAATGTTTATTTTTCTGCAAGCATCTAGCTAATTTTTGTAGTGATACAGTTGGCTCATCACTTAAAACTGTAACATATCAAAATCTAAAGGGTTCATATCATGGAAATACACTACTTTTTAAATACTATAAAAGAGATTGAAATAGTATGTACCCTTATCTAAATATACCATTCACTCCCCAGGTCATGCGATTCACATTCAAACTAAGCTGCCTGTCTTTTTATACACAAAGGCTGAACATCTACATATACTGATACTGTATCTGCCTATGCAATCCAATCAAGCTGAATATAAGGAGCTCAGGTTCAGCATTGTAACTTCACTGCTGCATTCTCTTCACTGGCTTCCTGTAGCTAAAAAGATTCAAAACTGGACCAGCCCTTCCATACATGATGGCAACAGTCAAAACCTGGTCTGTATTAAGAGCCTTTCATGCATTCAAGGTTTACAAGATGGCAGCGTGTAGAGATGCAGTGGCCCTTCTTTCTCCACGTTTTGTGTCCAAAAGTGTACATTCTAATGTCTGAGTGTTTTACACTGCATTCCAAATTATTATGCAAATTGGATTTGTGTCTTAAAGGTTAAATTATTTGTTTTTCAATTAAAATAATGGAGGATTTTGTGTCTTGGGGCTCTTTGGATCACTAAAATCAATCTCAGCCACCTGTGATAGTTTGCCAGATGAGCCCAATTAAAGGAAAACTAGTTAAAAAGATGTTCCACATTATTAAGCAAGCCACATGTCTCAAGCAATATGGGAAAGAAAAAGGATCTCTCTACAGCTGAAAAGCATCAAATAGTGCAATACCTTGAAAACATTAGATTTTTAATGAAAACATAAACATGATCATCATACTGTGAAGAGATTTGTGGCTGAATCAGAGCACAGATGGGTTCATTCAGATAAAGGCATAATGAGGAATGCTATTATATATATATATATATATATATATATATATATATATATATATATATATATATATATATATATATATATATAACTGAGAGCAGGTGTTGCTTGTGTGAACTACCTTCCAGTCAGAGCATTAAAACATGAGCTGATATACTGTCTAGTAATATGTGACCAGAGCATAGTGAAATGGAAGTGCATTAGGAATGACACATTTCCATGGACATGACTGATAATGATGTGTGGTTTTGATCACAATCTAAAATAGCAGCAGCAAATTAATATTCATTATCTCAGTGTTACTTCAATGAGCCAAAAAGTTGGTACATTACTAAGAAAAAAGTTCTGCTTCACATCTAATGTAGCAGTAATAGACTACAGTGTTGGACTGGCTGAAATATTAAGCTGAACTTGCTAAGCCAGCTTGTTGTCAGCATGTTGGGAGTTGTTTTAAATGATCTCCACTTGTAAAGAATTTCTTTTATTTTTGACAGTGAAACAGCTGATTTCTAATTGTTTTGAGATCTTTTAAATCCCCTCCTGGTCTCATATGTATCTACAATCTTTT
>CM067510.1:13520953-13527746 GCA_034509495.1 Acestrorhynchus altus | reverse complement strand
AATGTATTTGTATATATATATATATATATATATATATATATATATATATATATATATATATATATATATATATATATATATTGTTATTATTGGGAGGTTTGTTCAATAAAATCTGATTTATACTCTAATTGTTGATGACTTGACAATTTTACTGAATGTCATTTGCATTGACAATTTAGGAAAATAAGAGAAAAATATAATTTATATAATAATTAGGAGTATTGTGTATGTCTACACATGCAAGTGTTGATACTGAAAAGATATTGTTGCCACTGTCTTTTGGTCATTAAAAATGGGCCTGGACCTTCTCTGCCACGTTTCCAGATGACCAGATTCACCTGTTCTGTCTTTCCCTGAACAGGAAGCAGTGTGAGAGGAAACAGAAGCGGGACCAAAGCTGAAGCACCCGGGCTAGGCTACAGACCATGTTACCATCCCTCATTCTGGCCAATATATGGATCACATCCCTGAGATCTGCCATGCATGATGTGAGGGACTGCTGTGTTTTCACCTTCAGGTAATCTTGGCCGAATGCTAAGGTCCCAGATGCTGCTATCCAGCTAGCTGTATCCATGCTACCGCACTGACTAAGCCTTTACAGAGGGAGGTAAGACTTATGGTGAAGGACTGTGAGATACATCAACAATGCTTGGTGCCAGAATGCTACTGTTGTGCATAAACACTCCTCTCTGCTGGTGGAGTTTATCGTCATAAAGCGTTGACCCTTCTACCTTCCGAGGGAGATTGCATTGACTCTGCTTGTCACTGTCTATATCCATGGACAGGCAATTTCCCTCAGAAGGTAGAGGGGTATGAATAATACCAGCATGAATAATACCAGCATTAGATGCAAGGCACTACATGAACTCATCCAAGCCATCAGTGTACAACAGACAGAGCACCAAGATGGATTCCTCATTACAGCAGGGGACTTATATCATGCAGATTTAAAGGCTTTTTTGCCTAAATTACACCAACATGTGAACTTTCCAACAAGAGGTGACAACTTCCTGGTCTCTCTAAATATCACCATCATGCTGAGACCTGCAAACAGACCCAGAGCTATAGCCATCAGACTGACTCAAAAGCTGGTACATGTGTGGCCAGAGGGGGCCTCCCATGCTCTGAAAGATGTTTTAGCACCACTCACTGGGACACTTTTAAAAAAGCAGCCACCTAAAATGACCAGATGGACATAGGAGAAATTGCTGAGTCTATTACAGCATTCATTGCAAAATGCACTGATGATGTAACTCACCTCAAAACCATCAATGTTCATGCTAACCAGAAGCCTTGGCTGACAGGAGAGGTACATAGGCTCCTGATGGCTCGGGATGCTGCCTTCAGGTCCAGTTACACTGCAAGACTGGCAACAACCAAATCTCGTAACATCAAGAAGGCAAAACGGCAGTACAGTAATAAAATATCTGGTCACTTCAGCAATAAGGAAGATACACAGTCTCTCTGGTGTGGCATCCAGACCCTCACAAACTACAAACCTCCACCACTAACCTGTAAGAGGAACGTCACATCAATGTCACTACAATCATGAAGTGCCTTGAGCAGCTGGTCTTGCAGAACATCAAGACCTCCCAAGACCCATTTTAGTTTACTTACAGGGCGAACAGGCCTATAAAGGATGCCATCACTGCTGTTCTGCACCCAGCACTCAAAAATGTCCTAGGTGAGA
The DNA here is from genome assembly GCA_034509495.1 of Acestrorhynchus altus. NCBI lineage: Eukaryota > Metazoa > Chordata > Actinopteri > Characiformes > Acestrorhynchidae > Acestrorhynchus > Acestrorhynchus altus. The sequence goes on along the minus strand of CM067510.1, from coordinate 13,526,056 downwards.
GTGCCGTTCATGGACCATGAACATGGATCATTCTGAGCACTGGTGCACCACAAGGGTGCATGCTTAGTCCATTGCTCTTCACCCTGCTGACACATGACTGTGTACCAACCTACTGCACAAACCACATAATCAAGTTTTCAGATGATGCAACTGCTGTGGGTTTTGTCACCAACAAGGACAAAACCTGCCACAGGAAGGAGATGAGCCAACTGGTCAAGTGCTGGCCTTCTTATTTCACTGCCACTTTGCACATTGGAAATCAGTATAGTTTTGTTTCTACAACAGTTAAATGGCTAAATGTTCCTATTTTTAATACTTTTTATATCTGTTGTTATTCATAGTTGTTGTTAAGGTGAGAGAGAAAACAATATATCAATTCTACTATATCTGGACATGTAGTAAATTGACAAATAAAAATCTTGAATCTTGAAGTACAGCTTGGCTTGACGCACCATCCCTCATTTATGGAAGAAGACCATCCAGACTTCCCCTGAACTTCTCTTGGAGGTCCAAACAGCTGAAAGACTTGCTGTCTTCAAACATCAACTGAAGACCATCTCTTTTAAGAGTATTTAACTCATTTAAGGCTTGTAATTACACTATGTCTTGTGTGAGAAAGTGTAACATGTGTACCATTGGGTATCAAGGTATCCATTCTGTCATTTCCATTTGGTCGTGTGAAAATTCATTATGACAATTTTTGGTAAATAAACCCAAACAAACCTCAAAGGGACTTCAAAGAAAAATTCTAAGAAGGAATGAAGAATATAGGACCTTTATGAAAGCAAATCATTCTCATAAACACCTTAAACACATATTAAACACATAATGTTCTTTCAATTAGACAGATAAACCTCAGCCGTATGACACTGAGGAGGTGAGGAACCTGAGGCAAGTCTCCCCTCTGTAAGCCCACGCCCTAAATCTGCATAAATTGGGTCTATCAAGTTTAGTAGTGTTTAAGGTAATGTTTAATGTTTAATGCTTGGTTTAATGTAATGTATCAGTACCTGCTCAATAGAGCTCATAGTAGCCCTATTGGGTATGTGCGTGTTTTCTTCAGCTATTTGGATATTAATGAAAGGTGTCTGGTGCAAACAAGGACTATGTTTTCCCTCTCCTGCCAACTGTTTGTATCCTCTCTGTGTTGTGCTTAGTGCTAGGTCATTGTGGCCATGCCTCTTTCTCCAAGGACCGGTCACAGCCTCCTCAGCAAGTACAAATAGCTTTGACCTTTCTTAAACACTGCACTGGTTTCAGAATGCCAGTCCAGTTAGTTTTCCACGTGAACACATTGTATGTCCCAACCAGCTCCACATTCACTGCTTATTGCTAACTTGAGACTGGGGTAGTTTGGGCTTCTTGAAGTCAACCATCACTTTATTAGCTACTCAATCTAAGCTCACTATGACATTCAGACTGCACAAAAGTCAAATATACTCAGGATTTTGATTATTCATAGTTTAATTGGTTGTCCAACATTTCAAACTCAGAGGAACAGAACTGACACAATGAAAATCGACAAAACTGACCATTCTTAAAAGATAAGAACATGCAAAGGGAGGTCATCATAACCTCCAATTATACTCTATATGTATTGGACATCCTGTCTCATACAATTCAAATGAAACGATTAAGTCAGTGCCTTGAAGAGTTTAGTCAAAATCATTCATATCAGGGTTAGATGAGAGATGAATGGGAAAATAATACAACTTTACTGATATTAAATGAACTAGGCGGTAACACTTTGCACTGCATTAAAATTAAATGAGTCTATTTGTCTTAAAATGCAGAAACTAAGAGATGAAAAAATAAGAGAAACAGCCATCAAATAATGCTGGTGTTTTGATATGACCAGGGTTTAATTAGCTTAACTTCCAGACAATAAAGCAGTATGGAATGTTTCTACATTACTCAGACAGATGTGCTTTAAGGCATTATAAAGAGTATCAATTCAAATATAAGTTAGTTCTTCTCCTCTGTCAAACTGTAGATGTCATAAGATTCATGTTCTTTTTTTTCCTTTATATGTGGTGCCTGCATCCAATCAGAGTTGCTCCATTCAACTGGAATATATACTAGTAACTGTAATCCACATGCTATTTCTGGTCTCAGGAGTAGGTTCATCAAGACTAGAGATTAGAAAGCACACTTAAATGCACATGGCTGCAGATTCACCATTTAATATTTCTAGCTTTCCATCGTATTATTAAAGGCTTTTGCTCCCATTAAAGGATATACACTTGCCATTTTTCAACTTAATCTTTAGAATTCACATCTATAGCACATATCCAACTACCGCAGACAATAATGATGCATTTGTTGGTAAACAAACAAAACAAAACAGCATAAAGATTGGGCAGTTAGTTGAATTCTGTTGGTTTACAGTAACACGGTTATTACCTGTTCAGGATGCTTGAGAATGCATCTGTATCAGAGAATAGAACTGGCAGAATAGTGAAGCAGCCTGCATAACCTCACAATGTCTCAACAAATGTCAGCCTATTGTCAAAGAGTCTGGTGTTTAGATTTTTTTTGTTTTGTTTTGTTTCCCACAGTGATATCTTGGGGTGTCGCTAGACCAAGTGTATTGGTGCCCCAGTGAAATGCTTTCATGCCCCAGTATAATCACAGGAAAAACATTCAACACATAGCATAGGCCTTAAAATATATATCAGATTCCAGTCAGAGAAAGAATAAATCAGGAAGAATGAATGAAAGAAGAATCAGAAAAAGAGATAGGAATGGGTTTGGGGAAAAAGGAAACAAACTTGGCAAATAAATATAAGTATCCAGAGCAAACAATCAAGCCTGTAATTGTGATAGTTGACAAATAAAGATGTTAATGAAAAATAATGAATAAACAAAAATGAAAATGAAGCTAGAAACAAATAAACAAAACAAAAACGGAGATCAGTTACAACATTAAAACCACTGATAGGTCATGTGGATAACACTATTTATCATTAATATCAGGGATTTTTTACTCTTAAAAACTGAGATCTGCACTTTGTTGGCAGTTCCATGCCATATTCTAGGCTTCTTACCTCAGAAACAGACCTAAAGATATACACATACATATATTATAACAAACTACAAGACCCAGTCTAATCATGCTCATTATGCTCATTTGTTAATTATTCACTCATTTCCAACTAAATTAAATCTCAGCTCAAAAAGCTGAAGGAGCTTCCAGTGCATGTTTACTGCTCTATGTCTACATGCTCAACCTGCAAGCAGACTCCGAATGATCAGCGAGAAGGGGGTGGGACTGAATCAGATATTGACTGTTTGCCATCCTTCTTTGCACACAGTGTTCACATTTCAGAAAAAAACTCCTAAGAAGGGATAATACTGAATCATACATAAATAGCAAAAATAATAAAGGACATTCAGGTCTGTCAAGTATTTTGAACAACTTATTATTGTAAATTTCCTCATCAACATATATTAAATATAATAAAACAAAGTTCTTGCATTTTCAGCTCAAAAACACACTGGATGAGCAATTTCCAACAGGAGTTCTGAGATATAAAGTTTTATTAAGTCCTTATAAAATAAATAAATAAATAAATAAATAAATAAATAAATAGTTGGTTTGTTTGTAGGGGCATGTAAGTGCATGTAAATGTTTGATCAGACATGGTCTGTAATGTTTTTGCACTGAGCAGACGAAGACAGGCAAGGGAGCCATTTGTACGTGCAGGGCTTTCTGATTTAGTAATACACAAACAGGAATCCATGATAACAAACAAGGACTAACAAAGACTGACTGAAAACCAGGACCTTAAATACATGGACAGAAATACACACACCTGGGAAACAATGATGAACGGGCAGGGTTACAAAAGAGACACAGCTGGCAACCTGCGGAGCAAGGGCGGAGACAGGACCAAAATAAAAACACTTCATTTTGTGGCAAATAAAAGTTTTAAAACAATGAAAACTTCCACAAAATTGTACTAGGGTTTTAAATGTAATGAAAACATTTCCCAAGACATTTTCAGGACATTTCCATACAAAACTTGCATGCAATATGTATATTATTTCATATTCGCTTTGCGTGCCTGGTTCTTGGCTGGTTATAACTATATAAGAACTTAGAAAGATTCCATAAATATTGGAATTGGCTCAATATCTCAAATTGTCAAGGATATCAATAATAATTCCAGAGTTTCCATTACAGGGAAATATTTCCAGGTTTTCCACATTTTCCAGGATGTGTGAGAATAGATTAAATTTACATGTTAGGCTACAAGACAATAGTCAGTTCTTGAAGATCTGTGTTGAAGCACAAAAAATGGACAAGCATAAGAACTTGAGATAAATTGACACCTGATGAATCAGTGTCAGGGTCATGGGCACACAAGGCTCATTCATGCCCATGGTGGTCTCACTTCATGAATCTGCTGTCTTGATCCAAAATACCACAGATCACCTTCAGAGGTCTTCTGAGGTCTGCTTCTCAAAAGGTCAGAGCTGAGGCACCTATGCCATAGTAGACAGATGGTTACAAAGTTATGAGTGATTGATTAACCTTAATCATTTTTTATTCAGGGATGAAATTGCTTAGAAATGCAGTGGAAATGACATGCATGACATTTAAAACCCCTCTGCACAGACGTCCATTCACAAGTGCATAAAGATCAGAAGTGAACAGGCAGAATCCTGAGAGCTGTCGCCAGGTTATCTTACTATAGATTTGAGATGTATGATATGGATATCAGGAAAAAACTACTTTTTACTGTGAACATTGGACAAAATATCATAAGAGCTGATACAAGGTTATAGTTTCAGACTTCATGTACTTAATTTTTTACACATTTATTTTCAGATGAATCCTTGGTGTCATGATGTTGTCTTCAGGCAACAAACCAATTGTTTGGTAATAAACCACACCTTTTGTGTATCTTTTGTATAACTATATACTATGGGTTTGACATTTTACCTGAGGGTGGAGCAATTATTTAAGAAACCAAAGACACCTGGGACACAGTGCCAGTGATTGGTGTGATAATTATACTTTTTTACATGTTTAAATTAAAAATCAATATTAATATTTATTGGGATTCTTTCATGTACTAATTAAACATTACTAAAACA